>JALPQD010000341.1:1977171-2417097 GCA_023101885.1 Typhlomys cinereus | reverse complement strand
CCTGTGAATACATGTACAATATACTGCAATGCTGATCTTTCATGGTAGGTGCTACAAACAACCTGCCACAAAAAAATTTTTTTACATTTAGTCTATCTTGTCAATAACACAAATTTCATCATACCTGCAATAAGGTTCCTCATGTTTTGATAAGAATTCACCTCATGCTTACTTCCCAGAAAAGAAAATCAGCATTCTTTACTTCTGGGTATAGAAATATTTCTTTACACTACAGAGGCCTGAACCCCCACAGGAGTAGACCAGACAGAGTAAACCCTGAGATACATAGACACCTGTGTGTAGAAGTGTGGGAGGGAGTGGGAGGGAATTGTAAAGTGTAGAGAGCTGATGGAAAATAGGGGGAAGTTGGAATGAATACTCACTATGCTTTTAAAATAGAAAAAGTTAAAAAAAATACAATGTAGCATAAAGCTAGCACTCTCATAATTGATCTAGAAGTATTATTACAAAACTATATTTAAAATAATGTTTCCTGAACTTTTTCACTAAGAGGTACATATAAGATGCGTTTTCATCTTGTCACCATGTATTACACAAAGAATTAATTTACGTTTGTCTCAAAATATCTTTTTCTTCTAAAATATTTTATTAATATAGCACCATTTAAATATGTCCTAGGATATGTGGAAAGCAATAGTTATACCTGAGTATAAGGATAGGAAAAGAAAATCTAATCAACTGACACCATGGATCACAAAGTCAAAAGAGTACAGTACAGAGCTTGTGTGTTAACAGCATCAGAGTGAAAAGAGGAAATGATTTAAGTTACACAGAATAATTTCCAACATTCTACTCAAGTAGATGTTCATCTGACCTTTCATTCTTCTGGGATACATGACAAATTTACAATGGGGCATATTTGTAGTCTGACACAGAGAGAGGAACCTAACAGGCTAAGATGTGCCAAGGTGATGAGCCGATGAAGAAAGGCAGGTATCTTTAGAGAATCAGGATGCTTGCAGGACCCTGCAGTTCCACAGGCTTCCTTCATGTACATCTGCACCCTAAACATTGGAATCTCTCCACTGCTCCATTGTACTGCGACAATATGCACAGTATATATCCAGATAAGCATGGTAAAGCCCAGCCACAGGCTTTAAACCAAGGCTCAGATATATAGGAATTCACTGTGACCCAATCATCTATATTTTAGTGCTTATTCCATGCTTTTAGATTCTAAGGGGAACAGAGAAGAGCAGAAAGTTGGCTGTGGTTTTTGTGTTTGAAGGAGGTGAGAAAGGGACAATTACATGGGAATTTATGAGAAGGGGACATGAACCATTCATTAATACAGGCTGTGACCTCTGTTGAAGGATGAGTGTCACATCCTGTGATAGCTCCACATAGGTGTCCATTCGATAATTGGATATTTGTGCTCTGGGCAAAGTTTTTAAAAATTAATACTTCATTAAGGACTGAGCAAGCCTTCAGGAGATTAAATCTATATGGAAGGTTCATCCTTGTTGAGTGGTACTTTTGCCCTGTAACTGCATAAGTTGAAGGAAGATGATTCAGGGAATTTGCATTCCTCAGTATAGATGCTGAGACCTGGTGGTCTGGCAGGTGAGGATTCTCTCTCTCTCTCTCTTTCTCTCTCTCTCTCTCTCTCTTTCTCTTCTTTATCTTTCTCTCTCTGTGTGTCTTTGCGAGTGTGTGTGTGTGTGTGTGTGTGTGTGTGTGTGTGTGTGCGCACACAATGGAAATGGTGTGGCAGTTTTCTTGTTCCTTGTTTCTGACAAGAACTCTCTTGCCAAGCTGGAGTAAGAGATGTGGCTCCTCCTGAAGCCCTTAGTTCATGAACATAGTCAGAATCATGCAAGCCAACTGCCACAGTCCTCACTCTTGTAAGATAAGCACTTGCTGCAGCTGCGCAAGTACACTGCCCCTCAGAAGTACCTAATCTGCACTTCCTCCTGCCACATACCTTGATCTGCATTAACTACATGAACTCTACTGAATAACTTTGACTGAATTATTTGCTAGTTTATTTATAGAGACAGAGGATGAGAGAGTCTGCAGAATTTGCAGCGGCACATGTTGGGAGATGCAAGGATGACTTCATGGAGTAAGTTCTCAATTCCCAAAATGTGGGCTCCTGGGATGGAGCTCAGGTCTCCAGGTTTACACAAGGAACTTTACCCACTAGATCATCTGCATTCAGTTCCTGATTTGTGGACTTCCATGTTCTACACCAAAAAAGTCATTGGTTGACCGTGTTAGACTCATCTTCCCATTGCTGAACAAATGCAGGACACTAACAACAGAGGGGAAGAGTGGGTGTCCTCTTACTTAGAGTGTCTGGTTGCAGTTCTCCACCAAGGAAAGCACATTGACACCAATATCAGTATTCAAGGAAACTGGCTACAATACATGCTCCGGAATTGCTGAGAGAGGGACATACTTTCAGGCTCCAACAGGCTGCTTGCTGAAGTAACCAAGACGTGCATCATAATTTATCTGCATTGATGTCTATAAAGGCACAAGAAAACTGCGGGGGGGGAAACAATGGTTTTATTGTTTCTTAAAGTTGGCCTGTATGTTGCTTTATCCAGCTTGGCACATGGGTTCACACCAATACAAGGGGCCACGGGTTACACATTCCTAAATTAGTAACACCATATTCACAGACTTCAGAAAAAGCAAAAATCCTCACTTGCCAGACCAGCATGTCAGATAAGTATTCTGAAATATTCCAATTTCCTTAGCCAGCTCCCTCCACCTTGTACATGCATTTGGGTATAGATCCATCCACTAAGTGTTGGGCCCTCCCCAGCAGTTATTCAATACTGCAGACTTGCTAAGGACTTAACTTGACTACTCATTCCTCACAACTCTACCCAGAGCTCAAGTCTTCAATAGTCAAGTTGACACCTATATATAACATGACATGTATGAGTACACACTATAGACCTGTAAATATATGTAGAACATGCAACAATGACTTCATGGAGTAAGTTCTCATTTCCCTTCTCTCAAATTTTCCTTTGCACTATAGAGGCCTGAAACCTTGAATTATATTGACGCATGTGGTTAGAAAGGTGGGAGGGAGTGGGAGGGAATTGTGAGGGAAGGGTGCAGATGGTAGGGGTGGGGAAAGAAACTGGTATGATTACTCAATATGTTTGCAAAACTAGAAAAATTAATAAAACAAAACATTCCTTATTGCAAAATAGTAGAACTCATTGCTGATTCAATCATGATTTATCCAGAATTATTATTGCAGTACTATATTTAACATATATATTTCCCAAACTCCTTGACTAGAAGATACAAATCAGATATGTTTTCAGGTTTTCACCATGGAGTATACTAAGAATTAATTTTCATGTGACTCAAAACATCTTTTTTGTCTTATGAAAATATTTTAATCCTGTTTTCACCAATTAATATTACTTAGGTTAAGCCAAAACCAGTCATGACACCCAAGTACAAGGAAATAAGAAAGGAAAGCATAGGCACCTGACACCATGAATCACAAAGTCAAAAGAGCACAGTACAGAGCCTGTGTATTAATAGCACCAGAGTGAAAAGAGGAAATGATTTAAAGTTACACAGAAAAAAGTCCAAATCTACTGGAGTAGATGCTTACCAGATTTTTCATTCTTCTATTGTAAGTATCAAATTAACAATGGGAAACATGTAGCATATAACACAGAGAAAGGAACTCACCAGGTAAAGATGTGCCAAGGTGATGATGAACCTGTAAAGAAAGGCAGATATCTCTAGAGATATCTTAGTGGTTTCCATTGATGCACATCAAATTTGCAGCAATACCTTTTTTTTCTGACTTTAAGTTAGGAATGTGTAATTGTATGAAAAACACCAACACTTTAATTGCCTCTGACCAGCTAACATTAAGGATATTTCTGCAAGCCTGTTCAGTCCACAGGCTTCCTTACTGCACATTTGCACCTTGAACATATATCTCATCACTCTCACACTGCTCCATTGTGCCAGTGACCCTGACCACCCTGTGCTTAAACTACAACTCCAGGTTGCATGTTTCCATACTGAAGTACATGGCGTCTGTTTGTCACTATTGGAGAGGAGTGGGTTTCAGATGTTCTTTTGGGGGGATGCTTGACTGAATGGGAATTAGTGACATGACTTTAGCTCTTTTCCCCATGAAGTTCATTACACTTTCAATACTTTTGATTTAAAATTTGCTTCCAGTATTATCATCCTATAAACTTGCAGGAGTGAAGACTGAAGGAGCACCATGTTCCTTTCCTCACTGATTCTTCCCGTGAATTCAAAGGACCTTTGTAACATAATTGCTTCAGTAACAACCATCCCTACTATAATCCCAAACTCATCAAATAGACTCCAAAGCAATATTTGTCCTCTGCTATATTGTATCTGTTGTAGAGAGTCTTAAAATTTGTGATACTAAGACAATAATTTTGTGTGATTCTCCGTGTTTCTTTGGGTATTTGGAAAATCCTCCATTTTCTTTTGAAATCCCAAAGTTCACCCTTTAAAGATGGTCTTTTAGTGATTTCCAAGATGTACATCAAACCTGCAGCAGTACTATCTTTTTTCTGACATCAAGTTGGGAACGTGTAATTGCATGCAAAACACCAGCACTTGGATTGCCTTTGAACAGATAACATTAAGGATATCTGTCAATCCAGCATTTTGTTTTATGAAAGATGTTTAGGGAACGTTAAACCATGCTTGAAATACACCTTTCAACTGGGTGGAACTAAATGTTATCATTGGGTAGCGTGATTCCATGAAGTAATGACTCAGAATGGAAAAATGCAAAACTAAAAAAGTCTCCACAAACAATTAAATTCATATTTTTCCTTTGAAATTAATTCTTTTTTATTTACATTTTTTATTTTTCAGCTCATACAAACTTTAGGTACTCCAGTTCCCTCCCCTCCCTACTCCCCCCCCCGAACTCCATGCTCCCCCTCCCTTTCCCCTTCCTCCCCATCCCCCCGTGCCTCCCGCCCAATTCCCAGAGTCCTTCCTTGTGCATGCCTGACTCTCCTCTGTCCTCCTCTCCGATGACATACAAGGACCCAGTGGCATTTCCCTGAACCCTTTCCCGTGTTTCCCCTTAGCATAGGACACTACTGTGGCTGTCATCCCTTGCCTCAAAGGATCTTGGTGCCTTCAGCAGATGCTAGACTTTGTGAGGTCAATAGTGTGTTGGACATTGAGCCAGGCATGCAATATCCAATTATGATTGCTTTGGCCTTAACTTGTGTGCAGTGTCTTGCAAATCATTGCTCCTCCCATCCTTTTGCTCTTACACTCTTACTGCCCCCTCTTCCGCAAATGTCCCTGAGCTTCAGGATGGGGAGAGATTAGTCTGGCCTAGTTCTAGATGGTTGATATAGAGTCTCTGAAGTTCTGGATAGTGGTTTGTTGATTTTCTTTTGCAGTTTTATTGCTCCTGCAATGCCCTTCACTCCATCATGATGGGCAATGTATGTCACCCATGATGGGCAATGTATGTCTGGCCAGAGACAGAAAGCTGTTAAACTGGACTCTTATTATAATAGCACATTCAAGGGTAGATGTAATACTTATACCCAAAAGTGGAATTGCAGGGTCATATGGCATTTGCCAATGGGAGGGGTCAATCACCTATTTGCAAAATGGTTACTTTTTTATCTGCCGGACTATATGCCCTCCCCTTCTGGTGAGTTTATACCCCCTTGGTTGTAAATGATCAGGAACGAATATCTGTGAACTTAACTGGGTGTCACATTACTTTCTTGCAGTCCTTGATGGAGGCCTATTTTCTCTACTGTAACATGGTCACTTCTCTCCTTGTTTCTGGTGTGGCCCTCCAACCCCCCTTCCTGTTCATAATCCTTGCAATTACTGTAGGTAATACATAGATTCACCTATGAGTATCTCAAGATGGGCTGGGTGGGTGGGTTTGGTACTAGGAGCCACCTGTTAGGGAGTACATATGCTTAATTTACTGGGTCTGGGATACTTCACTTAATATAATTGTTTCTAATGACATCCATTTCCCGGCAAATTCCAGTAATTCATCATTTTTGATGGCTGAGTAGTACTCCATTGTATAGATGTACCAGAGTTTCCTTATCCACTCATCAACTGTTGGACATTTGGGTTGATTCCATGACTTTGCTATTGTAAACAGTGCTGCTATGAACCTGGTCGCACTTGTGTTATCGAGGTGATGACCTCTGCTGCATGGGGGGTTATTACCAGAAGTTTAATCGCAGGGTCACAAGGCATTTCAATCTTTAATTTCTTTAAGAATCTCCAGACGGCTCGCCAGAGTGGCTGTATGAGCCTGCACTCCCACCAACAATGTAGGAAGTTCCCCTCTCTCCACATCCTCTCCAACATTTGTTGTTGTTTGTATTGTGGATTTTTGCCATCCTAACCGGGGTGAGATGATATCTCAGGAAGTTTCGATTTGCATTTCCCTGATGGCTAAAGATGTGGAGCATTTTTTAAGATATTTGTTAGACATTTTAATTTCATCCTTGGTAAAATTTCTTTTAAGTTCCAAGGCCCATTTTTAATTGGGCCATTTGTTTCCTTGGTGTTTAGTTTTCTAAGTTCTTTGTGCACTCTGGACAGTAGAGCTCTATCAGATATGGGGTTAGTGAAGATTTTCTCCCATTTTGTGGGTTGCCTTTGAGCTCGTGTTACAATCTCTTTATCTGAACAGGAGGTCTTTAATTTCACAAGATCCCAACTGTTGAGAGTTGGTAGCAGTGACTGTGCCATTGGATGTCTGTTTAGGAAGTGTTGGCCTAGCCCAATCAGCTCGAGGGAGTTCCCTATTCTTTCAACTATGGTTTTTATAGTCTCTGGCCTGATATCAAGGTCCTTAATCCATTTGGAATTAAGTCTTGTACATGGTGACAAGTATGGGTCCAGCTTTAATCTTCCGCATGTGGAGATCCAGTTTTGCCAGCACCATTTGTTGAAGATGCTGTTCTTTTTCCATTGGATTCTTTGGGCCCCTTTGTCAAAGACCAAATGGCTTAATTTTGTGGGGTTATATCTGGGTCTTCAATCCTTATCCATTGATCTGTGTGTCTATTTGGGAGCCAGTACCAGGGTGTTTTTTATATACTATGGATTTGTAATATAGACTAAGGTTCGGTATGGTAATACCTCCTACATTGTTTTTTACTCAGGATTGTCTTTTCTATCCTGGGTCTTTTGTGCCTCCATATGAATTTTGAGATTGTTTGGTCAACTTCTTTAAAGAATTGCTTTGGGATTTTAATTGGTGTAGCATTGAATTTGTATATTGCCTTTGGTAGGATGGTCATTTTACGATGTTGATTCTGCCAATCTAGGAGCATGGGAGGTCTTTCCACCTTGTGGTGTCTTCTGCAATTTCTTTCTTTAGGGCTTTAAAGTTTTCATTGTAAAGGTCTTTTACCTCCTTGGTTAGGTTTATACCAAGGTATTTCATTTTTTTAGGGGCTATAGTAAACGGGATTGTTTCTCTCAAGGCTTTTTCACTTCTTTCATTCTGGACATATAGGAAGGCCTCTGATTTTTGCACATTTATTTTGTATCTGCCACCATGCTGAACTCCTCAATTATTCCAGGAGCTTCCTGGTAGAGTTTTTGGGATCACTCAGGTATAAGATCATGTCATCTGCAAATAGGGATAGCTTGACTTCTTCCTTGCCGATTTGAATCCCTCTTATGTCCCTTTCTTGTCTTATGCTTCGGCTAAGTCTTCAAGTACTATACTGAATAGAAGTGGTGAGAGTGGACAGCCTTGTCTAGTTCCTGATCGAAGTGGGAATGCTTCCAATTGTTCCCCATTGAGCATTATCCTTGCTGTGGGCTTGTTGTATATAGCTTTTATTATATTGATAAAGGTTCCTTCCATTCCTACTGTCCCTAGCGTTTTGATCATAAAAGGCTGTTGGATCTTGTCAAAAGCTTTTTCTGCATCTATCGAGAGTATCATGTGGTCTTGGACTTTGGACTGGTTTACGTGATGAATTACATTTATTGATTTGCGTATGTTGAACCAACCTGTGTGCAGAGGATGAAGCCTACTCGGTCCCCGTGAATAATCTTTTAATATGTTTTTGAATCCGATTTGCTAAAACTTTGTTGAGAATCTTTGCGTCTGTGTTCATCATAGAGATTGGCCTATAGTTTTCTTTTTTTAAGTGAGTGTTTTTTTTATTAAAAATTTAATTATACATTTAAAATTTTTTACCAGTTCCCTCCCTCCCCCCTCCTCCCCCTCCCCTTTCCCCAGTGCCTCCCCCCCAATTCCCAGAGAGTCCTTTATTGTGTACGCCTAACTCTCCACTGGGTCCTCCTTTCCGATGACACATAAGGACCCAGTGGCATTTCCATAAGCCCTTTCTCTTGTTCCCCTTAAGCATAAGATCACTACTATGGCTGTCAATCCCTTGCCTCCAGGGGTCTCGGTGCCCTTAACAGATGCTAGACTTTATGAGGGCAACAGTGCGCTGGACAGATGCAAAGTCCCATTGTGATTGCTTTGGCCCCAACTATTGTTGAGAATCTTGCAAATCGTTGCTCCTCCCATCCTTTTGCTCTTACAATCTTACCGCCCCCTCTTCCGCAAACTTTATTAGGTTTTGGGATTAAAACTATATTAGCTTCATAGAAGGAATTTGGTAGTGTTCCTTCCTTTGCTATTTGATGGAACAGTTCAAGGAGTATTGGTGTTATTAACTGCTTAAATGTCTGGTAGAACTCTGTGCTGAATCCATCCGGTCCAGGACATATTTTGGTGGGAAGATTCGAGATTACTTCCTCAATTTCCTTATATGTTATAGGACTATTTAAATAATTCACAACTTCCTGATTCAATTTAGGTAAGTTGTGTTTACTTAGAAATTCATCCATCTCTTTTGTGTTGTCATACTTCACAGAGTATAAGTTTTTGAAATATGATGTTATAATTCTCTGGATTTCTTGGGTATCCGTAGTGATAATTCCATGTTCATTTCTAATTTTGTTAATTTGGGTTTTCTCTCTCTTGCTTTTGGTTAATGTAGCTAGGGGTATATCAATCTTATTGATTTTTTCAAAGAACCAGCTTTTTGACTGGTTGATTTTTTCTATCGTTTTCTTAATCTCTATTTCAGATATTTCTCCTTTTATTTTGCTAATCTCCTCTCTTCTACTACTTTTGGGATCAGATTGCTCTACTTTCTCTAAAGCTTTAAGCTGCATTGTTAAGTTGTTTATTTCTGATGTTTCCATTTTTTTGATGTAGGCATTAAGTGCTATGAACTTACCTCTTAGGATAGCTTTCATTGTGTCCCAGAGATTTTGGTAAGTTGGATTTTCATTATCATTCACTTTCAGGAACTCTTGAATTTCCTTTTTAATTTCTTCCTGTATCCAGTTCTCATTCAGCATCATATTGTTAAGTTTCCAGGAGTTAGTGTATTTTCTCTTGTTTGATGTGTTGTGGATGTCCAGCTTTAGGCCGTGGTGGTCTGACAGGGCACAGGTTAGAATTTCAACTTTTTGTATATGTGGAGATTCGTTTTGTGGCCCAATATGTCATCTATTTTGAAGAATGTTCCATGTGCTTCGGAGAAAAATGTGTATTCTTTGGTGCGTGGGTGAAAGGTTCGATAGAGATCTGTAAGGTCTATTTCTTTAAGGGTTTGATTAAGTTCCAAAGTGTCTCTGTTAAGCTTTTGACTTGTTGATCTATCCCATGTTGAGAGGGCGGTGTTGAAGTCCCCAAGAATTATCGTTTGGGTGTTGATTTCTCACTTTAGATGCTGTAGGGTTTTCTTAATGAATGTGGAGGGGCCCGTATTGGGTGCATATATGTTCAATATTATGAAGTTTTCTTAGTGAATTGTACCTGTGACTAAAATGTAGTATCCCTCTGTGTCTCTTATGATTTTTTTTTGGTTTTTAAGTCCACTTTATCCAAAAGCATAATGGCTACCCCTGCCTGTTTCCTGGTTCATTAGCTTTAAGATTTTTGGACCAGCCTTTCATTTTTAGGATGTGCCTATCTTTTGTAGTGAGATGAGTTTCCTGAAGGCAGCAGATTGATGGGTTGTGGTTTTTAATCCAAGTTTGTAATCTGTGTCTCTTGATCGGTGAATTAATTCCATTAATATTTAGTGTTATAATGGAGAAACTATTTTTAATTCCAGACATTTATGTTTAGTAGTTTTTATAAGTATATTGCTTCGCTTTTAATGGTTTTATACTTGCCTTTTGTTCTCTTGGATATGCCTGTTTTTTTCTTCATGCTTGAGTATCATTTCTAGCATTTTTTGAAGGCCTGGTTTGGTGGACATGTAGCCCTTCAAGTTGTCTTTGTGCTGAAAGATTTTTCTTTCTCCCTCTATCATGACGGATAGTTTTGCAGGGTAAATTAGCCTGGTTTGACATTTTTGCTCATTCAATACTTGAAGTATGTCTCTCCAAGCTCTTCTTGCTTTTACTGTTTCGACTGAGAAGTCATTTGTTATTTTAATAGGTTTACCTTTAAAAGTGACTTGTTTTTTCTCCCTTGAAGCTCTCAGCACCAATTCCTTATCTTGAATGTGGAGTGTTTTAACTATTATTTGCCGTGGCGTGCTTCTGTTTTGGTCATATCTGTTTGGGGCGGAATGCCTCTTGTATATGGATGGGCCTCTCTTTTTTATATGAGGAAAGTTTTCCTTGATGATCGTTTGAAAAATTTCCTCAGGGGTGGTATTTTGAGATTCTTGCTCTGGTATTCCATGAATACGCATGTTAGGCTTCTTCAGGGTGTCCCATATCTCTTGGATATTTCTCTCAAGTATCTTTTTGGCTTTAACCCTCCTCTTCCATTGAGCTGGTTAGTACTCCCACTTTATCTTCAAGGTCTGAAATTCTGTTTTCTGCTTCGTTAGTTCTGTTGATAAGACTCTCTGTGGAGTTCTGGGTTGAAGATAACTTTTCTTGTAGCTCAGTTTTAAACTCTGCTTGAGTCTGTTTTAACTGCTCTATGCCAGTTTTTGTGTCTTGCACTGTTTTTCTCAACTCCTCCAAGTGTCTGTTGTGTTGCTCTTCAAAGCAATTGATTCGATTATGCAATTCCTCCCTGATTTCCTCTTTCATAGTATTGAACATGGTAATGATCATATTTTGAAAGTCGTTATCCTGGGTCAGGCTTTCTTGGCCATTTTCCTTGGGTTTATTCTGGTTGGAGTCTATGGGATTAATTCCTTCAGTGGGAAATTTGTTTACTTGAGTGTTGCGTCTCATGGATTTGCACTTTGACTTTGGCATTGTTGTTTTAACTCTTAAGATCTTTCAATTTCACTAAACTGAATTATTTGGCCTTCGGTTCTGGGGGTGGGCCGGACGGAGCTTACCTAGGTCGCGGATGAGCCCCGGCTGGACAGCGCGCGCGTCCCGACCGGTGGGTCGGGTATTTTGATTGAAAAAAAAATCACTTGAATTCTTACCAGGAAAATGTAAAGTTGGTAGACATTCTAGTTTAACCAATTATTTATTACATAATATATACATGGATTGAAGCACCATAAAGTGCCCCATACACCATAATATTATCATCTGTCGACTAAAAAAAATCTTTAAATGTATAAAGTTGCAACTTTAATGAAAACAAAATTTTATTTGAAAAACTAGCAGTGGATCCTCTTTGACTCTGTGCATACAAATCGGTTCCATGACCCAGACCACTGAGGATCGACACCTGTTACCCACACTGGCTTTGCAGAAACATTGTCGTGTCTGCACTCCTGAGACTAAAAGGAGGAAAGAGTAAGAGGAAAATCACTGAGCTGGTTTATGGAAACTTTCCAGTTGTTTACAACTGACACAATTTTAACTGTCCTCTCAGAATGTCAACAAGCCCCTAGGAAGCGCTGGGGAGGGCACTGTGCACTTCTGCTTCCTCTCGTGGTTTAGGTTAGGACTTGTGACACTGTGGGACACGCCCTGCTGTCTCATGGACAGTGATAAATGGCGGTGTCTTCAAATTCCAGGCTGCTGATGGTGAGAGTGAAATCTGTTCCTGACCCACTACCACTGAATCTGGGTCAGAAACCAGATGGCAGATTTTTCACCCTAGATAAGGAGTTGAGGGGCTTTGCCTAGTTTGTTGGTACCAGTTTAAGTAAGAAGCCCTCAGGCAATGGGCTGTGCTCTGGAGCACATGCAAACCATCTGGGGCTGGTCAAAGCTAGGCACATCTGCAAGGCTGGCTCAACCTTTGCCAGGACCAAATTATCCCAGACCAGAGGGAATAGCACATCTTGCCTGTAAAGAACATGTTTTCTGTACTTTTGACTAAGATCAAGTACAGAACATGTTTTCTGTTAAAGTGTGACAGGATACAATTTGCTTTCCATGAGTAGTGTGTACTTTGCTCACCTCATGTACTTATGATGTTTCTTGCTAACTTTTCATCTCAGATGGATTACTAAAAAATCATTTCCCCAGACTAAGAAATTTAAGAAACTTTCCATATTTGGTAACCACATATTTTTAAAGGTAAAGGTATTCCAATTTATCCTGAATATCTTAGTGTGGTAGAACATTAGCACAAGCAAAGGTAATAGAATAAGATGTGACTGCAATAGACAGAAATATAGATACACACATCGATGAAGAATAGAGATAGATGATGCATAGATAGATGGTACACAAGATGACAGATCATAAAAATAGACAGATAATAAGTAAACTGTAAACAGATTGATCAAGAGATAGATAGAGATAGATGATATAAAGATCAATAATTGATGATAATAGATAGGCATGTATAGTAGAAAAATAGACAGACGATAGGTAAATATTAGATAGATAGATGAAAGGTAAATGGTGATAAATGACACATAGTCAGACAAGTGGATACATACATGCAGACACATATATAAGTAAAGATATTTACTTAACTTAAAAAAATAAAAATGCAAAATGACATCTTTTGCAGCAGAGGACAGGGAGCTATGGGAGGCTCATATGGTTGATTTTAACTAGAATAGAGTGAACTGATTGTCCACACATTGGAAATTGGTAAATAGAGCACTTACTCTTTCTCCTGAAGGGAGAGGAGACTCAAACTGAAGTAAAGGGAGATTTATTTGACTTATGGTTTCAGAGGCAAGATTAGCCCTTTATGGCAGAAATGTCATGGCAGGCAGTGGAAGCTTGAAGAAGGATAAATCAGATCCATCCTGAATGCTGAGAGATCTCACCATGCTGCAAACTGCTAGAGCAGACTACTAGCAGGAAGTGGCTAAACCACTTCAAGGCTGCCACCTATGACATGCCTTCCTTCAGCAAGGCTCCACCTCCCTAGGGTTCCATGATCTTCCTAAATTTGACAGTAGCTGAGGACTCAAACACTTGAGCCTGGGAAGACAACTTATATTTAAAGCATGACAGCACTGTTGGACCATTGTCAGTTGCTGGGATAGAAAAAAAGGTGAACATACACATATGTCAGAAATTCCCAAGTATGCTCCTTCCTAGGAATGCCAATGAAATTACTGCTGCATGGGATGCATCACCAGTCATAGTATGTTCCCCATAATTGTAGCCTGAAAAACTATAGCAGTGTGAGTGATAGAAGGTTTGTACTGTGGGCCTGCAACTGTCATTCATTCAGGAGTCGTTGACAGTATAAACAAATTCATGAATGAAAATTATATCCAGCATTTTTACTCTTTCAGTGAACAGATGCAATGCAGAGAGAAGGGCCAGCCCAAGTGATGTTCCTAACAACATCTCAGCTTCTCTCTAGCTGTGCTGGATCAGTAATGACCAGGAACAAGGAATACAATCTACTTTCATGCTACTGAAACAAACTTAAGTCCCAATGATAAAATTTGAGGCAAAGGAAACTTTGAAATTTGATAATGAAGTTTCTAATTATTCCCCATACTTGTGTGTGTGTGTGTGTTTTGTGTGCATATAGGTGTATGTGTTTCTGTGTATCTGTGTGTGTTTACAAGAGAGCTCTTGAGTGTGTGTGCTTAATAAGTTCAAAGATGACACTGTGAAAAATCCTGGATTTTCTACCTTCTTTTTGCCTTGATGTAGTGTTTCCCAGGCTCTGCCTTCCAGGGTAAATCGCATTTTCACATAGAATCTCAAGATTTAAACTCAGACCCTTTGATTTTCACTTTAAATCCTGAGTCATCTCTCCAACCCCTAATGATCTTATTTACCATATGAAAGTGAAATTTTCTTGTCATTTCCCCAGGGTTGTGAATGGTGTTTATTAATACTTCCAGGCATATTCCAGGAGAATCCCAGAGTTGTATATTTCTGACAGGTAGAGATCAAATCTATAAGCTATGAGCTTTCATCAGTATATAATAGGAGCATGATTGTCAACCATGTGTTTCTTCTTTGTTCACCAGAGGATTGTTCAAAGAGAGGCCTGAGACTTGGACTCAGAAGAGAAGGATCCTATATCATCATTACATCGCTAGAGATGGTAAGTTTAATCATAAGGGAAGAGAGTCAACTGTGAGATGCCAGATAGCTGAGACCATCACCACCTTCATCCTTGGATTTCTTACACAGGCCTGGCGACCTCATGACTATGCAGACACAGATGCAGAGAGTTTATGTCCTTTATGTCATGTGGATTCTTGTCCCTGGGGAGGACCACAGACTGTCATATTTCTGCAAACTCTATCTTTCAGTAGGAGACGTCCAAGACTTTGAAAGGTTCAATAAAAAGTAATGATATGTGCCTGTGGTTATATGCTTTCTTGATCTTTACCATTATGTACATATTAAATTATACCCCATAAGAGCATACAGTTATCATGTGGGAATCAAACATTATTTTAAAGATTCTCTTTTCCTAATTTAAGGAAATCTTTGCTGGTTATACTTGCTTCTTCTTCACCATAAGTCTAAACAACTGTCACAAAACAAATGCCACATGAAACGGAATTTTTGTCCTTTAAAATTCAGGAGATATTGTTTTATGTTGCTGCTGCTAGGGCTCCAAGAAGGGAAAACACTGGCAACTCAGCAAACCCTCCCTGGCACTGGTAAACCTCAGAGTGAGATGGAAGCCTGGCTGTGTCTGAGGAACATTTCACATAAAGGAGGTTCATGCAGCCCAGCCTCCCCCATCTGCTTCCCTGGGCAATTGTGTAACGTCCTGAATCACTGTGGAGGCCAGTTGTAACACTGTTGACAGTAGTAAGTTGCAACGTCTTCAGGCTGCAGGTTGCTGTTGGTGAGGTGAAATCTGTCCAGATCTCCTGCCACTGAACCTTGAGGAGACCAGTTTGCAAATAAGTTGCACATCAGATCAGGAGTTGAAGAGCTTTGTCTGGCATCTGTGAATACCAATGTAAGTCGTTACCTATACCCTGACTGGCTTTGCAGTTGATGGTGATTCTGTGGCCTGGAGATGCCGCAGATGGAGTCTGGGTCATCTGAATGTCACACAACAAGTGACATTGGAAAGAAACACATATAAGACAAGGCATATTGATAACTATGCAATAGCAGAGTTTCCCTAAACATCCTGCAGCACTGCTCATGTTGGGCTGAACCCCCCACTACTGTCCTTCATTAAGTGGGAGCCAGAGGAGCAGGAGCCCCAGAAGCTGAGCAGGGTCTTCATGTCCATGCTGTGTCCTGACTGGGACTGACCCCTGCAAAGGGTGCCAGCCTGATAAAGTCTTCAGGGCAGTGGTCTATGGTCTGGGTATGTAAATCAGCAGCAGCTCGGCAGGGCACAGCTGCAGGCTGGCACATGTGAGTGACTCAGTAAGAGCTTATGAACCCTGAGTGTCCACATTCTCCTGGGCAGTAGATTTGTTCTCACAGATGGTGTTTCTATTGAGGTGAGGCTGGGAATAGAGTCAGGCTGCTGTCTTACAATGGAGTGTTGGGAAGTTTCCACATGGTTTCTCCTTGCATGTGTTGCTGTCTTTATTTCAAACATGTCACTTTCACATTTCACTCTGAATGTGAAAGACACTTTAAAGGCCTGTTGAATTTAATCCCCTGGGTTTTCTCAGGCCCTGAAATTCTTGGTGTGCTTATTTGTCAACATCACTATTACAGATATAAACAATGTGAAACTGACAATAAACTGCTGTGTCAATAGAAGAGATGATAGACAGATGTCAGATAGACTTCAAATTTTTCAATAAGAATTCAGTATACCATATGCACAGAAGAGTGTCTGGATAAGCAAGGTAAAGGCCAGCCATGGGGCACCTCTAGTGTCCATCTGTGCTCTCTAGAGCAGTTGTTGTGGCCCAGGTTCTTACATACATTTCCTAGCACTTCCATCCAGTACAGCTGCACTGGGCTGTGCTTTCTGCACTTGCAAAATCTCAGGTGTGTTTGCAGGGATGAGGTCCTGATCTGTTTCTATGAGAATGGTCCTTTGGGATCATTGAGTTCATTTTTACTATCTTGTCCTTTTTTTGTGAATCCCCTTGAGAAGAAGAAGTGTTCTCTACACTAAGGACTCAGATCTATAGGAATCCACTGTGACCCATATCATCTTGATGTAGTGCTTAAGCCATGTCTTTAGGTTCTAAGGGGAAACAGTTGTGAGGAACTGTGTGAAATGAATCAGAGTTGATGAAAAGAACATGATGCAACCAGGTGAAAGGTATAGGAACTCAGCATAGTGAGGAGAGGACAGTTGGCTGTGATCTCTGTGTTTGAGGGGAGTAAGAAAAGATCACCTACAGGGGAATTTACAAGAGGGGAACATTTTATCTTCATGAGTACAGGACATGGTCTCTGTTGAAGAACGTGCATGACACATCGTGAGAATTCCACAATCTCTCCGTTTGTTAATTGAAGGTTTGAACTGTGGACACAGTTATGAAGAAGTGTTAGTTAAGGCCTGAGCAAGTCTGCATGGGATTGTATAATTGATATGTAAGGCTCACCCATGGTGGAGGGGAGTTTTTCTTAGGTCAGTGGATANAGGTGGAGGAAGGTAATCCAAGCAATTGGCATTCTTCTATAAGTATAGTTGGTGAGACCTTCTGGTTTTCACGTGAAGATTCTCACTCTTCTCTCTCTCTTTTTCACTCTCTCTCTTTCTCTCTCTCTCTTTCTCCTTCTCTCTCTCCTTATTTTACTCTCTCTATTACTTCAGTGGATATGATGTGGGCAGTTTCCTTGGCTCTTGGTGTTGGTAAGAACTCACCCAAGCTAGTCTAAGTGATATGGCTCCTCCTTAAGTCCTCAGTCTGTGACCACAGTCAGGGACATGCAAGCAAACTGCCACATACCCACATGGCATGGGACAGTCCTTTCCCTTATAAGAATAAGCAGCTTGCTGCAGCTGCACAAGCACACTGCTCCTCACTAGAACCTAATCTGCACTACCTCCTGCCACAGATCTGCTTGATCCACATTGACTAAATGGACTCTATATAGTAACTTTTTGGATTGAGTAATTCACTAGTATAAAGAAAGAAGATGAGAGAGTCTCCACTTTTTGTAGCAGCACATGTTGGGAGACACAAGGACGACTTTGTAGGGTGAGTTCTCTCCTTCCAACATGTGGGCTACTGGGATGGAGCTCAGGTCTCCAGGTTTACACACAGGCACCTTTAAGCACTTGGTCATCTGCATTCAATTTCTGATTCGGGGACTTCCATGTTCTATACCATAAAATCGACAGGGTTACTGTGTTAGACTCATTTTTCCATTCTTCAACAAATGCAAGATTCAAAGAACTGAGTAGAAGAGTGGGTTTCTTCTTACTTAGAAGTCTGCTTGTAATTCCCGACTATGGCAGGCACATTCACAATGGTATCAATACTCAAGAAAACTGGCCACAGGAATTGGTGAGAAAGGGACGTATTTTCTCTATTTCTAAAAGGGTAGTATACTGAAGTAACCAAAACTTGCATTGCAATGTGACTGCACTGACATCTATAAAGTCACAAGCAAACTACTTAAGGGTGGATACTTGGTTTTATTCTTTCTTACAATTGTCCAGCTTGACAGGTGGGTTCATACCAATACCTGGGGGCAAGCGAAATGGTCACACCATATTCACAGACTTCTGAGAAAGGCAAAAATCCTCACTTACCAGAACAGCATATCTGGCAGAGAATGTTGAACTATGCCAGCTTCCATAGCTCCCTCCTTCTTGTTCACACCTAGGGACTAAATGCACCCACTGTGGGTTTGGCCTTCACAACGACTTATTCAAATACTGCAAACTTGCTTAGACCTTAACTAAATTACTTATATTCTTCACAACTCTTCAAAAAGTGCAAGACTTTATTAGTCAAGATGATGCCTGTATATAATTATCACATGTATTAGCACACACACAATACCTGTGAATATATATCAGATACATTTTCATAATTTCACTCTGTATTACACAAAGTATTAATTTACAAGTGACTGAAAAAATCTTTTCCTTCTTATGAAAATATTTTATTAACATTGTCACCATTTAAATATTATTGCCAAAAGCATTCATGACAGCCAATCATAAAGAAGTAGGAAATGAAAATCTAAGAAACTCACACCATGGTTCACACAGTCAAAAGAGCACAGTACAAAGCTTGTGTGTTAATAGCATCAGAGTGAGAAGAGGAAATGATTTACACAGTGAGTTACACAGAAAAACGTCCAACTTTCTACCAGCTTAGATGCTTATCTGGTTTTTCATTCTTCTCCAATGCATGAAAAATTTCCAGTGGGACACATGTATCATCTGACCCGCAGAGAGGAGCCCACCAGGCAACGATGTGCCAAGATGATGAACCTGTAAATAAAAAGCAGATGTCTCTAGAGTCTTAGGATGCTTTCAGGACCCTGTCAGTTCCACAGGCTTCCTTAATGCACATCTGCATCCTGAACATTGCTCTCACTCTCCAATGCTCCATCGTGCCAGTGACCCTGACCACCCTGTGCTTAAAATCCACTTCAGGTTGCATGTTCCCAATGTGAAGTATCGGACTTCATTTGCGTCACTCTTGGAGGAGAGTGGGCTTTAGATGTTCTTTTGGGGGATGCTTGGATGAATGGGATGACTGATGTGACTTCAGGTCTTTTGCCCATGAATGTCACTACACCTTTGACACTTTAGATATAATAACTTTCTTTATGAATTAACATCCAGTGAACTTGCAGGAGTGAAGACTGGTCTTGTAATGTAGACGAGGTTCCTTTTCTGACTGATTCTTCACAAGAATCCAAAGGCCTTTTCACCATGACAGCCTTAGTAACAACCATCCCTACTCTTATCCCAAAATCATCAAGAATCATTTGTCCTTTGCTATATTACAGGTATGGTGCCATCAGCATAGGTTGGACAGAGTCTGAAATTTGTGAAAGTTAGACATTCTGGGTGTTTCTGTGGGTATCTGGAAAATCCCCCATTTTTGTTTTGAAATTCCAACTTTCTTAATTTTTAACACTGTGTTTTAGTAGTATCTAATTATGTAAATGAAACTTTCAGAAATTGCATCGTTTTCTGACCTCATCAGGAAAGTGTAAGACATAAAAAACCTCCATCACCTTGACTGCCTTGGAGCAGCTAACACTAAGATATAGAATGCTTTCTCACTACTTTATTAATTAAAGGTATATAAGAAGAAGGAAAAGCAAAATATTGGTGTAGCTGTTACTGTCTTCTGCTATTGTTACACAACACTCACAAGCAACATGGAAAGAAAGGGAGATTCATTGGTGGCTTAGGGTTCCAGAGGGAGATGCAGCACATAGTGTGGAAAAGGCATGGCAGGCTAGCCATGAAGTAAGAAAGACTAGATTAAGTCAGGTCTATCATGTAGACCCAGAGAGCTCATGCCTCAGAGTTCAGGAGCCATTGTAACAAGACTGAAGCTAACAAACTTCAATGTCTGGCCCCTGCCAGGTGCCTCTATCCATCAAGGATCCATCTCTCTCAGATGACCTTCCCAAACATTGACAATAGCTAAAGTTGCAAACACATGAGCTAGTGGGCGACTATTTCCATTCCAGCAACAATACTTGTGACTATGAAGAATATATCTGAATAGTACCAAACCCTCTGTCCTGACAGAGTTGCCGCAGCTCAGTGAGGATATCTGGTTCACATGCAAACTAGCCCACTGACCATTTCCAACAGAAGATCCACAGTGAACTTCACAGCCAGGATGCATCTGAGCAAAGATGTCAGGAGATGTCAACGCCGGGAGAGCAGTCAGGGTAACCTTCCTTTATACTTCTGCTTCTCAGGGGGGTTTATGCTATGGCTTGTATCACTGTGGGAGGATAACTATCCCACTGCTGACAGTAGTAAGTTGCAAAATCTTCGGGCTGCAGGTTGGTGATGGTGAGGGTGAAATCTGTCCCAGATCCACTGCCACTGAACCTGGAGGAGACTCCAGTGTGCAAATTGCTTGCCTTATAGATCAGGAGTTGAGGAGCTTTGCCCGGCTTCTGTTGATACCAATTTAAGTATTTGCTTATGCCCTGACTGGCCTTGCAGTTGATGGTGACTCTCTCTCCTAGAGATGCAGCCACAGATGGAGTCTGGGTCATCTGAATGTCACATCTCACACCTGAAATTAGAAATATGACAAAAATAAGATATTGATATTGATAACAATGTAAGAGCTGAGTTTGCCTAAATATCTGTCAGCATTGCTTACATTGAGCTAGGGAAACCCCCTCCCCCCTGCTGTCCTTCCTTACCTGAGAGCCAGAGGAGCAGGAGCCCCAGAAGCTGAGCAGGGGTCTTCATGTCCATGCTGTGTCCTGACTGGGACTGACCCCTGCACAGGTTGTGACCAACTGATAAAGTCCTCAGGGCAGTGGGCTGTGCTCTGGGTATGCAAATCAGCAGCAGCTGACAAGGGGGCACAGCTGCAGGTTTGACACATGTGAGTGATTCTTCAAGGGCTCAGTAACCCCGAGTGTCCCCATTCTCCCAGAGCAGTGCAGATTTGCCCTCAGAGATGATGTTTCCATTGGGGGGAGTCAGGAAATACAGTCAGGCTGCTGCGTGGGAGCGGAGTGATTGAAAATTTCCATCTGGATTCTCCTATGAATTTCTTGTTAGCTTTACTGAAGCTAGTAATGTGAAAAACACTTTTAAAAGCTTGTCGCACTTAATCCCAACGTTTATTCTCAGGCCCTCAATTTCTTGGGGTGATTATTTGTCAATGCTATTATTCCAGATAGAAAGAGTTGTGAAATGGACAAGAATCACTGGTGTCAATAGAAGAAATGATAGACAGATGTTAGACATACCTCAAAATTTTAAATAAGAAATCAGTATACAATATGAGCAGAATAGTGTCTGGATAAGCAAAGTAAAGCCCAGCCACAGGGCATCTCTAGTGTCTGTGTCCTCCTGAGCAGTAGTTGTGGCATATACCACCACCTACACCCAGCACAGCTGCAGGAGAGCTTTTCTGCACTTGAAGAGGCTCAGGTGTGTTTCTAGCTCTGTGGTCATAATACATTTCTGTGTGTGTTTTGCATCAGTTTACAGTTTCTTATCCTTTTGAAGTGAATCCCCCTGACAAGTGGAGGTGATCTACATCAAGGGCACAAATCCACATGAATCCACTATGCCCCATATAATCTGTCAGTGCTTCACCCATATATTTACATTCTAATAGAGACCACTTGTGAGTGACAGTGTGAAAAGACTCACGGTCATAGAAAAGAACATGATGGTACTAGGGGAAACGTGAATCCACTCAGAAAAGAGAAGACAGGAAATTTGGCTGTGATCTCTTTTTGAGAGGACTGAGAAAAAGTCAAATAGACATGAATTTATGAGCGAGGAACATTTTGCATTCACGAGTACAGGTTGTCACTTCTGTTGAAGGATGAGCATCGCTCCATGTGATAGTTCCACACTGGTGTCAATTTGATAATTGAAGATTTGAGCTCTGGACACAGTTATGAAAAATTAGTAGTACAAGGACCCAGTGGCAATCAGAGAGGAGGCCCCAGAGGAGAGTCTGGCATGCACATTAAAGGATTCTCCGGGGATTGGGGGGGAGGGACTAGGGGATGAAGAGGGAGGGGTGAGGGGATGGGGAACAGGGGGGTCGGGGGAAGGAGGAGGGAGGGAGGGAACTGGTGTACCTACTAAGTTTGTATGAGCGGAAATAATAATAAAAATGTTAAAAAATATAAAGACAGCCCTGTTTGGCTGTATTAGACTAGATTTGACACAATCCTTGGAAGGGTGTCTGGCGCAAAAATACTTCCCTAGGGGCTGGAGAGGTGGCTCAGGGGTTAAGCCTCTGCCTTGCAGGTGGAGGGTCCTGAGTTCGGATCCCAGATCCCACGTATAGACGCCGAGCAGAAGCGGGGGCGGCCTGCGCTTCTGGTCCTGGTAGGGCGGAGCCTGTGAATCCCGGGGCAGAAGGCGGTGGAGGCATCCATGGTGGTTCGCGAATTAGTCCGTGGATTTACACATACGCAGACACACACACACACACACACACACACACACACACACACACACACATACAGACGCACACACACAAAAAAACTTGAATAAATAATAAAAAAAAATACTTCCCTTTTTCCAGGATATAATTGCAGATTCTCTTTAATGTGTGAGAGTACTTCAGAGCATGGACTGTGGATCCACGAGGGCCTCATCTTAAATCTTAGCTCCACCAATGAATAGCTTAATCATATTGGACATACAATGACACTTTGTGAACCCTCATTAATTTCTTTGTAAAGGAGGAATTAAAGAATCTGTCTCAAATATTATTCTGCATATTAGTAAAACAATAAATAAACAGCACTTAGTGCTTGATATATAATAAGTATGTTAATAAGAACAGTTGCCATGAGATTAATATATATAGACAATTTTTCTAGAGAGTATGAAATGCTGTATTCTAATTCAGTATAATTTTTGAAATAGACTCATTCTTTCAATTTCACCTTTTTGTGACATTTTCCTCTATACTCTCTTCTTGCCTCTGGTCATGAACATTCTTTGATTTTTCCTATTCATTTATTCTCCCTCTTTCTTTTTTATTAAGTGGTATCACACACTTGAAAAACTTCTACTATTCACACAGTTACTGTTAATCATTGTACCAGGGAATTCTTCAAGGACATGAGCTTTATTTATTTGTGTGTGTGTGTGTGTGTGTGTGTGTGTGTGTGTGTGTGTTTGTGTGCGTGTGTGCAGTGGATATGTTGTAGCTAGTTTCCTTGGCTCTTGGTTGGCTCTCCCACTAAGCTGGATTAAAAGATGTGGCTCCTCCTGAAGCCCTTATTTCGTGAACAGTCTGGAACATGCAAGTATAGGCCACAGACTAGCATGGCATGGGACAATCCTCACCCTTGTAATAATAAGCAGCTTGGTGCAGATTCACAAGCACACTCCCCCTCAGTAGTACCTAATTTGCATTACCTCTTTCCAAGATCTGCTTGATCCACATGGTCTAAATGGGACTACATAAAACAATTTTTGGACTGAATTATTTAATATTTAATTTGTAAAGGCAGAGGATGAGAGAGTGCCCAATGTTTGCAGAGCACAAGTGGGGAGATGCAAGGAGGACTATGTGGAGTCACTTCCCTCCTCCCAACATGTGGGCTCCTGGGATAGAGTTCAAGTTTCCAGCTTACATACAGTTACCTTTAGATGCCGATCTCACTTTTCATTCTTCTGGGATACATGACAAATTTAAAATGGGACACATTTACAGTCTGACACAGGGAAAGGATCCCAACAGGTGAAGATGTGCTCAGGTGATGAGCCTGTAAAGAAAGGCAGATGTCTGTGCAAACTCAGGATTTTTACAGGTCCGTTTCACAGGACTTCTTTAATGAACATTTGCTCCATAAACATTGGTCTCTCCACTGCTCCATTGTGTCATTCACCCTGACCACCCTGTGCTTAAAATGTCACTTTAGTCTGCATGTTTCAAAGTGGATTTCATGGCTTCTGTCGGTCACTATAGAAGGGGAGTGGGTTTAAGATGTTCTTTTGGGGATGCTTGGCTGATTGTGATCAGTGATATGACTTCCAGTCTTTGCCCTTGAATGTCACTACAACTTTAACACTTTAGATATAATACCTTTCTTCATGCATTAACATCTCGTGAACTTGCAGCAATGATTGTTGATCTTGTAAACTATGCTATGGTCCTTTTCTCGCTGATTTTTTACAGGAACCCAAAGACTGTTTTTAACAATCATCCCTATTATTATCCCAAACACATCAAATGTGTACATTTTTTCCTCTGCTATATTATAAGTATGCTTCCATTAGCATCATTTGGACAGAGTCTTAAAGTTTTGATGCTAGACAACCATTTTCTGATATTCTGGATGTTTCAAAGGGTATTTGCAAAATCCCCCATTTTGTTTTGAAATTACCACTTTCAAAATTTTAAGGAGGGCTGGAGAGGTGGCTCAGGGGTTAAGCCCTTGCCTTGCAGGCGGAAGGTCCTGAGTTCAGATCCCAGATCCCACGCATAAATGCTGAGCGGAAGCGGGGGCGGGCTGGGTTTCTGGTCCGGGTAGGGCGGAGCCTGTGAATCCCAGGGCAGAGTAAAGAAGGAGGAGGTGGAGGCATCCATGGTGGTTACCTAGTTCGTCCATGGTTCTACACATACATACACACACACACATATATACACATGCACCCACACATGCATATAAGCACAATTGAATAAATAATAAAAAAATTTAAAAATTTTTAAGAAGTATCTCATTGTGGTATCCAATGACATAAACAAAACTTACTGCAATAGCATCGTTTTTTCTGACATACTAAGAAAAGTGTAATTGGATCCAAAACTCCAGCACTTTGATTGCTGTTGACCAGCTAACACTGAGGATATCTACTATAGAATCCTTTCTCTACTACTTTATGGAGTGACGGTATATAAGAAGAAGGCAAAGTAGAAAATCCTGCTATTGTGAGATAACACTAGGCAACCAATTTGGAGACAAAAGGAGATTTATTTGGCTTAGGGTTCCAGTGGGGAGATATAGTGCATTGTATGGAAAAGGCATGGCAGAGTAGCCATGATGTTAGTACAACTAGATTAGGTCAGGTCTGTCAGGAAGACCCTGAGAACTCATGCTTCATTATTCAACAGCCAATTCCCAGTGCAATAAGGGTGGGGCTAACAAACTTCAAGGTCTGGTTCCTGCCAGGTGTCTTCCTCCACCCAGCATCCAACTTCCAAAGATGACCTTCCCAAACTTTGACAATAGCTAAGGGTTCAAGCACAGGATCCTGGGAGCAACTAATCCATTTCAAACGACAATATTTAGAATGATAGATAAAGTATCTGAATGTTACAAATCCTCTGTCATGATGAAGTTGCTGCTGCTGAGTGAGAGGATGCCTGGTTCACATGCAAACAAGCCTCCATGACAATTTCCACCAGAAGATCCACCAGAAGCTTCCCATCCAGGCTGCATCTGAGCCAAGATCTCAGCAGATGTCCATCACAGCAGAGCAGTTGGAGCTTTTAAGTCTCATATATTGCTTCTTGGAGTGGTTTATGCTATGGCTTGCACCACTTTGGGAGTGTAAATGATACCTTGCTGACAGTAGTAAGTTGCAAAACCTTCAGGCTGCAGATTGCTGATGGTGAGGGTGAAATCTGTCCTAGATCCACTGCCACTGAACATCAAGGAGACTCCAGTTTGCCAATAGGTTGCAGCATAGAACAGGAGTTGAGGAGCTTTGTTTGGCTACTGTTGATACTATTGTAAGTAACTGACTATGTCCTCCCTGGCCTTGTAGTTGATGGTGACTCTGTCCCCTGGAGATGCAGGCATAGATGGAATCTGAGTCAGCTGACTGTCACATCTCACACCTGGCATAGGAAAAATAACCAAAATACGGCAGGCACTGCATATTGGTACTATGTATGAGTAGAGTTTTCCTAAAAATTCTACCGCACTGCTTACATTAGCTGGGAATCCGACCTGATGTCCTTCCTTACCTGGGAGTCTGAGGAGCAGGAGCCCCAGAAGCTGAGCAGGGGTCTTCATGTCCATGCTGTGTCCTGACTGGGACTGACCCCTGCACAGGCTGTGACCAGCCTGATAAAGTCCTCAGGGCAGTGGGCTGTGCTCTGGGTATGCAAATCAGCAGCAGCTGGAAAGGGGGCACAGCTGCATGTCTGGTACATGTGTGTGACTCTGCAAGAGCTTCCTTGAAGGGCAGTGCAGATTTACCCTCACAGATGATTTTGTTTTAGGGGGACATCCGAAAACACAGACTGCTGCACTCTGTGGAGTGGAGTGGTGGTCTATTTCCTTGTGGTTTCTCTGAGAATGTGAAAGAAATTGTAGATGCCTTTTCACTTGGTTCTGTGTGTATTGCTCAGGCCCTGAACTTCTTAGTGTGCCTACTTTTGAGTACTAGTACCCGAGACAGAAAGAGATGTGACATGAATACAAATGGTTGGGTCAATAAAAGAAAGGATAGGTAAATAGGAGATAAAGTTCAAATGTTTAAATAAGAGTTTATCATATGATAGGTATGAAACAGTGTCCTGATAAGCAAGGGAAAGCCCAGGCACATGGTATCCCTAATGCATGTCTCTCATCTAGAAAGGAGTAATTATGGACATCCATTAGTTTTTTTTTTTCCTTTTCTTTTCTTCTTTTTTTGGTATTTTGACAGTTTACTGTGAAAGTCATTTTAAAAACCAATTAAAATATAGGCTGGGAAAATAATTCCAAGCATGATGCTCATGAATTTATTAATGTTAAATTAAAATAATGAAACTATGTTCTCTTCTGAAACTCCAGAAAACAGCTCCCATATCCTGAATATTCTTACATTTACTAAACAGGGAGGAAAACACAGGAAGAAAATCTTCCTCATAATCATGTAAATTCATACTAGAGAACCAAAATTCTTTTATTCCTGAGTCATGTTTGATCTTCAAACTGTGCCTTGATTTACAGACTTTTGTTCCTGATCATTTACTACTGAGGGGGTGTGATCTCACCAGAAGAGGAGGGCATATAGTCTGGCAGATAAAAAGTAACCATTTTGCAATGGGTGATAGACCCCTCCCTTAGTATGGTTTCCCATTTTATTACATCTACCTTTGAATGTGCTTTTATCACAAGACTCTAACAGCTTTTCGTCTCTGGCCAGGGGGTAACATACAATGCCCATCAGGATGGAGTGAAGGGCATTGCAGGTGTAGCAAAACTGCAAAAAAAAAATCAACAAACCACAAACCAGAACTTCAGAGACTCTATATCAACCACCTAGAACTAGGCCAGCTTAGTCTTTCCCCATCTTGAAGCTCAGGGAAATTTGCGGAAGAGGGGGCGGTAAGAGTGTAAGAGCAAAAGGATGGGAGGAGCAATGATATGTAAGATACTCTATACTAGTTAGGGCTGAAGCAATCATAATTGGACTTTGCATGCCCTGCGCATTGTCCAACACACTATTGACCTCACAAAGTCTAGCATCTGCTAAAGGCACCAAGATCCTTGGAGGCAAAGGATTGGCAGCCACAGCAGTGTTCCTATACCTAAGGGGAACACGGGAAAGGGTTCAGGGAAAGGCCACTGGGTCCTTGTATGTCATGGGAGAGGAGGGCCCAGAGGAAAATCAGACATGCACAAGAAAGGACTCTCTGGGAATTGCGGCGGGAGGCACTGGGGGATGGGGAGGGAAAGGGGTGGGGAGGGGGGAGGAGGAGGAAGGGAGGGAACTGGTGTACCTAATAAGTTTGTATGAGCTGAAATAAAAAAAAAAGATAAGGTTATAGAAACTCAATGGGATTTGCGCGTCTTTCCTTTGCAGGAACAACAAGTACCAGCAGTGAGGCACAACGGTTCTGTTCAGGCATTTGGGAATTGGCAAAGATTATAGATCTGCCTTCTGTTTTGATGGTGTTTCCGCATTAACCCTCTCATTGTCTCCTGCCCTGTCAACATGTCTGTGACCCCTTCCTCAGAGTGAGGACCGTGTGCAGCTTGCGTCTGTCCCTCCAGCATCTGATCTGAATCCAGTGCAGACCCTGCAACCCGCTGGATTCCAGTATCCTGGAGCAGCATGGGCGTAGTGCGGAGCATGACTGGCAATTTACCTCATGTGCAGGGAATGCGTGGTCACATTAGTTTCTAGGAAAAAGGAGGAAGTAGAAGAAAAGGAGTCAATTACCTGCCTAGTCCTCACTTTCTGATGGCCATTTCCCAGCAATTCCATCAATCACAGCTGCATCAGGGCTGTGTTCTCTGCACTTGAAAAAGTCTCAAGAATGTTTCCTGTGCTGTGGTTATGATACATTTCTCTGTGAGGTGTGTCCAATCCCTTGAGTCCATTTATGCTTTCTATTTTTTATTTCTTTTTTCTTTTTATTTATTTATTTTTTTTACTTCACTCATACAAACTTAACAGGTACACCGGTCCCCTCCCTCCCTCCAACCTCCCACTGCCTGTGCCCCCCTCCCCTCCCCACTCCATCCCCATTCCCCAGTGTCTCCCCCTCCCATCCCCGGAGGATCCTTTAATGTGCATGCCAGACTCTCCTCTGGGCCCTCCTGTCAGATGAGGTGCAAGGACCCAGTGGCATTTCCCAGAACCCTTTCCTGTGTTCCCCTTAAGCATAAGAACACTACTGTGGCTGTCAATCCCTTGCCTCCAAGGATCTTAGTGCCTTTAGCAAATGCTAGACTTTGTGGGGTCAGTAGTGTGTTGGACGTTGTGCAGTGCATGCAAAGTCCAATTATGATTGCTTCGCCCCTAACTTGTGTGGAGTATCTTGCATATCATTGCTCCTCCCATCCTTGTGCTCTTACAACCATTCCTCTTCCGCAAATTTCCCTGAGCTCCTGAATGGGGAGAGATTAGGCTGGTCTAGTTCCAGGTGGTTGACATAGAGTCTCTGAAGTTCTGGATTATGGTTTGTTGATTTTTTTTCTAGTTTTGCTACTCCTGCAATGCCTTTCACTCCATCCTGATGGGTATTGGATGTCACCCCCTGGCCAGAGATAAAAACCTGTTAAACTAGAGTCTTATTAGAGTATATTCAAAGGTAGATGTAATAAAAGTAGGAAACCACAGTGAGGGAGGGGTCAATCACCGATTTACAAAACAGTTTCTTTTTATCTGTCAGACTATATGCCCTCCCCTTCTGGTGAGATCATACCCCCTCAGTTGTAAATCATCAGGAACGAACGTCTGTGAACTTAACCAGATGTCTCATTACTTACTTGCAGTCCTTGATGTTGGCCTATTTTCTCTGCTGTAACATGGTCCCCTCTCTCCTTGTTACTGGTGTGTCCCTCCTACCCCATCCCTCCTGTTCATAATCCTTGCAATTACTGTAGGTATTACAGATATTTATTGTTGAGTGTCTCTAGGTGGGATTGGTACTAGGAGCCACTTATTAGGGAGTACATACAGTGCTTAATTTTTTCGGTCTGGGATACTTCACTCAGTATAATTGTTTCTAATTCCATCCATTTCCTGGCCAATTCCATTACTTCATCATTTCTTTTTTAATTTAATTTTTTTTATTTATTTTTTATCATTCAATTGTGCGTGTGCGTGTGCGTGCGTGCGTGTGTGTGTGTGTGTGTGTGTGTGTGTGTTTGTGTGAAGAACCACGGGCGAATTCGGGAACCACCATGGACTTCTCCACCTCCTCCTTGTTTACTCTGCCCTGGGATTCACAGGCTCCGCCCTACCAGGACCAGAAACACAGGCAGCCCATGCTTAGGCCCGGCATCTATACATGGGGTCTAGGATTCAAACTCGGGACCTTCTGCCTGCAAGGCAGAGGCTTAAAACCTGAGCTATCTCTCCAGACCCTAATTCCTCATTTTTGATGGCTGAGTAGTACTCCATTGTATAGATGTATCACAATTTCCTTATCCACTTGTCAACTGTTGGACATTTGGATTGATTCCATGACTTTGCTATTGTAAACAGTGCTGCTATGAACACGGTTGTGCTTGTCCTATCGAGGTGAATTTTTGCTGTATGGGGGATTATTCCCAAAAGTGGAATAGCAGGGTCATATGGTATTTCAATTTTTAATTTCTTTAAGAATCTCCAGACGGCTGCATTCCCACCAGCAATGTAGGAGAGTTACCTTCTCTCCACATCCTCTCCAGCATTTGATGTTGTTTGTATTGTGGATTTTTGCCATCCTGACTGGGGTGAGATGATATCTCAGGGAAGTTTTGATTTGCATTTCCCTGATGGCTAAGGATGTGAAGCATTTTTTAAGATATTTATTAGACATTTTAATTTCATCTCTAGTAAAGTTTCTTTTAAGTTCCAGGGCCCATTTTTTTTCCAGGGCCCATTTTTTAATTGGGCCATTTGTTTCCTTGGTGTTTAGTTTTCTAAGTTCTTTGTGCACTCTGGAGAATAGAGCTATATCAGATATGTGGTTAGGGAAGATTTTCTCCCATTCTGTGGGTGGCTTTTGTGCTCATATTACAATCTCTTTTCTGAACAGAAGCTCTTTAATTTCACCAGATCCCATCTGTTGAAAGTTGGTTGCAATGACTGTGCTATGGGATGTCTGTTTAGGAACTGTTGGCCCAGCCCAATCAGCCCGAGGGAGTCCCCTACCCTTTCAACTATTGATTTTAAAGTCTCTGGCTTTATATCAAGGGCCTTGATCAATTTAGAATGAATTCTTGTTCATGGTGACAAGTACGGGTCCAGTTTTAATCTTCTGCATGTGGAGATCCAGTTTTGCCAGCACCATTTGTTGAAGATGCTGTTCTTTTTCCATTGGGTTTTTTGGGCCCCTTTGTCAAAGATCAAATGGCTGTAGTTGTGTGGGCTTATATCTGGGTCCTCAACCCTTATCCATTGATCTGTGTGTCTATTTTGGAGCCAGTACCAAGCTGTTTTTATAACTATGGATTTGTAGTATAGACTAAGATTTGGTATGGTGATACCTCCAGAAGTGTTTTTGTTACTTAGGATTGTCTTTGCTATCCTGAGTCTTTTGTGCCTCCATATTAATTTTGAGATTGTTTGGTCCACCTCTTTAAAGAATTGTCTTGGGATTTTAATTGGTATAGCATTGAATTTGTATATTGCGTTTGGTAGGATGGTCATTTTTATGATGTTGATTCTGCCAATCCAGGAACATGGGAGGTCTTCTGCAATTTCTTTCTTCAGGGTTTTAAAGTTTTCATCGTAAAGGTCTCCTACTTCCTTGGTTAGGTTTATACCAAGGTATTTCATTTTTTTAGGGGCTATATTAAATGGGATTGTTTCTCTCAGGGCTTTTCACTTCTTTCAATTTGGGCATATAGGAAGGCCACTGATTTTTGTACATTTATTTTGTATCCTGCTACTCTGCTGAACTTCTATATTAGTTCCAGGAGTTTCCTGGTGGAGTTTTTGGGATCACTCATGTATAAGATCATGTCATTTGCAAATTGACATAACTTAAATTCTTCCTTGCCGATTTGAATCCCTTTTATGTCCCTTTCTTGTCTTATGGCTTCAGCTAAGACTTCAAGTACAATATTGAATAGAAGTGGTGAGAGTGGACAGCCTTGTCTAGTTCCTGATCAAAGCGGGATTCCTTCAAGTTTTTCCCCATTGAGTATAATCCTTGCTGTGGGCTTGTTGTATACATCTTTTATTATATTGATAAAGGTTGCTTTCATTCCAACTGTCTCTAGGGTTTTGATCATAAAAGGCTGTTGGATCTTGTCAAAGGCTTTTTCTGCATCTATCGAGAGTACCATGTGGTCTTGGACTTTGGACTGGTTTATATGATGAATTACATTTATTGATATGTGTATGTTGAACCAACTTTGTGTGCCTGGAATAAAGCCTACTTGATCCCTGTGGATGATCTTTTTGATATGTTTTTGAATCTGATTTGCTAAGACTTTGTTGAGAATCTTTGCATCTGTGTTCATGAGAGAGAGTGGCCTATAGTTTTCTTTTTTAAGTGAATCTTTATTAGGTTTTGGGATTAAGACGATATTAGCTTCATAGAAGGAATTTGGTAGTGTTCTGTCCTTTGCTATTTAATGGAACAGTTTAAGGAGTATTGGTGCTATTAGCTATTTAATGTCTGGTAGAACTCTGCGCTGAATCCATCTGATTCAGGACATTTTTTGGTGGGAAGATTCAAGATTACTTCCTCGATTTCCTCATATGTTATAGGAGTATTTAAATAATTCACCACTTCCTGATTCAATATAGGTAAGTTGTGTTTACTTATGAATTCACCCATCTCTTTTGTGTTGTCATATTTCATAGAATATAAGTTTTTGAAGTATGGCGTTATAATTCTCTGGATTTCTTGGGTATCAGTAGTGATAACTCCATGTTCATTTCTAATTTTGTTAAGTTGGGTTTTCTCTCTCTTGCTTTTAGTTAATTTAGCTAGGGATGTATCAATCTTATTGATTTTTTCAAAGAACAACCTTTTAGACTGGTTGATTTTTCTGTATGTTTTTCCTAATCTCGATTTTGGATATTTCTCCCCTTATTTTGATAATCTCCTCTCTTCTGCTGTTTTTGGGATCTGATTGCTCTATTTTCTCTAAAGCTTTAAACTGCATTGTTAAGTTATTTATTTCTGACATTTCCATTTTTTTGATGTAGGCATTAAGAGCTAAGAACTTACCTCTTAGGACAGCTTTCATTGTGTCCCAGAAATTTTGGTAAGTTGTATTTTCAGTATTGTTCTCTTTCAGGAAATCTTGAATTTCCTTTTTTAAAAAAATTTATTATAATTTATTCAATTGTGTGTTTGTGTGTGTGTGTGTGTGTGTATAGAACCACAGGTGAATTTGGGAACCACCATGTACCACCTCCACCTCCACTTCTGCCCCAGGATTCATAGGCTCCACCCCACCAGAACCAGAAACGCAGGCCGCCCCTGCTTCCGCCTGGAATCTATGGGGTCTAGGATCTGAACTCAGAACCTTCCACCTGCAAGGCAGAGGCTTAAATCCTGAGCCACCTCTCCAGCCCCTTGAATTTTCTTTTTAATTTCTTCCTCAATCCAGTTCTCATTCAGCATCATAGTGTTAAGTTTCCAGGAGTTAGTGTATTCTCTGTTGTTTGTTGTGTTGTGGATGTACAGCCTTAGGCTGTGTTGGTCTGATAGGGCACAGGTTAGAAGTTCAACTTTCCTGTATATGTGGAGATTCCATTTGTGGCCCAATATGTGATCTATTTTGGAGAAAGTTCTGTGTGCTGCTGAGAAAAATGTGTATTCTTTGGTGTATAGATGAAAAGTTCAATAGAGATCTGTAAGTTCCATTTCTTTAAGGGTTTGATTAAGTTCCAAAGTGTCTCTGTTAAGCTTTTGACCATGTTGAGAGGGTGGTGTTGAAATCCCCAAGAATTATCGTTTGGGGGTTGATTTCTTGCTTTAGATGCTGTAGGGTTTTGTTAATGAATGTGGAGGGGCCCATATTGAGTGCATATATGTTCAGTATTGTGAAGTCTTCATGTTGAATTGTACCTGTGACTAAAATGTAGTCTCCATCTGTGTCTCTTAGGATGTTTTTTGGTTTGAAGTACACTTTGTCCAACAGCATAATGGCTACCTCTGCCTGTTTCCTGGTTCCAATAGATTGCAGAATTTTGGGCCAGCCTTTCATTTTTAGGATGTGCCTATCTTTTGTGGTGAAATGAGTTTCCTGAAGACAGCAGTTTGATGGGTTGTGGTTTTTAATCCAAGTTTGTAATCTGTGTCTCTTAATCAGTGAGTTAATACCATTTACATTTAATGTCATAATGGAGAAATTATTTTTAATTCTGGACATTTTTTATGTTTAGTAGATTTTGTAAGCATATTGTTTGACATTTATGTTTTGGTGGTATTATACTTCCCTTCTGTCCTCCTGGATATGCTTTTATTTTTCTTCAAGTTTGAGTATCATTTCTAGCATTTTTTGAAGGCCTGGTTTGGTATACATGTATCCCTTCAAGTTGTCTTTGTGCTGGAAAACTTTTCTTTCTTCCTCAATCATGACAGATAGTTTTGCTAGGTATATCAGTCTGGGATAGCATTTTTGCTCATTTAATACTTGACATAAGTCTCTTCAAGCTCTTCTTGCTTTTACTGTTTGCATTGAGTAGTCATTTGTTATTTTAATAGGTTTACCATTAAAAGTGACTTGCTTTTTTTCTCTTGAAGCTCTCAGCACCTTTTCTTTGTCTTGAATGTGGATTGTTTTGATTATTATTTGCCATGGCAAGTTTCTATTTTGGTCATATATGTTTGGAGTGTGAAATGCCTCTTGTATTTGGATGAGCCTCTCATTCTTTAGTTGAGGGAAGTTTTCATTTATGATAATTCGAAAAATTTCCTCAAGTGTAGTATTTTGGGATTCTTGCTCTGGTATTCCATGAATGCGCATGTTAGGCTTCTTCAAGGTGTCCCATATCTCTTGAATGTTCCTCTGAAGTACCTTTTTGGCTTTAACAATTTCTTCCATTGAGCTGGTTAATTCTCCCACTTTGTCTTCAAGATCTGAAATTTTATTTTCTGCTTCGTTAGTTCTGCTGATAAGACTCTGTTGAGTTTTGGGTTGAAGATAACTTGTCTTTTAGTTCAATTTTAAACTCTGCCTGAGACTGTTTTAACTGCTCTATGCCTATTTTTGTTTCTTGAACTATTTTTCTCAACTCCTCCAAGTGCCTGTTGTGTTCCTGTTCAAAGTGGTTGATGTAGTTGTTTAACTCCTCTCGGATTTCTTCTTTCATAATATTAATCATGGTAATGATCATACTCTCAAAGTCATTATCTTGGGTCTGGCTTTCTTGGCTATTTTCATTGAATTTGTTCTGGTTGGAATCCATCATTATGGGTTTATTTCTTTCGGTGGGACATTGGTCTTCTTGGGTTTTGTTTCTCATGGATCTGCACTTTGACTTGGGAATTATTATTTTGTTTCTTAAGACCTTTCAGTTACTGTGTGTTTTTAACTGGACTGATTTAGTTGGTGTTATTACACTTGGGCAGTTATTACTAGTGCTTTCCTTGGATTGGGTATGTTTGTCTTTTTTTATTGTTATTTCCTAGATGAGTCTATTACGCTGTTAGTACATCAGTTAAGTCAGGTTAAGTAGACAGGGGACGAATATTAGTATGGTAATGCACTTTTACGATTTAGTATCTTATTGATATGTGAGAGTGAGTGGTGTACTCTCTGGAGTTGTATGTTTTTGGGGTGGCTATATGGAAAAGTTGATCTACAGCAATTAATACTAGAAAGGAACAGTAAAGTGAAAAAAAGAGGTTTACTTACCTTTGGGCTGGATGTGAAGAATCTCTCCCATGTGATAGGATGATTGTAGAGGGCTTCAGTTGTATGGCCTTTGTCCTTTAGAGTTTTACTTGAGTGTCCTTTGGACTCTTTTGAATTCTGAGTAGCAGTGTGTCTTCTGTGGACCACGTGCTTGGGTCCCCGGTGGGCCAGAGAGGCAGAGGGTCTGATGTTGATGGCAGAATTTTTCACCTGGGACCTTGAACTTGGCTTCGTGGCCCACCGAAGCTCCAGGGATGAAGGAATGTGAGCAAGTCCTGTCTGGTTGGGCGGAGAGGCAGGCGGGAGAAAGAAAGTGGCTGGGGCCCGGTGCGTGGCCCAGACAAAACCTGGAGGCAGCCTGGGTGCAGCGGGCACCAGGGGCCACCTAGGGGGCCTGGAGGAACTCACCTGGGATGGAGGGCTGGGAGCAGTGGTGGGGCGGAGATGTGGGCAGGAGGAAGCAAGGGGCTGGGGCCCGGGGCATGGCCCAGGCCCATTTATGCTTTTTTATCCTTTTGTGCGTCCCTTTGAGTAGCGGAATTGTTCTCTACACCAAGGACTAAAATCTCCTGGAATCCATAGTGTCCCATCTTAGTGCTTAAACCACCTCGTCAGAGAGAACAGGTGTGAGTGACAGGGTGGAATGACTCAAAGGCATTGCAAGGAAAAGAATGCTGCAAGGTGAAACCACACTATATGGAGAAGAATCCTCACCACAGAGCAGAGAGGAAAATGGAGTGTGGTGTCTATGTTCCAGTGGAGGGAGAAGAAGGTCCCCACGTTAGAATTTACAACAGGGGAACATTATCCATTCACAAGTGCCTGACGGGACCTCTGGTGAAAGAAGAACTTGGAACCCTCTGCTAGTTCCACAACAGAGTCATCTAGATAATTGAAGGTTTGAGCTCTGGGCACAGGTCTGAAGAATGAGCAGTTGAGTGAAGCCCTGAACAAGCCTGGAGAAGGTTGTTTACCTTATGCAGAAGGCTCAGCAATGGTGGGCAGGACTTTTTCCTGGGTAACTGGGTGAATTGAAGTAAGGAGATTCAGGGATTTGGCATTCTTTAGCAGACTTGGTGAGATAAGCTGGTTTGAAGGTGAGAATTGTCCCTCTCTCAACAATGGATATGAGGTAGATTGTTTCTTTCAGTACTGATATGGAGAAAAGCTCTCTTGCCAAGCTGGACTAATGTTGCCAGACAATCACAAAAGAATAAAACTCTTGCTCCTTGAGAAGTCATTAATTAGTTCAAGAATTTATTGTCAACATGCAAGCAAAGTGTCATATCCCCACATGGCATCTGACAGTCCTTGTCACCCTTGTAAAAACAAGTAGATTACTACGGGTGCACAAACAACAATCTCTTCAGTGGAACTTAATCTGCATTACCACAAGTCACTGGTCTGCTTGACAGCCATTCACTAAATGGACTCTGCATAATTCTTTTAATGTTTGGATCATTTATTTGTTTGTTTTTGAAAGAGAGAAGATGGGATAAAGTGTCAAGGGTCTGCAGCAGCACTTGTGGGAAGATCCAAGGAGGACTTTGTGGAGTCAATTCCCCCCTCACCCTGTGGGCTCCTGGGATGGAGCTGGGATTGCCAGGTTTGCACACAGGCAGCTTTACCCACTGAGTCATCCTACTGCCTCTGCACTTCATACCTGATTTGTGGACTTGCATGTTCTACAACATAACTTCCATGGGATGACTATGTTCATCAATTTCCCATTGATGAACAAATACGTAACTCAAACAACTTAGGGGAACAAGGAATTTCTATTTAAAGTGTTCAGTTGTAGTTCAAGTGTATGGTGGGAGTATTCACACCAACAGCAGTACTCAAGGAAACTGGCCACACTACACCCCCAGGAATTGCTATAGAAGGGACATATTTTCTCACTTTTCAGCATTCCTGTATGCCAAAGTAGCTGAAACATGGACTGTAGTTTGCCTGCACTGTTGACTAAATTTACAACTAAACGGTTTACAGGAGAACAGTGGGTTTTATTCTGCAATTATCCATCAAGTTGGCAGAAGAGTTCACTCTAATACCAGGGTCAAGGGAAGTGGCCACACCTTATTCACAGGACTTAGAGGGGCAAAATTCCTCACTTGCCAGACCAGCATATCTGGAGAAGTGTCCTGAGTTGTGCCGACATGCTTAACCAGCTTCCTCCACCTTTTCCACCTGCCTAGGGACTAGTCCCACACACGATGGGCTGGACCCTCCTCATCAATCATTCAATCATCCGCAGGCTTTCTCAGGGATTATGTTGAATGCTCAATCTTACCAAAGTGCCCAGAGTTCATGGTTTCAATTCTCAGCTTGATGTCTGTATCCAGCAATGACACATCTGAACACATAGTTAAATGACACCGTGAATATATGTAGAACATGCTATAAAATGATCTTTCATTGCAGGTGGTGCAATTCACTTGTCATAAAACTTTTGATTATACATAGACTATCTTGTTAATATTGCAAATTTTGTCACACCTACCTTGGGATTCCTTATGTTGTGATAGCAAATCAACTCAAATATATTCCAGTTCCATGACCAAATTTAGCATTATCTACACCTGAGTATAGAAATATTCTGTTACTGCAGTAAAAAAATAATATACCATACAAGAGACACAGTCATGAATGACCCAGAAGCCTTATGGAGCAATATATTTAAAGCATGCATTTCCTGTACTGCTTTGACTACAACAGACAAATCAGATCCATTTTCATGATATCACAATGGATTACACACAAAGAATTCATTCTTTTATGACAACACTTTCTTCTAGTGAAAATACAGTACTAATGTTTCACTACTTAAATATTACTTAGGTTATACTGAAAGCAGTCATGATGCCCAAGTGTAAGGAAGTAGGAAAATAAAATCTAAGCAACTGACACCTCGGTACCCAATGTCACAAAACATCAGAGTGAGAAGAGGAAATGATTTAAAGATACACAGAAAAAATCCACATGTTCTACTTGAATACATTTTCATCTGATTTTTCATTCTTCTGTAATACATGATAAATTTACAATGGAACTCATGTATCATCTGACGCAGAGAAGAATTCCACTAGGCAAAGATTCATCAAGGGGATGACCCTGCAAAGAAAGGTAGTTATCTCTACACACTCAGGATGCTTTCTGGACCCTGTCCGTTCCCCAGGCTTCCTTAATGTATATCTGGATCCTGTACGTTGGTCTCACTCTTATGGCTCCATTGCTGGAGTGGTATAGGTCACCCTCTGCTAACACTATCACTTTAGGTCATGTGTTCCCAAAATGAAATGTGTGGTCTCTGCTGGGTCACTTCTTGGCACAGAATGGATTTCAGATGTTTTCTGGAGGGTGATGCTTGGCTGAATGGGAACCTGTGGTATGACTTTAGGTCTTTGGTCCATGAATGTCACTCCACCCTCAATACTGTAGATATTGAACCTTGCTTGATATATTGAGTTCCCATGAATCTGGTAATAGTGAAAGGTGGATCTTATAAGATAGACCACGTACCTTTCTTCACTAATTCTTCACAGAATTCCAAAGGCCTTGTTTATATCAGTATGCATCAGCAAAAAACATCACTAATATTATCCCAAATTCATCAGATCTATGCCAAATCACCAATATTTGTTCTCTGCTATATTATAGTTATACTGCTTTCTCCATCAGCTAGAAAGACAACCACTTTATGACATTCTTGGGGTTTCTGTGGGCATTTAAAACATGCCCCATTTTGATTTGAAATTCCAACTTCCATAATTTTAAAGACTGTCTCTTAGTGGTATCCAAGTGATACAAACCAGACATGAAGCAACATGAACTTTCTTCTGACATTACCTTAGAAAATTTTAATTACTCACAAAATACTAGCACTTTGATTGCGTTTGAACAGTAAGCCCCAAGAATATTGAGTATAGAATCCTTTCTGTACTGCTTTATGCCTTAAAGATATGTATTAAAAAGGCAAAGAAAAATGTTGGGATGAGGGGGGAAACTCTAAATGCTATGACATTCTCTGTAATGATGGAGTTACCGCAGCTGAGTGAGAGGACACCTGAATCATATGTAAACAAGCCTCCTTGACCATTTCCACCAGAAGATGCACAGAAAGGTTCATAGCTATTGTGCATCTGAGCCAAGCTCCAATCAGGTGCCAACACCAGGGTAGCAGTAGAGGCGACCCAGGTTTACACTTCTGCTTCTCAGCGAGGTTTATGTTATGACTTGTATCACTGTGGGAGGGTAACTGTTACCCTGCTGACAGTAGTAAGTTGCAAAATCTTCAGGCTGCAGGTTGGTGATGGTGAGGGTGAAATCTGTCCCAGATCTACTGCCACTGAACCGTGAGGAGACTCCAGTTTGCAAATTGGTTGCAGCATAGATCAGGAGTTGAGGAACATTGTCTGGCTTCTGTTGATACCAATGTAAGATATTGCCTATGCTCTGACTGGCCTTGCAGTTGATGGTGACTCTGTCTCCTGCAGATGCAGCCACAGATGGAGTCTGGGTCAGCTGAATGTCGCATCTCACACCTGACATTGGGAATATAACACAAATAACACACTCCATATTGATAATTATGTAATAGCAGAGTTTTCCTAAACATCATGAAGCACTGCTCACATTAGGCTATGAATACTCCCCTCCCCTTTGCAATCCTTTATTACCTGGGAGCCAGAGGAGCAGGAGCCCCAGAAACTGAGGAGAGGTCTTCATGTCCATGCTGTGTCCTGACTGGAACTGACCCTTGCACAGGCTGTGACCAGCCTGATAAAGACCTCGGGGCAGTGGACTGTGCTATGGGTATGCAAATCATCAGCAGCTGGGCTGGGGCACAGCTGCAGGGCTGGCACATGTGAATGACTCTGAAAGGCTCAGTAACCCCAAGTGTCCCCATTCTCCCAGGGCAGTGCAGATTTTCCCTCACATATGATGTTTCTGTTGGGGGGAGTCAGGCTGTGGTCTGGGCGTGGAGAGATGGTCTACTTTCTGGTGGTTTCTCCTATGCATTTCTTATGAGCTTTACTTCAGCCAAGTCAGTCTTCTTCTCATTGTGAAAGACATTTTAAGAGCCTGTTGCATTTAATCCCCTGGGTATTGCTCAGGCCATAAATTTCTTGCTGTGCTTATTTGTAACCATCACTATTACACATATAAACTGATGTGAAACTGACAATAACCAGCTCTGTTAATAGAAGAGGTGATAGACAGATGTCAGATAGACTTCAAATTTTTAAACGAGAATTCATAATAGTGTCTGAATAAGCAAGGTTAAAGCCCAGCCAAGGGGCATCTCTGTGTCCATCTGCGCTTTCTAGAGCAGAAGTTGTGGCCCACAGGTTTGGATGGGCATTTCCCAGCACCTCCATCCAGCACAGCTGCACTAAGGCTGTGCTCTCTGTGTGTCTCAGTTGGGTTTCCAGTGCAGATGTCATGATACATTTCTTTGTGAGGTGATCCTTTAGGTTCATTTATACTTTCTTATCCTTTTTCCATGAATCACTTTGAGAAGCAGAGGCGTTCTCTTCACCAAAGCTCAGATCCAGAGGAATTCACTATGGCCCATATCATCTACATGTTAAAGTTTAACCCATGATTTTAGACTGTAAGGGAGAACAGTTGTGAGTATTGGTGTGAAAAGACCCAGAGTTGTTACAAACAACACGATGCTACAAGCTGAAAGGTGAAGCGACTCAGTACAGAAAAGAGCAAAAAGTTGGCTGTGGTCTTTGCATTTGAGGGGAATGAGAAAGGACCAACTATATGGGAATTAACAAGAGAGGGACACTTTTCATTCATGAGTACAGGCTGTGACCTCTGGTGAAGGACAGGCTTGGGACCCTGTGATAGTTCCACATAGATGTCCAACTGATAATTGGACTCTGCTCTGGGCAGGGTTTTTAAAAATCTATTCGTTGAGATAATGCATGAGCAAGCCTGCAGGAGATTGTATGATCGATGTGGAAAGCTCATCCATGATGAGTGGGACTTTTTCCTGGGTAACTAGATACACTGAAGGAAGGTGATTCAAGAAATTGGAATCTTTCAGAGTTCTTGGTGAGACCTGCTGATCTGGCAGGTGAGAATTCTCTCTATCTCTGTCTCTATCTCTGCCTCTCTCTCTCTCTCACTTTCTCTCTCTCTGTGTCTGTGTGAGTGTGTGTGTGTGTGTGTGTGTGTGTGTGTATGTACATTGGATATGGTGCGGCCACTTTCCTTGGCTCTTGGTGCTGGTAAGATTGCTCCTGCCAAGCTTGACTAAGAGATATGCCTTATCCCGAAGCCATCTGTGACCACAGTCAGGAACATGCAAGCAAACTGCCACATACACGCATGACATGGAACCCTCCTCACCATTGTAAGAATAAGTGCTTGCTGCTGGTGCACAAGCATACTGCCCCTCAGTAGTACCTAATCTACAGTACTTCAAGCTTCAGACCAATACCAGGGTTCACACCAATACCAGCATCCAGACCAGCATGTCAGATCAAGTATGCTGATGTATGCCAGCTTCCTTAGGGAGCTCGCTCCATCTTCTTCTTGTCTTGGGACTAGATCCACCCACTATGAGTTGGGTCCTCCCCAGCAGTTATGCAAATACTGCAGGCAAGCTTAGGGCTTAACTTGAGTACTAATTCCTTACAACTCCACTCAGAGCTTGAGCCTTCAATAGTCAAGTTGACACCTCTATATAACTATGACATGGATGAACACACACACTAGACCCGTGAACATACGTAGAACATGCAATAAAGCTGGTCTTTCATGTAGGTGCTACAAACCATCTGCCTCAAAACATTTCTTTGTATTCATTCTTGGTTGTTATCACACAGACTTGATCACACCTACAATCAGTTTCCTTATGTTGTGATAGGAGCTAAATTCAAGTTGATTTTCCCAGAAAAATGTCAGCATTCTATGCTTCTGGGAATCAAAATTTCCCTTTACACTACAGAGACCTGAATCCCTACAGGAGTACACAAGTCAGAGTGAACCCTGAGGCATGTGGGTAGAAGGGAGGGAGGGAGTGGAAGGGAATTGTGAAGTGAAGAGAGCAGATAGTATATGGGTGGGAAGCTGAAGCACCTCAATATGTTTTGAAAAGTAGAAAAAAATAATTAATAAACAAAATATTTCTTAACACAAAACAATAGAGCACATTGATGATCCACTCGTGATTGATCCAGAATTATTACTACAATGCTGTATTTAAAATACGTATTTCCTGAATTGCCTTGACTAGATGGTGGAAATCATATGTGTTTTCATGTTTTCACCATTGCGTCCACAAAGAATTAATTCATATGTGACTCAAAACATCTTTTTCTTCTTATGAAAATATTTCATTCGTATTTTCACCACTTTAATATTACTTAGTTGAAGCCAAACCAGTCATGATACCCAACTATAAGGAAAGAGGAAGAGAAATTCTAAGCAATTGACAATGTGGCTCACAAAGCCAAAAGCACAGTACAGAGTCTGTGTGTTAATAGCATAAGAGTGAAAAGAAGAAATGATTTAAAATTACACAGAAAAAAAGGCCAACTTTCCATTTGAATAGATGCTTACCCGATTTTTCATTTTTCAGTGGTACGTGTCCGATTTACAATGGGACTCATGTATCATGTGACCCAGAGAGAGGAAGCCACCAGGTAAATATATACCAGGTGTTGAGCCTGTAAGGAAAGGCAGATATCGCTACAAATTCAAGTTGCTTCAGCACCCTGTCAGTTCCACAGGCTTCCTTACTGTACATCTGCCCTCTGAACATTGGTCTGACTCTCCACTGCTCCATCGTGCCAGTAACCCTGACCACCCTGTGCTTAAAATGTCACTTCAGGCTCCATGTTTCCACATTGAAGTATGTGGCTCCTGTTGGGTCACTCTTGCAGGGGAGTGGGTTTCAGATGTTGTCTTGGGGGAATGCTTGACTGAATGGGCATGAGTTCAGTGCACTTTGGATAATTTAGATTTAAAATTTTTTTTCATGCATTATTATCCTGTGATCTTGCTATTGCGAGACAACACCCATACGACCAACTTGGAAAGAAAGCAAGCTTTAATTGGATTGATATAATTAAAATAATTAACTAATTATACCAAGAGCAGACATACAGTCCTTATACGGGAAAAATGTGGCAGGATAGCCATGAGGTCAGAATGAACGGGCGAAGTCAAGTGCAACAGGGAGGACATAGAGTTCATACTTCAGATATGAAAAACCAATTGCCAATGGAAGAAGGGTGGGGCTCACAAACTTCAAGGTGTGGCCCCTGTCAGGTGTCTTCCTGCAGCAAGGATCCATATCCTTCCCAAACATTGACAATAGTTAAGGATTCAAATACATGAGTCTGTGAGGAAGTAATCCCATTCAAACCACAATATTTAGGATGATAGGGAAAATATCTGAAAATTGTCAAATTCTCAGACATGATGGAGTTGCTGTGGCTGAGTGAGAGGACATCTGGTTCACATGAAATCAAGCCTCCCTGACCATTTCCAACAGAAGAGTTACTAGAAGCTTCACAGCCAGGCTGCATCTGAGCCAAGCTCTCAGCAGATGCTCAGGAGGGAACAGTTGAAGCAATCAAGACTCATAATTCTGTTTCTGGATGTGGTTTATGCTGTGGCTTCTATCACTGTGGGAGGGTAACTGTCACCCTGCTGACAGTGGTAAGTTGCAGAGTCTTCAGGCTGCAGGTTGCTGATAGTGAGGGTGAAATTTGTGCCAGATCCACTGCCGCTGAACCGTTTGGAGACTCCAGTTTGCAAATAGCTTGCAGCAAAAATCGCGAGTTGCGGAGATTTGTCTGGCTTCTGTTGATACCAATGTAACCCGTAGCCAATGTCCTGATTGGTCTTGCAGTTGATGGTGACTGTGTCTCCTAGAGATGCAGCCACGGATGTAGTCTGGATTACCTGAAGGTCACATCTCACACCTGACATTGAAAAATACCACAGAAATAAGACAGTACATATGGATAACTATGCAATAACAGAGTTTTCCTAAACATTCTGAACCACTACACACTTTAGGCTATGAATACCCCCCCTCTGCTGTCCCTCATTACCTGGGAGCCAGAGGAGCAGGAGCCCCAGAAACTGAGCAGAGGTCTTCATGTCCATCCTGTGTCCTGACTGGGACTGACCCCTGCACAGGGTGTGATCAGCCTGATAAAGTCCTCGGGGCAGAGGGTTGTGCTCTGGGTATGCAAATCAGCAGCAGTGGGGTAGTTGCACACCTGCAGGCCTGGCACATGTCAGTGACTCTGAAAGGGCTCGGTAGCCCCCAGCGTCCCCATTCTTCCAGAACAGTGCATATTTTCCCTCACAGATGATGTTTCTGTCGGGAGCAGTCAGGGAACAGATTCAGGCTGCTGTCTCAGTGCAGTGGTAGAAATAGCCACATGGATTCTCCTGTGCATTTCTTACTAGCTTTACTCCAGCCTTCTGTGTCTTCCTCTGAATGTGAAAGTCATTTTGAAAGCCTGTTGCATTCAATCCCATAAGATTTGCTCAAACTTCTTGGGATGATTATTTGTCAATACCACTACTCCAGATAGAAAGACTTGTGAAACCGAGAGTAAGTGGTTGTGTCAATAGAAGAGATGATAGACAGAAGTTAGATAGACTCCAAATTTTTAAGTATTCTGTATATAATATGCACAGAATAGTGTCTGAATAAGCAAGTTAAAGCCCAGCCACAGGGCATCTCTAGTGTCCATCTGTGCTCTATAGAGCAGTAGTTGTGGCCCACAGGTTCTGACAGGCATTTACCAGCACCTCCATCCAGCACAGCTGCACTAGAGTTGTGCTTTCTGCACTTGCACATCCCAGGTTTGTTTCCAGTGCTCGGGCCATGATGCTTTTCTGTGTGAAATGGTCCTTTGGGTCCATTTTTTCTTTCTATTTTTTACATGGGTCCCCTTTGGACCCATGCAGGCAGATCTATAGGAATCCAATGGGATGAATATCATCTATGTTTGTGCTTAATCCATGTCTTTAGATTCTAAAGGAAAACAGTTGTGAGTCACTCTGAAATGACTCAGAGTTGTTGAAAAGACCGTGATGCTACAAGGTGAAAGGTGAAGCCATTCAGCACAGAGAAAAGCAAATTTTGGTTGTGAGAAAAGGTCAAGTACATGGGAATTTACAAGAGGAGAACATTTTCCATTCATGAGTACAGGACATGACCTCTGGTGAAGAATGAGAATGACACCTTCACACAGGCTCCTTTACCCACTCAGTCATCTGCATTCAATTCTTGATTTGTGGAATTCCATGTCTTCTGCACCATAACGTCCAATGGGTGCCTGTGTTAGACTCATCTTCCTATTGCTGAACAAATGTAGGACTCCAACACCAGAGGAGAAGAATGGGTTTCTTCTTACTCAGAATTTCTAGTTGCAGTTCCCCACAATGGTAAGTTCATTCACACCAATACCAGTAGTTATAGAAAATGGTCACACTATATGCTCAGGAATAACTGAGAAAGGGACATACTTTCTGCCTTTCTGGCATTGCTCTTTGCTAAAACACCAAATTCATGCACTGCAATGACTGCACTGACCTTTATGAAGTCACAAACAAACTGCTTGAGAGGGACCACTAGCTTTTATTCTTTCTATGATTGTCCTGCCACATCTCTTAGTTGAGCTTGGCAGATGGATTCACACAAATACCAGGGCCCAAGGGAAATGGTCACACCATATTCACAGACCTCTGAGAAAGGCAAAAATCCTCACTTACCAGAAATGCATGTCTGGCCGAGTATGCTGACATATGTCAACTTCCTTAACCAGCTCCTCAATCTTATTCATGACTGGGTGCTAGATCCTTCCACTGTGGGTTTGGCCTTTCGCACCAGTTGTTTAATATACTGTAGACTTGCTTAGGGCTTAACTTGACTACTTTTTCCTCACAACTCTATCCAGAACTCAAGTCCTCGAACTCAAGTTAACACCTGTATATAACTATTACATACATAAACATACACATTGTTGAGCCCTCCCAGGATTTGCCCCAGGGCATGGCTGAGCACATGGGACTAAAGATGGCTCTGAGGGCAAGGGTCTTGGGCTTAACCTGATCACTTCACAGAGAGCCCTAATTGGCTTTCAGGTATCTACCTGCCCCCTGTGCTGAGTGACATTGAACTTGACCATTAGCACCTGTAGGATGTCTTGACTTTGTGATACAATTGGATGCCTGTTTCGTGCCTTGGTGGCCTTTGTCTATAAAAGTTCCTTTTCTCCCCCCAATAAAGAGAGATCTGCTTCTGACAATCTCCCTGTCCCCTGCTGAGTCTCTGGGGGCAGAGGTGGGGACAGCTGGACCCTGCTTTCATCACAGCCAGCAGCCGTGTGTGTGAGTGAGTGAATGGATGCGTGAGTGGGAACCGGTTCCCACACACATAAGACTTGTGCATATATGTAGAACATGCATCAAAGCTGGTCTTTCACGGTACATGTAACAAATCATCTGCCATAAAACATTTGTATTTGGTCTGCCTTGTCAATAACACAGAATTGATTACATTTGCAATGAGTTTCCTTATGTTGTGATAGGAATTCAACTCGTTTATTTTATTTTTCAGAAAAGAATCAGCATTCTGGGGCTGGAGAGGTGGCTCAGGGGTTAAGCCTCCGCCTTGCAGGCGGAAGGTCCTGAGTTCGGATCCCAGATCCCACGTATAGACGCCAGGTGGAAGCGGGGGCGACCTGCGCTTCTGGTCCTGGTAGGGCGGAGCCTGTGAATCCCGGGGCAGAAGGAGGTGGAGGTGTCCATGGTGGTTCACGAATTTGTCCGTGGTTCTACACATACACACACACACACACACACACACACACACACACACACACACACAGACGCGCACGCGCACATACACACACATATGCACACGTTGAATAAATAATAATAATAAAAAAAAAGAAAAGAATCAGCATTCTCTACTCCTTGGTATAGATATATCCTTTATGGCAAAATGAGATCACACACAGTTGATGTACTCATGATTGATCTACAAGTATTATTACACCATTGAATATGAAATATGTATTTCCTGAATTCCTATGACTGGAAGGTACAAATCAGATGTATTTTCATCTTTTCACCATGGATTACACAAAGAATTAATTTACACGTGCCTCAAAAAATCTTTTCCTCATGAAAATATTTTATTAACATTTTCCCACTAAAACATTACTGACAAAAGGAGTCATGACACCTAAGTATAAAGAAGTAGGAAATGAAAATCTAAGTAACTTCCAACAAGGTTCACAAAGTCAAAAGTGCACAGGAGAAAGCTTGTGTCTTAAAACCTTTAGAGTGAGCAGAGGAAGGTACTTAAAGTTACACAGAAAAAAAGTCCAACTTTCGACTAGAGTAGATGCTCATCTGATTTTTCATTCTTCTGTGATGCATGAAAAATTGAAAATGAGATACATGTATCCTCTGACCCAGAGAGAGGAACCCACCAGGTAAACATGGGCCAAGGTGATGAGCCTGTGAGGAAAGGGAGACATCTCTACAGACTCAGGATGCTTGCAGGACCCTGTCGGCTCCACGGGCTTCCTTCATGGACATCTGCACCCTGAACATCGCTCTCACTCTCCAGGCTCCATGGCTGGAGTGGTTCAGGTCACTTCAGGTCACGTGCTTCCAAAAGGAGTATGGGGTCAAATATTGGAGGAGAGAGGGTTTCAGATGTTCTTTTGGGGAAACTGGGCTGAATGGGAATGAGTGACATGGATTTAGGTATTTTGTCTGTGAATATGACTACACTTTTGATACTGCAGATACAAACCATTGCTCCTTATGTTAATTATCTATGAATCTTGCAATAGCAAACTTTGGATCTTCTAACTTTTACGTCTTCCTTTAATCACTGATTCTTCACAGGGATCCAAAAACCTTCTTTATTTGACTGTATCAGTAACAGCCATTTTTACTGTATTAGTTAGAGTTCTCTAAAGAAACAGAATCTACAGAATGTAATATGTATAAATAAGCTTGTGAGTTATAAATAAAAGTATCCTTCAATAAAAGTATCCTTCAAAGTAGCCACCCCCAGCACCCTCATTTTTGACCAGAATGTTCCACAAAGCCAAAAGATCCAAAGAAGGTCTCCAGCCTTTGCTTCTCTAGAATATCTAAGAAGCTGGGTTCTGATGTCAGTGATGAACAGTGAACAGCAGCAAAACCTAGAGACCAGGAAGCAGGAACAGCAACAACGTGGTGGAAAATGTGAAGCTACAAGTCATCCAAGGATTGAGGCAGCAGCAGCAGCACCAAAGAAGGCCAGAGTTGACTCCACAGCAAGTTGACAACAGAAAGGGGAATAGCAAGTCCTTCCTCCTTGTACTTCCTATTATCTGGTCCACCACTTGAAAGTACCACACAATATGGGCTGAGTTCTTCACAGCAATCAGACTTGTTCAGGGGCCATTCTGATCATTAACCTTCCATAGCTGCCCCAAAACAGTCTGCAACTGTCAAGTTGACCTCTAAATGCAACCATAACACCTACTATTATCCCAAATTTTACAAATCTATGCCAACATGAGCAACAGTTTTTCTCTGCTACGTTACAAGTATGCTGCCCTTACTATAGGCGGGACAAAGTTTTAAATTATTGACATTAAGGCATCCTTTTGAATCAACTGTGTGTTTCTGTGAGCATCTGAAAAAATCTCCCATCTTCTTTTGAAATTCCGGCTTTCATAATTTTACAGACTATCTCTTAGTGGTATCCAAGTGATCTAATCCAAACTTGCAGGAATATGAATTTTTATCTAACATTAACTTAAAAAGTATAATTACATACAAAACACCTGCACTTCCATTACCTTTGATGAAATGATACCAATAATATAAGATCCTTTCTGTACTGATTTTTGCATGAAAAGAAGTATATATTTAAAAGGAAAATAATATTGGTACTATGGGGGAGAATCTAAAAGTTACCAATGACCTGTCAACATGGAGTTGCTGCATCTGAATGACAGGACATCTGGTTCACATGCAAACAGAAGATCAGAAGTGAGCTTCACAGCCTTGCTGCATCTGAGCCAAGCTCTCATAAGATGCTCATGATGGGAGAGCAGTTGCAGAGACCCAGCTTCACACTTCTGCTTCTCTGTGTGGTTTATGTTATGTCTCGTATCACTGTGGGAGGGTAACTATTGTACTGCTGACAGAAGTAAGCTGCAAAATCTTCAGGCTGCAGGTTGTTGATGGTGAGGGTGAAATCTGTCCCAGATCCACTGCCGCTGAATCTGGAGGAGACTCCAGTTTGCAAATTGTTTGTATTATAGATCAGGAGTTGGGGAGCTTTTCCTAGCTTTTGTTGATACCAATACAAACTATTGCTTATGCTCTGACTGACCTTGCAGTTGATGGTGACTCTGTCTCCCAAAGAAGCAACCACAGATGGAGTCTGGGTCAGCTGAATGTCACATGTCACACCTAACATTTGAAATGAACAAAAATAATACACTGTTCATTGATAACTATGTAATAGCAGAGTTTTCCTAAACATCATGCAGCACTGCTCACATTGTAGTGTGAATCCCCCATGCTGTCCTTCATTACCTGGGAGCCAGAGGAGCAGGAGCCCCAGAAGCTGAGCAGAGGTCTTCATGTCCATGCCGTGTTTTGACTGGGACTGACCCCTGCACAGGTTGTGACCAGCCTGATAAAGTCCTCAGGGCAGTGGGCTGTGCACTGGGTATGCAAATCAGCAGCAACTGGGCAGGGGACACAGCTGCAGGGTTAGCACATCTGAGTGACTCTGCAAGGGCTCAGTAACCCTGCGTTTCCTCATTCTTCTAGGGAAGTGCAGATTTGCTCTCAGAGATGATGTTCCTGTTGGGAGGAGTCAGGGGACAGAGTCAGGCTGATGTATGGGCGTGGCGTGAGGGTCTACATCCTTGTAGTTTCTCCTGTGCTTGTCTTACTAGCGTTACTTTGCCCTAGTCAGTCTTCTTCTGCTTGTGAAAGACATTTTAGAAGCCTGTTGCATTTAAACCCCTGGGTTTTGCTCACTCCCTGAACTTCTTAGGATGCTTCTTTGTCAACACCACTATTCTATTCCAGATAGAAAGAGATGTGAAACTGTCAAGAAACAGCTTTGTCAATAGAAGAGATGGTACACAGATGTTAGATAGACCTCAAGTTTTTAAATCAGAATTCAATATACAATATGAACTGAATAGTGTCTAGAAAGCCCAGCCACAGGGCATTTCTAGTGTTCATTTGTGCTCTCTAGAGCAGTAGTTGTGGCCCACAAGTTCTGAAAGGCATTTCCCAGCACCTCCACCCAGCACAACTGCACTAAGGTTGTGCTTTCTGCCCTTGCAAAATCTCAGGTTTGTTTCTAGTGCTATGGTCATGATACATTTTTGTGTAAGATGTTCCTTTGGGTCCATTTATACTTTCTTATTCTTTTTGCATGATTCCTCTTCAGAAATAGAAGTGTTCTCCACAACAAGGGCTCAGATCTACAGGAATCCAATGGGACCCATACCATTTATGTGTTTGTCCTTAACCCATGTATTTAGATTCTAAGGGAAAACAGTTGTGAGCTACTGTGTCAAATGACCCAGAGTCGTTGAAAAGACCATAATGCTTCAAGGTGAAATGTGAAGCCATTTGGCACAATGAAGAGCAAAATTTGGCTGTGGTTTCTGTGTTTGAGGAGAGCCAAGTATATAAGAATTTAGAAGAGGGTTACATTTTTCCATTCATGAGTACAGGATGTGACCTCTGGTGAAGAATGAGAATGAAACCCTGTGATCATTCCACATAGGTGTCAACTTGATTAATGAAGGTTTGTGCTCTTGGGACAGGCATGAACAATCAGTAGTTGAATTAAGGCCAGACAGGCCTTGCAGGAGATTGTATAATTGATATGGAAGGCTCACCCATGGTGAGTGGGACTTTTTCCTTGGTAACTGGATAATTTGGAGGAAGATAATTCCGGGAGTTGATATTATTTCAGTGTACTTGCTGTGACATGGTGGTCTGACAGGTAATCGTTCTCTCTCTCTCACTCTCTCTCTGTGCAGTGGATGTGGTGTGGCCAGTCTCCAACATGCAAGCAAACTGCCACATATCCACATGGCATGGGACAGTCCTCACCCTTGTAAGAATAAGCAGCTTGCTGCAGGTTCACAAGCACATTGCCCCTCAGTAGTACCTAACTTGCCCTTCCTCGGCCCCCGATTTGCTGGATCCCCATTGACTGAATGGACTGTCCACAATACCTTTTAATGATTAAATTATTCACTAGTTTGTTTTGAAAAACAGAAGATGAGAAAGAGTCTCCAGGGTCTGCAGCAGCACATGTGGTGAGATGCAAGGATGATTTCGTGGAGTCCTTTCTCTCCTCCCAACACGTGGGCTCCTGGGATGGAGCTCAGCTAGCCAGCATATACTCAAGCACCTTTATGCACCAGTTCATCTTCATTCAATTCTTGATTTATGAATTTCCATGTTCTACACCATAACATCCATTGGTTGCCTGTGTTAGACTCATCTGCCTATTGAAGAACAAATGTAGCAGTCTTAGAACTGAAGGAAAGAATTAGTTTCTTACACATAGAATTTCTGGTTGCAGTTCCCCACAATGGTAAGTGCATTCATACCACTACCAGTAGTCAAAAAACTGGCCACACCATATGCTCTGGAAGTGCTAAAAAAAGGGAAATATTTTCTGGCTTTCTAGCAGGACTGTATGTGGAAGTAGCCAAGACATGGATTGCAATATATCTGCAATACCAGGTGTGACCAAGGGAAAGGTCACACTATATTCACAGACCTCTGAGAAAGGCAAAAATCCTCACTAACCAGAACATCATGTCCGGCCGGGTATGCTGAAGTATGTCACCTTCCTCAGCCAGCTGCCACCATCTTGTTCATACGTTGGGAGTAGACCCACCCACTTTGGTTTGGCACTTCCAACAAATTGTTCATTATACTTCAGACTCGATTAGGTCTTAACTTGACTACTTATTCATCACAACTCTACCCATTGCTCGCTCAAGCCTTCAATAGTCAAGTTGACATCTGCATATAACTATGATATGCATGAACACACACACTAGACTTGTGCATATATATGTAGAACATGCTACAACACTGGTCTTTCATGGTAGGTGCTACAACCATCTGCCATAAAACTTTTGTTTGTATTTGGTCTGTCTTGTCAATAACACAAATTTCATCACATTTGCAATGATGTGTGTTTTGATAGGAACTCAACCTACGTTTATTTTATTTCCCAGAAAAGAACCATCATTCTCCATTTTTGGTACAGAAATGTCCTTTATTGCAAAAAAAAGTCACACACATCTGATGTACTCATGATTGATCTGCAAGTATTATTACATCATTTCCTTTAAAATATGTATTTTCTGAACTCCTTTGACTAGAAAGTAAAAATCAGAGGCATTTTCATGTTTTTATCAGGGATTACACAAATAATTTATATGTGACTCAAAAATTTTTTCCTTCTTATAAAATATTTTTATCAACATTTTCACCATACAAATATCACTGCCAAAAGCAGCCATGACACCCAAGTACAAAGAATAGGTAATGAAAACCTAAGTAACTTCGAACAGTTTGCAAAGTCAAAAGAGCACAGTACAAAGCTTGTGTCTTAAAAGCATCAAGAGTGAGAAGAAGCAGTAACTTAAACTTACACAGAAAAAAGTCTAACTTTCTACTAGAATAGATGCTCATCTGATTTTTTGTTCTTCTGTAGTACATGAAAAATTGACAATAGGACATATGTATCCTCTGACCCAGAGAGAGGAACCCACTATAGAAAGATATGCCAAGGTGAGGAGCCTGTGAGGAAAGGCAAACATTTCCACAGACTCAAGATGCTTGCAGGCCCCTGACAGCTCCACAGGCTTCCTTCATGTACATCTGCACCCTGAACATAGCTCTCACTTTCCGGACTTCTGGCTGGAGTGGTTCAGGTCACTTCAGGTCACATGTCCCCAAAATGAGTATGGGGCCACTTCTGGGTCACATTTCAGAGCAGAGTGAGTTTCAGATATTCTTTTTTGGGGTTGCTAGACTGAATCGGAATGAGTGACATGAATTTATGTCTTTTGTCCATCAATATGACTACACTTTTTACACTACACATACAAATTCTTGCTTCATCTGATAATTTTCTATGAATCTTGCAGTAGTGCTGTTTGGATCTTGTATCCTAGACCATGTTCATTTAATCACTGATTCTTCACAGGAAACCAAAGGCCTTCTTTATGTGACTGTATATGTAGCAACTATTTCTACTATTATTACAAATTCATCAATTCTATTAAAAAATGAGCAACATTTGTTCCCTGCTATATTACAGGTATGCTGTCCTTACCTGTACATAATAGGCTGGACATAATCTTATATTCTTGACATTACAAAATCCTTTTGTGTCAACCTGTATGTTTTTGTGGGAATTTATAAAAAAATCCTACATTTAGTTTTGAAATTTCAGGTTTCATAATTTTAAAAAGTATCCCTGTGGTATCCAAATGATGAAATCCAAACTTGATTTTTTATCTGACATTAACTTAGAAAAGTATAATTATATACAAAACACCTGCACTTTTATTGCCTTTGATGAACTGACCCAAAGAATATCTAACATAGAATCCTTTCTGTACTGCTTTTTGCATTGAAGGTATACATTTAAAAGGAAAAGTGAATATTGGTACTATGGGGGAAAATCTAAATGTTACCAATAGTCTATCATGATGGAGTTGCTGTAGCTGAATGACAGGACACCTGTGTCACACGCAAACCAGCATCCTTGACCATTTCCACCAGAAGATGAAAAGTGTGCATCACAGCCAGGCTGCATCTGAACCAAGCCCTCAGCAGATGCCCATGAAGGGGGAGCAGTGGCAGAGACTTAGCTTTACACTTCTGCTTATTGTGTGGTTTATGCTTTGGCTTGTTTCACTGTGGGAGGAGCACTGTATGCTTGGAGACAGAAGTAAGTTGCAGAATCTTCAGGCTGCAGGTTGCTGATGGTGAGGGTGAAATCTGTCCCAGATCCACTGCCACTGAACCTGGAGGAGACTCCAGATTGCAAATTGGTTGCACTGTAGATCAGACGTTGAGGAGCTTTGCCCGGCTTCTGTTGATACCAATTTAAGTAATTGCTTATACCCTGACTGGCCTTGCAGTTGATGGTGACTCTGTCTCCTGCAGATGCAGCCACAGATGGAGTCTGGGTCATCTGAATGTCACATCTCACACCTGACATTGGAAATATCACAAAAAAAGATATTACGTATTGATAATTATGTAATAGCAGTTTTCTTAATCATCCAGCAGCGTTGCTCACATTGAGCTGGGAACCCTCCCCCATCCCTGTGCTGTCCTTCATTACCTGAGGAGCCAGAGGAGCAGGAGCCCCAGAAGCTGAGCAGGGGTCTTCATGTCCATGCTGTGTCCTGACTGGGACTGACCCCTGCACAGGGTGTGACCAGCCTGATAAAGTCCTCAGGGCAGTGGGCTGTGCTCTGGGTATGCAAATCAGCAGCAGTTGGGCAATGGGCACAGCTGCAGGGCTGGCACATGTGAGTGACTCTGCAAGGGCTCAGTAACCCTGAGTGTCCCCATTCTTCAAGGGGAGCACAGATTTGCCCTTAGAGATGATATTTCTATTGGGAGAAGTCGGAGAACAGACTCAGGCTGCTGTCTGGTAATAGAATGGTGGGAAGTTTCCACATGGTTTCTCCTATGCATTTGTTACTAGTTTTACTTCAGCCAGTCTATCTTCCTCTGAATGTTTAAGATATTTTAAAAACCTGTTGCATTTCATCCCATGGGTTTTGCACAGGCCCTGAAGTTCTTAGAGTGCTTATTTGTCAACACCATTATTCCAGATAGAGATGTGAAACTGAAAATAAGTGCCTCTGTCAGCAGAAGAGATGATAGACAGATGTTACATAGAACTCAAATTTTCAGGGGCTAGAGAGGGGGCTCAGAGGTTAAGCCTCTGCCTTGCAGGCGGAAGGTCCTGAGTTCGGATCCTACACCCCACGTATAGACACCGGGCGGAAATGGGGGCGGCCTGAGTTTCTGGTCCTGGTAGGGCGGAGCCTGTGAATCCCGGGGCAAAGTAAACAAGGAGGAGGTGGAGGCGTCCATGGTGGTTCCCGAATTCGTCCGTGGTTCTACACACACACATACATACACACACACACACATATGCACAATTGAATAAATTATAAATAATAAAAAATTTAAAAAAAGAACTCAAATTTTCAAAAAACCATTAAGTTTGCACAAAATAGTGTCTGAATAAGCAATGTAAATCCAGGCCACAGGGTGGCTCTAGTGTTCATCTGCACTCCTTAGAGCAGTAGTTGTGGCCCACTGGTTCTTACAGCCATTTCTGAGCACCTCCATCCCTCACAGCTACACTAGATCTGTGCTTTCTGTAATTGCAAAATCAGGTGTGTTTCCAGTGCTGTGGTCATTATACATTTCTGTGTGAGATGGTCCTTTGGGTCTATTTATACTTCTTACTCTTTTTGTGTGATTCACCTTCAGAAACAGAAGTGTTCTCTACAACAAAGACTCCAACAGGACCCATGTCATCTATGTGTTTGTGCTTAAACCATGCATTTAGATTCTAAGCGAGAACTATTGCGAACACCTGTGTAAAATGACTCAGAATTGTTGAAATGACCATGATGCTACAAGGTGAAAGGTGAAACCACTTGGCACAGAGAAGAGAAAAATTTGGCTGTGGTCTTTATGTTAGAGGAGAGTGAGAAAAGGTCAGCTACCTAGGAAACTACAAGAGGGGAATATTTTCCATTCATGAGTACGGGAAATGACCTCTGGTGAAGAATGAGCATGATACCCTGTGATAATTCCACATACGTGGCAACTTGATAATTGAAAACTTGTGCTCTGGGGACAGTTATGAAAAATTAGTAGTTGTGTTAAGGCCAGAGAAATGCTGCAGGAGATTGTATAATTGATATGGAATGCTCACCCATGGTGGGTGGGGCTTTTTTCTTGGTAACTGGATACTTTGGAGGAAGGTGATTCAGGGAGATGTCATTCTTCAGTGTAATTGGTGAGGCCTGGTGGTCTGGCAGGTCAGGATTCTCTCTCTCTCTCTCTCTATCTCTCTCTTACTTGCTCGCTCTCTGTGTGGCATGGATATTGTGTGGCCCGTCTCCTTGACTCTTGGTGCTGATATGTGTTCTCCCAACAAGCTGGAAGCCATAGATCTGCTTGATCCACAGTGGCTAAATGGACTATGCATAATAAAGTTTTTGATCTAATCATTCACTAATTTATTTGTTAAGACAGAGGATGAAAATGTCTCCAGGATTTACAGCAGCATAATTGGGGAAATGTAAGGAAGACTTTGTGGAGTCAGTTCCCTCCTCCCAGCATGTGGGCTCCTGGGATGAAGCTCAGGTTTCCAGTTAACATACAGGCACCTTTAACCAATCGTTCCTCTGTATCAATTCCAGATTTGTATATTCTACACCATAACATCCATGACTGTTAGTCTCATCTTCCCATTGCTGAACAAATGCAGGACTCACACAAGTGAAGGAAGATATGAGTTTTTCACTTCTGAGAATTTCTGGTTGCAGTTCCCCTGATGGTAGGTGCCTTCACACCAATATCAGTACTCACAGAAACTTTTCACACTATGTGCTCAGGAATTGCGGAGAAAGGGACATATTTTCTGGCTTTCCAGCAGGACTGTCTGCTGAAGTAGCAAACATGCATTGCAATATGATGGCACTGACGTCTATAAAGTCACAAACAAACTGCTTAAGGTAGGAACACTGGGTTTTATTCTTTGTTACAATTGTCCAGCCACATCTTTTAGTCCAGCTTGGCAGATGGGTTCATACAAATACCATGGGCCAAGGGAAATAATCACATCATATTCACAGACTTTTGAGAAAGACAAAAATCCTTACTCACCAGAAATGCATGTCTGGCGGAGTGTGCCGAATTATGTCAGCTTCCTTAACCAGTTCCCTCCATATTGTTAATGTCTGTTGACTAGACCCATCCACTGTGGGTTGTGCCCTCCACATCAGTTGTTCAATATACTGTAGACTTGCTTAGGACATAACTTGACTTTGCTTTTTCCTCACAACTCTACCTAGAGCTCAAGCCTTCTATAGTCATATTTACGCCTGTATATAATTTTGACATGTATAAACACACACACTAGACTTGTGAATATATATGTAGAACATGCTGTAATGCTGGTCTTTCATGGTAGGTACTACAACCATCTGCCATAAAATGTTTGTTTGTATTTGGTCTATCTATTTGATATCAAAAATTTCATTCACATCTGCAATGAGTTTCCTTATGGTGGGAACGGAACTCAACTCACATTCATTTTTTTTTTTCCAGAAAGGAATCAGCATTCTCTATGCGTCAGTATAGAAATATTCTTTACTCCAAAAGATTGTAACAGGCATCTGGTGTACTCATGATTGATCCACAAGTATTATTATAACATTGCATTTAAAATATGTATTTTCCAGAACTCCTTTGACTACAAGGTATAAATCAGATACATTTTCATGCTTTCACCATTGGATTACACACAAAGAATTACTTTACATGTGACTCAAGACATCTTTTTCTTTTTATGAAAATATTTTATCAACATTTTCACCACTTCAGTATTACTGCCCAAAATAGTCGTGACATCAAGTATAAAAAGTAGGAAATGAAAATCTGAGTAACTTCCAAGAAGGTTCACAAAGTCAAAAGAGCACAGTACAAAGCTTGTGTTTAAAAAGCTTCGAAGTGAGAAGAGAAAGTGACTTAAAATACACAGAAAAAACTCCAACTTTCTACTAGAGCAGATGCACATCTGATTTTTTATTCTTCTGTAAGGTACAAAAAATTGACAATGGGACACATGTATCATCTGACCCAGAGAGAGAACCCACCAGGCAAAGATGTGGCAAGGTGATGAGACTGTAAAGGAAAGCAAATATCTCTACAGACTCAGGATGCTTGCAGGACCCTGCCAGCTCCACAGGCTTCCTTCATGTACGTCTGCACCCTGAACATTGCTCTCACTCTCCAGGCTCCATTGCTGGAGGGGTTCAGCTCACTTCAGGAAACGTGCTCCCAAAATGAGGATGTGGCCTCTGCTAGGTCACATCTTGGAGCAGAGTTAGTTTTAGGTGTTCCTTTGTGGGATGCTTGGATGAATGGGAATGAGTGACATGGATTTAGGGTTTTTGTTTCTGAACCTGACTACACCTTTGACACTGAAGTTACAAAGCCTTGCTTCATCTGTTAACTTTCTATGAAATTTGTAGTAGTGCAGGTTGGATATTGTAACCTAGACCATCTTCCTTTAATCACTGATTCTTCACAGGAATCCAAAGGCTTTCTTCACGTGACTGCATCAGTAACAACTATTTCTATTATTATCCAAAATTCATCAAATCTATGTCAAAATGAGCCACATTTGTTCTCTGCTATATTACAGGTATGCTGCCCTTACTATAAGCTGGACATAGTTTTTTAATTCTTGACATTAAGATATCCTTTTGTGCCAACCTGTGTGTTTCTGTTGGCATTTGAAAAATCCCCCATCTTGTTTTGAAATTCCAGCTTTCATAGTTTTAAAGACTATCTCTTAGTGGTATCCAAGAGTTGAAATCAAATTGAAATCAAGTTGAAATCTTGCAAGTAATATGATTCTTTTTATCTGACATTAACTTAGAAAAGTGTAATTACATACAAAAAATCTGCACTTTCATTGCCTTTGACCAAATGATCTTAACAATTTCACATATAGAATCCTTTCTGTACTGCTTTTTGCATTAAAGGTATATATTTCAAAAGAAAACAAATATTGGTACCATGGTGTATTAGTTAGGGTTCTCTAGAGTCACAGAATTCATAGAATGAATATATAATATATATATATATATATATGAAATTTATTGAGTTGGCTTATAGATATGGCCGAGGTAGTCCAGCAAAGGCTGCCAGTAGCCAAGGTAGTTCCAACGATGGCGGCCAATAGCTAGCTGCTCCGTTCCATAGTCAAGTGGGTGATGGCTGAAGGCTGGAGAACTCCTAGAGTCTTAGTCTAGTTGAAGGCTAGAAGGTCGAAGAAACCGGGCAGCCGGAAGGAAGAACGATTCCTGGCACAGCTGCAAGAAGGCATCTGTTCTCCTTGGTGGCTCCTTTTTATATGATGCAGTATTGGGAGGATCCTTTGAGAACTTTGGAGTTCTGATAGGATCTGGGGTATGTATAATCCTTTCAAGTAGTCTCACTTGATCCTTTCCAGAGGTGGCCTCAGCCCAGCTTAGTTAATACCGGGTGTGTCAAGTTGACACCCAGGCTTATCTATCACACATGGGGAAAATCTAAATGTTACTAATGGTCTGTCATGATGGAGTAACTGCAGCTGAATGACAGGACACCTGTGTCATAAGTGAACAAGCCTCCCTGAGCATTTCTATCAGAGTTTCACAGTCAGGCTGTGTCTGAACCAAGCTCTCAGCAGATGTCCATGACGGGGGAGCAGTTGCCCAGAACCAGATTTGCACTTCTGCTTCTCTGTGGGGTATATGCTATGGCTTGTATTACTGTGGAAGGATAATTATATCGCTAGAGACAGTAGGAAGCTGCAAAATCTTCAGGCTGCAGGTTGCTGATAGTGAGGGTAAAATCTGTCCCAGATCCACTGCCACTGAACCGTGAGGAGACTCCAGTTTGCAAATTGGTTGCAGCATAGATCAAGAGTTGAGGAGCCTTCCCTGGCTTCTGTTGATACCAATCTAAGGCAATACTTATGTCCTGACTGGCCTTGCAGTTGATGGTGACTCTGTCTCCTGCAGATGCAGCCACAGATGGAGTCTGGGTCATCTGAATGTCACAACTTACACCTGACATTGGAAATACAACAAAAATAAGACATCTTACTGCACTGGTCACATTGGTCAGGGAAGCCAACCCCCGTCCTTCATTACCTGGGAGGCAAAGGAGCAGGAGTCCCAGAAACTGAGCAGGGGTCTTCATGTCCATGTTGTGTCCTGACTGGGACTGACCCCTGCACAGGGTGTGATCAGCTTGATAAAGTCCTCAGGGCAGTGCACTGTGCTCTGAATATGCAAATCAGCCACAGCTGGGCAGGAGGCACAGCTGCAGGGCTGGCACATGTGAGTGACTCTGCAAGGGCTCAGTAACCCCTAGTGTCCCCATTCTTCCAGGGAGGGCAGATTTGCCCTCACATATGATGTTTCTATTGGGAGGAGTGAGGGAAAAGTTTCAGCGAGTGGAGTGATGGTCTGCTTCCTTTTGGTTTCTCCTATGCATGTCTTATTTAGCTCTACTTCAGTCAAGTCAGTCTTCTTCTCAATGTGAAAGACATTTTAAAAGTCTGCTGCATTAATCCCAGGGTTTTTGCTCAGGCCTTGAAATTCTTGGTGTGCTTATTTTTCAACACCCCTACTACAGATTAAAGAAGATGTGAAACTGATAATAACTGTGTCAAAAGAAGAGATGATAAACAGATTTCAGATAGACTTCAAATTTTAAAATTGTCTATTCAGTATACAATATACAGGGTATAGTGTCCAGATAAGCATGGTAAACCCAGCCAAGGGCTTAATACCAAGGCTCAGATAATTTTTACTTTAATGCTTAACCCATGCCTTTAGATTCTAATAAGAATAGTTGTGAGGGACTCTGTGAAAAGGTTCAGAGTCAAAAAAGAACATGATGCTATAGGGTAAAAGGTGAAGTGACTCAGCACAGAGAATAGCAAAAAGTTGGCTGTGGTCTTTGTGTTTGAGAAGGGAGAGATAGTGTCAGGTACATGGGAATTTATGAGATGGAGACACTTTCCATTCATGGGTACAGGCCGTGACCTCTGTTGAAGGACAAGCATGACACCCTGTGATAGTTCCACTTAGGCGTCCACTTGATAATGGAACATTTGTGCTCTGGGCACAGTTTTTAAAAATTATTACTTCATTTAGGCCTGAGCAAGCCTACAGGAGATTATATAGTCAATATAGAAGGTTCATCCTTGTTTAGTGGTACTTTTGCCCTGGTAACTGCATAAGTTGAAAGAAGGTGATTCAGGGAATCTGCATTCCTCAATATAGTTGGTGAGACCTGGTGGTCTGGCAGATGAGGATTCTCTCTCACTCTCTCTTTCCCTCCTCCTGTGTCTTTGTGAGTGTGTGTGTGTGTGTGTGTGTGTGTGTGTGTGTGCAATGGAAATGGTGTGGGCAATTTCCTTGGTTCTTGGTGCTGAGAAGAACACTCTTACCAAGCTGGACTAAGAGATGTGGCTCCTCCTGAAGCCCTTAGTTCATGAACACAGTCAGGAACATGCAACCAAACTGCCACATAAGAACATGGCAAGGAACTGTCCTCACTCTTGTAAGAATAAGCACTTGTGGCAGCTGCACAAGCACATTGCCCCTCAGTAGTACCTAATATGCACTACCTCCTGCCACATATCTGCTTGATCCACATTCACAAAATGGATTCTACATAATAACTTTTTTGATTAATTATTTACTAGTTTATTTGTAGAGACAGAGGATAAAAGAGTCTCAGGGTTTTCAGCAGCACATGTGGAGAAATGCAAGGGAATGAGTTCTCTCCTCCCAACATGTGGGCTCCTGGGATGGAGCTCAGGTCTCCAGGTTTACACATAGGCACCTTTACCCACTAGGTCACCTGCATTCAGTTCCTGATTTGTGGACTTCTATGTTCTACACCACAATATCAATTGGGTGACTGTGTTAGACTCATCTCATTGCTGAACAAATGCAGGACACTAACAACTGAGGGGAAGAGTGGGTTTCCTCCTACTTAGAGTTTCTGGTTGCAGTTCCCCACAAGGTAGGCACATTGACTCCAATATCAGTATCCAAGGAAGCTGGCTACACTACATGTTAAGTAATTGCTAAGAAAGGGACATACTTTCTGGCTTTCCAGCATGACTGCTTGCTGAAGTAACCAAGACATGCATCACAATATATCTACATTGATGTCTGTAAAGTCACAAGCAAACTGCAGGGGGGACAATGGCTTTTATTCTTTCTTAAAATTGCCCTCCATCTAGCTTTGTCCAGCTTTGCACGTGGGTTCACACCAATACCAGGGGCCAAGGGAGATAGTAACACCATATTCATAGATTTCAGAGAAAGTAAAAAATCCTCCCTTGTCAAACCAGCATGTCAGATCAAGTATGCTGAAGTATCCCAACTTCCTTAGCCAGGTCCATCCATCTTGCTCATGCCTTGGGACAAGACCCACCCACCAAGTGTTGGGCCCTCCCCAGCAGTTTTTCAAATAATGCAGACTTGCTTAGGGTTTAACTTGAATACTCATTCCTCACAACTCTACCCAGAGCTCAAGCCTTCAACAGTCAAGTTGACATGTATGAGCACATACTCTAGACCTGTGAATATATGTAGAACGTGCAAAAAAACTGGTCTTTCATGGTATGTGCCAGAAACCACTTGTTGGAAATATTTGTTTGTGTTTATTCTTTCTTGTTATCAACACAAATTTCATGACACCTATGATGAGTTTCTTCATGTAGTGATAAGGGGTAAACTCAAGTTTACTTTTTTCCACAAAAATGTCAATGTTCTCTACTTCTGGTAATACAAATTTCCCTTTACACTATAGAGGTCTGAATTCCTAGAGGAATTCACAGGCCAGAGTAAATCCTGAGTTATATTGAATTATGTCATTAGAAGTGTGGGAGGGAGTGGGCAGGAAAATAATGAAAAAATAAATATTCCTTACTGCAAAATAGTAGAGCACATTGCACCTGTGCGTTAGTACCATCAGAGTGAAAAGAGGACATGATTTAAAGTTACACAGAAAAAAGTCCAACTTTCTATTGGAGTAGATGCTCACCTGATTTTTCATTCTTCTATTGTAAGTATCAAATTAATAATGGGAAACATGTAGAATGTGACCCAGAGAAAGGAACTCACCAGGTAAAGATGTGCCAGGGTGATGGGCCTTTAAGGAAAGGCAGATATCTCTATAGATATCTTGGTGGTTTCCAATGAGGCACATCAAATTTGCAGCAATACCATCTTTTTTTCTGATGTTAATTAAGAAAGTGTAATTGCAGGCAAACCACCAGCTCTTTGATTGCCTGTGACCAACTAATATTAAGGATGCTTGCCCTTCCCCCACTCCGCCGCCAGGGACTCACACGCGGTCCAGCCAGGCCTCACCCCGACCTAGGTAAGCTCTGCCCCCGCCCACCCCCCAGAACCCCAGGCAGCCCAAGGAACCCAGCTCCTCACACCATCCAGCCGGAGCCGTGCAGGACCTGGGAGGAGGAGGCCCCCTCTGCGCCCAGGCCCTGCCCCAGCTTCCCCAGGTTAATTAGCGCCCAGCCAACGCCCCATCCTCCCTTCCCCCACTCTACCGCCAGGGACTTGCGCGCAGTCCAGCCGGGCCTCACTGCGACCTAGGTAAGCTCTGTCCTTGCCCACCCCCAGAACCCCAGGCCAAATAATTCAGTTTAGTGAAAAATGCACAGAAATTGAAAGAAAATCCATGAGAAACAACACCCACGTAAACAAATCTTCCACTGAAGGAATTAATCCCATAATGTTAGACTCCAACCAGAACAAACCCACGGAAGATGGTCAAAAAAGCCTGACCCAGGAAAATGACTTTCAAAATATGATCATTACCATGTTCAATACTATGAAAGAGGAAATCCAGGAGGAATTAAATAATCAAATCAATCACTTTGAAGAGGAACACAACAGACACTTGGAGGAGTTGAGAAAAACAGTGCAAGAAACAAAAACTAGCATAGAGCAGTTAAAACAGACTCAAGCAGAGTTTAAAACTGAGCTACAAGACAAGTTATCTTCAACCCAGAACTCCACAGAGAATCTTATCAGCAGAACTAACGAAGCAGAAAACAAAATTTCAGACCTTGAAGATAAAGTGGGAGTATTAACCAGCTCAGTGGAAGAGGTTGTTAAAACGAAAAAGATACTTGAGAGAAATATCCAAGAGATATGGGACACCCTGAAAAAGCCTAACATGCGTTTTCATGGAATACCAGAGCAAGAATCTCAAAATACCACCCCTGAGGAAATTTTTCAAACGATCATCAAAGAAAACTTTCCTCATCTAAAAAAAGAGAAGCCCATCCATATACAAGAGGCATTCCACACCCCAAACAGATGCGACCAAAATAGAAGCTCGCCACCACAAATAATAGTCAAAACACTCCACATTCAAAATAAAGAACTGGTGCTGAGAGCTTCAAGGGAGAAAAAACAAGTCACTTTTAAAGATAAACCCATTAAAATAACAAATGACTTCTCAGTGGAAACAGTAAAAGCAAGAAGAGCTTGGAGAGACATACTTCAAGTATTGATGAGCAAAAATGTCAACCCAGGCTGATTTACCCTGCAAAACTATCAGTCATGATTGAGGGAGAAAGAAAAATCTTCCAGCACAAAGACAACTTGAAGGGATACATGTCCACCAAACCAGGCCTTCAAAAAATGCTAAAAATGATACTCAAGCTTGAAGAAAAAAAACAGGCATATCCAGGAGAACAGAAGGCAGTATAAAACCATTAAAAGCAAAGCATTATACTTATAAAAACTACTAAACATAACAAATGTCTGGAATTAAAAATAGTTTCTCCATTATAACACTAAACTCACCAATCAAGAGACGCAGATTACAAATTTGGATTAAAAATCACAATCCATCAATCTGCTGCCTGCAGGAAACCCATCTCACCATAAAAGATAGGCACGCTCTAAAAATAAAAGGCTGGTCAACAATTCTACCAGCTAATGGAAGCAGAAAACAGGCAAGGGTAGCCATTATGATATCAGACAAAGTGGACTTCAAACCAAAGAAAATTATAAGAGACACGGATGGATACTACATTTTAGTCACAGGTACAATTCACCAGGAAGATTTCACAATACTGAACATATATGCACCCAATATGGGCCCCTCCACATTCATTAAGAAAACCCTACAGCGTCTAAAGCAAGAAATCAACCCCCAAACGATAATTCTTGGGGACTTCAACACCGCCCTCTCAACATGGGATAGATCAACAGGTCAAAAGCTTAACAGAGACACTTTGGAACTTACTCAAACCCTGAAAGAAATGGACCTTACAGATCTCTATCGAACTTTTCACCCACGCACCAAAGAATACACATTTTTCTCAGCAGCACACGGAACTTTCTCAAAAATAGATCACATATTGGGCCACAAAATGAATCTACACATATACAAGAAAGTTGAAATTCTAACCTGTGCCCTATCAGACCACCACAGCCTAAAGCTGGACATCCACAACACATCAAACGAGAAAATACACTAACTCCTGGAAACTTAACACTATGATGCTGAATGAGAACTGGATTCAGGAAGAAATTAAAAAGGAAATTCAAGATTTCCTGAAAGTGAATGATAACGAAAATACAACTTACCAAAATCTCTGGGACACAATGAAAGCTGTTCTAAGAGGTAAGTTCAGAGCTCTTAATGCCTACATCAAAAAATTGAAACATCAGAAATAAACAACTTAACAATGCAGCTTAAAGCTTTAGAGAAACTAGAGCAATCTGATCCCAAAAGTAGTAGAAGGGAGGAGATTAGCAAAATGAGGGGAGAAATATCTGAAATCGAGATTAAGAAAATGATAGAAAAAGTCAACCAGTCAAAAAGCTGGTTCTTTGAAAAAATCAATAAGATTGATGCACCCCTAGCTAAATTAACCAAAAGCAAGAGAGAGAAAACCCAATTAACAAAATTAGAAATGAACATGGAGTAATCACTACTTGCTGGGCCAATTCTACCAGGCACACTGCGACCGCTCCAGGCCGTCAGAGGGCTCCAAGCCGCCGGGGCGGAGAAAGGTGAATATTCTGCAGGCCCTTTAACCCTACCCAAATCCAGGGGACTCTGGGCACAGCAGGGAGTCTGTCAAGGCGGCACTACGCGTCACTCACTCATTCACTCACTCAAACCACAGCTCCTGGCTGTAACGTCCTGACCGCCCGCACCTCCTCCTCAGCCTTCCAGAGACTCGGCAACTAATGGGGAGTTTGTCAAAGCAAGATCTCAGTTTATTGGGGGTAACAAATCAGCTTACACAAAGACTTCAAGCACGCGAAACACCAGCCAATTACCTTGATGGTCAGTATAGTACATACTCTGCATAGGTCAGACTAAACATAAATCTATGTTGGCTCCTATAAGCCAATTAGGACTCTGTGTAATGTGATCAGGGTCACGCCTAGGACACTAGCTCCCAGCGCCATCTTTGGCCCCATGTGCTAAGCCATGCCCTGCTCACTCCCTTCCAGACCATTATCTCTGGGTGGGCCCAACAACTACTGATACCCAAGAAATCCAGAGAATTATAACATCATATTTCAAAAACATACTCTGTGAAGTTTGACAACACAAAAGAGATGGATGAATTTCTAAGTAAACACAACTTGCCTAAATTGATTCAGGAAGTTGTGAATAATTTAAATAGTCCTATAACATATAAGGAAATTGAGGAAGTAATCTCAAATCTTCCCACTAAAAAATGTCCTGGGCCAGATGGATTCAGCACAGAGTTCTACCAGACATTTAAGCAGTTAATAACACCAATACTCCTTAAACTGTTCCATCAAATAGCAGAGGAAGGAACACTACCAAATTCCTTCTATGAAGCTAATATCGTTTTAATCCCAAAACCTAATAAAGATTCACTTAAAAAAGAAAAATATAGGCCGATCTCTCTGATGAACACAGACGCAAAGATTCTCAACAAAGTCTTAGCAAATCAGATTCAAAAACATATTCAAAAGATCATTCACGGGGACCAAGTTGGCTTCATCCCTGGCATACAAGGTTGGTCCAACATATGCAAATCAATAAATGTAATTCATCGTGTAAACCAGTCCAAAGTCCAAGACCACATGTGACACTCTCGATAAAAAAAAAAAAACCTTTTGATAAGATCCAACAACCTTTTATGATCAAAACGCTAGAGACAGTAGAAATGGAAGGAACCTTTATCAATATAATAAAAGCTGTATACAACAAGCCCACAGCAAGGATTATGCTCAATGGGGAACAATTGGAAGCATTCCCACTTCGATCAGGAACTAGACAAGGCTGTCCACTCTCACCACTTCTATTCAATATTCTACTTGAAGTCTTAGCCGAAGCCATAAGAGAAGAAAAGGACATAAAAGGGATTCAAATCAGCAAGGAAGAAGTCAAGCTATCCCTATTTGCAGATGACATGATCTTATACCTGAGTGATCCCAAAAACTCCACCAGGAAGCTCCTGGAACTAATTGAGGAGTTCAGCAGGGTGGCAGGATACAAAATAAATGTGCAAAAATCAGAGGCCTTCCTATATGCCCAGAATGAAAGAAGTGAAAAAGCCTTGAGAGAAACAATCCCATTTACTATAGCCCCTAAAAAAATGAAATACCTTGGTATAAACCTAAACAAGGAGGTAAAAGACCTTTACAATGGAAACCTTAAAACCCTAAAGAAAGAAATTGCTGAAGACACCAGAAGGTGGAAAGACCTCCCATGTTCCTGGATTGGCAGAATCAACATCGTAAAAATGACCATCCTACCAAAGGCAATACACAAATTGAATGCTATACCAATTAAAATCCCAAAGCAATTCTTCAAAGAAGTTGACCAAACAATCTCAAAATTCATATGGAGGCACAAAAGACCCAGGATAGCAAAGACAATCCTGAGTAACAAAAATACTGCTGGAGGTATCACCATACCAAACCTTAGTCTATACTACAACTCCATAGTTGTTAAAACAGCCTGGTACTGGCTCCAAAATAGACACACAGATCAATGGATAAAGGTTGAAGACCCAGATATAAGCCCACAAAAATACAGCCATTTGGTCTCTGACAAAGCGGCCCAAAGCATCCAATGGAAAAAGAACAGCATCTTCAACAAATGGTGCTGGCAAAACTGGATCTCCACATGCAGAAGATTAAAGCTGGACCCGTACTTGTCACCATGTACAAGACTTAATTCCAAATGGATCAAGGACCTTGATATAAGGCCAGAGACTATAAAAACCACAGTTGAAAAGAAAGGAACTCCCTCGAGCTGATTGGGCTAGGCCAACATTTCCTAAACAGACATCCAATGGCACAGTCAGTGCTACCAACTCTCAACAGTTGGGATCTTGTGAAATTAAAGAGCTTCTGTTCAGATAAAGAGATTGTAACACGAGCTCAATGGCAACCCACAGAATGGAAGATAATCTTCACGAACCACATATCTGATAGAGCTCTACTGTCCAGAGTGCACAAAGAACTTAGAAAACTAAACACCAAGGAAACCAATGGCCCAATTAAAAAATGGGCCCTGGAACTTAAAAGAAACTTTACTAGGGATGAAATTAAAATGTCTAACAAATATCTTAAAAAATGTTCCACTTCTTTAGCCATCAGGGAAATGCAAATCAAAACTTCCCTGAGATATCATCTCACCCCGGTCAGGATGGCAAAAATCTACAATACAAACAACAACAAATGCTGGAGAGGATGTGGAGAGAGGGGAACTCTCCTACATTGCTGGTGGGAATGCAGGCTCATACAGTCACTCTGGCGAGCCGTCTGGAGATTCTTAAAGAAATTAAAGATTGAAATGCCATATGACCCTGCTATTCCAGTTTTGGGAATAACCCCCCATACAGGAGAGGTTTACATCGATAGTACAAGCACGACCATGTTCATAGCAGCCCTGTTTACAATAGCGAAGTCATGGAATCAACCCAAATATCCAACAGTTGATGAGTGGATAAGGAAACTGTGGTACATCTATACAATGGAGTACTACTCAGCCATCAAAAATGATGAATTACTGGAATTTGCCGGGAAATGGATGTCATTAGAAACATTTATATTTAGTGAAGTATCACAAACCCAGAAAACTAAGCGCCATATGTACTCCCTAATAAGTGGTTTCTAGTACCAAACCGACCCAGCCCACCTTGAGACTCTCATAGGTAAATCTATGTATTACCTACAATAATTGCAAGGATTATGAACAGGAGGGATGGGATTGGAGGGCCACACCAGAAACAAGGAGAGAAGTGACCATGTTACAGTAGAGAAAATAGGTCTCCATCAAGACTGCAAGTAAGTAATGTGTCACCTGGTTAAGTTCACAGACGTTCGTTCGTTCCTGATCATTTACAACTAAGGGGGTATGATTTCACCAGAAGGGGAGGGCATATAGTCTGGCAGATAAAAAGTAACCATTTTTCAAATGGGTGATTGACCCTTCCCTCACTGAGGTTTCCTACTTTTATTACATCTACCCTTGAATGTGCTCGTATAATAAGACTCCAGTTTAACAGCTTTTTGTCTCTGGCCAGGAGGTGACATACAGTGTCCAGCAGGATGGAGTGAAGGGCATTGTAGGAGCAGCAAAACTGCAAAAGAAAATCAACAAACCACAACCCAGAACTTCAGAGATTCTATATCAACCACCTCAAACTAGGGCAGACTAATTTCTCCCCATCCTGAAGCTCAGGGAAATTTGCGGAAGAGGGGGCGGTAAGAATGTAAGAGCAAAAGGATGGGAGGAGCAATGATTTGCAAGATTCTCCACACAAGTTAGGGCCGAAGCAATCATAATTGGACTTTGCATGCCCTGAGCAATGTCCAACACACTATTGACCTCACAAAATCTAGCATCTGCTAAAGGCACCATGATCCTTGGAGACAAGGGATTGGCAGCCACAGTAGTGTTCCTATGCTTAAGAGAAACACGGGAAAGAGTCCAGGGAAATGCCACTGGGTCCTTTTACCTCATCGGAGAGGAGGGCCCAGAGGAGAGTCAGGCATGCACAATAAAGGACTCTCTGGGAATTGGGGCTGGAGGCATTGGGGGATGGGGAGACAGGGGTGAAGGGAGGGGGAGCAGGGGGTTTGGGGGAGGAGGAGGGAGGGAGGGAATTGGTGTACCTATTAAGTTTGTATGAACTTAAATAATAATAAAAATGGTATAAAAAAAGGATGCTTCTTGGACCTTGTTCACTCCACAGGCTTCCTTCACGTACATCTGCACCCTGAACACTGATCTCACTCTCCACTGCTCCATTGTGCCATTGACCCTGACCACCCTGTGCTTAAACTGTCACTTCAGGTTGCATGTTTCCACACCTAAGTACATGGCTTCTCTTGGTCACTGTTGGAGAGGAGTGGGTTTCAGATGTTCTTTTGGGGGGATGCTTGACTGAATAGTAATGAATGATATGTCTTTAGCTCTTTTCCTCATCAAGTTCATTTCACTTTCAATACTTTCAATTTAAAATTTGCTTAAAGCATTATCACCCTATGAACTTGCAGGAGTGAAGATTGATCTTGTAAGCAACACCATGTTCCTTTTCTCACTGATTCTTCCATGAATTCAAAGGGCCTTTGTAACACAATTTCTTCAGTAACAACCATCCCTACTATAATCCCAAACTCATCAAAGAGACTCCAAAGCAATATTTATCCTCTTCTATATTGTATCTGTTGTAGAGAGTCTTATATTTGTGATACTAAGACAATAATTTTGTGTGATTCTCGGTATTTCATTGGGTATTTGGAAAATCCTCCATTTTGTTTTGAAATTCCAACATTCACCTCTTTAAAGATGGTCTCTTAGTGGTTTCCAAGATGCACATCAAACCTGCAGCAGTACTATCTTTTTTCTGACATTAAGTTAGGAAGGTGTAATTGCATGCAAAACACCAAGATAGGGAAAATATCTGAAGTTTACCAAATCTTCAGGCAGGATGGAATTGCTGCGTCAGTGAGAGGACATCTGGTTCATATGCAGGCAAGCCTCCCTGACCATTTCCACCAGAACCTTCACAGAAAGGCTGCATCTGAGCCAGTGTCTCAGCAGATGCCCATGACAGGGGAACAGTTGGAGTGACCAAGCCACATACTTCTGCTTCTCAGTATGGCTTATGCTATGACTTCTATCACAGTGATAGGGTAACTATTATCCTGCTGACAGTAGTAGGTTGCATAATCTTCAGGCTGCAGGTTGTTGATGGTGAGAGTGAAATCTATCCCAGATCCACTGCCACTGAATCGTGAGGAGACTCCAGTCTGCAAATTGCTTGCATCATAGATCAGGAGTTGAGGAGCTTTGCCTGGCTTCCGTTGATACCACTCTAAGTAATTGCTTATGCCCTGACTGGCCTTGCAGTTGATGGTGACTCTCTCCTGGAGATGCAGCCACAGATTGGGTCTGGGTCAGCTGAATGTCACATCTCACACCTGACATTGGAAATAAACAAAAATAAGACAAAGCATATTGATAATTATGTAATAGCAGAGTTTTCCTAATATCCTGCAGCACTGCACACATTGGACTGGGAATCCCTGTGGTGTCCTTCCTTACCTGGGAGCCAGAAGAGCAGGAGCCCCAGAAGCTGAGCAGGGGTCTTCATGTTCATGCTGTGTCCTGACTGGGACTGACCCCTGCACAGGCTGTGACCAGCTTGATAAAGTTCTCAGGGCAGTGGGCTGTGCTCTGGGTATGCAAATCAGCAGCAGCTGGGCAGGGGCACATCTTCAGGGCTGGCACATGTGAGAGACTCTGCAAGGGCTCAGTAGCCCTGAGTATCACCTTTCTTCCAGGACATTGCAGATCTGCCCTCCTGGATGATGTTTTTCTTCAGGAGATTCATGCTGCAGTCTGGGAGTGGAGTGATGGTCAGCTTCCCTGTAGTTTCTCCTATGTATTTCTTTCTAGCTTCACTTCAGCCAAGTCAGTCTTCCTCTGAATCTGAAAGACATTGTAAAGTCCTGTTTCACGTAATGCTATGTGTTTTGCTCAGGCACTGAACTTCTTGATGGTTACACACAATCTATATTGACTGATGATTAACTTATTTCTTAACCATTAAATAATAACCATCTCTGTTTCACTGTATGGGTTTTATATTTAATGTACATTTGGTTTCATATTCATATGGGAACATCACATCTATATCCCTTGAATATCTTATTCCATCTCTTTACTCTCAGTCTCTGAGTTTCCTAGAAGCCAAGTGAGTTCTTTCTAAGGAACCCTTTTGGGGTATCTTGTTCATTCATTTGTCTCTAAATTGAAGAATGCATTTTCTGGCAGTAAGTTCTTACTGTAGCCAATAAAATAACTTGTTCCTTAGAGATTTTGTTTTGTACATTATTTTGTTCATTTTGTTTTGTTTTGTTTTTTTGTTTTGTTTTGAATTGCTCTAGTTGTGTGTCGAGATGACTTGTCTATTATTTAGCATATATGTACTACAAATGTTGCTTTGTGGGTGTCATGCAGCTTACTGGATTACCTTTTTTTAAAAAAATAATACATAAATAGTCATGTTAATTTATGTATCCCAAATTCACAAACTGTGTGAAATTTATAAATACTGGGGTCTCTTATATGTGGCTGAATGTGTGACATATGAAAATCTACTCACACCATTTTAAATATCATTCATAAGACATAAAACAAATTCATTTACAAATTAATTCACAGAAATTACATCATGTTTCACGTGTTATTTTCAATATACTTTAAGGTAGGATAAATCTCTCATGTACATACATACCTACATATAAATGGTTATATGGTTATATTCATATGTGCTTAGAGACAGACATTTATATGTTAATGTGTGGACACAAGTAATTGCTGTTCTTATTTGCTGTGCCTTCATTTTGTAGTGCACAGGGCAGCTCATGTGGTTCTGCTCTGACGTCAATGCTGTTTCTCTCACCTGGCAGCCAAAGTAGCAGGAGGCAGAGAAGCTGAGTTGGAGCTTCCATAATTCACTCTGAGTCTTGAAAAAAGAAAGAATGAGAAAGAGAAAGAGAAAGAGGAAGAGGGAAGAAGGACGAAGGGAGGGAGGGAGGGAGGGAAGGAGGGAAGGAGGGAAAAAGGGAAGGGAGAGGAACTGGAGGAAAGGGGAGGAGGAAGGCTAGGGGAGGGGAGGGGGAAGGGAAGGAGCTGGAGCGGAGGGCGGGACAGGGAGAGGCGGGGGAAGAAAAAGAGAAAGGTTATCCTGGAGCGCCCTCTTCTGGCAGTCAGCAGTCTTGCGTCCTAAAGAACACAAACATTTAGCAGGAAGGAGCCTGAAAGCCTGAGCTGCAGGTACCTCTGACCCTGGACCCTCACTAGCTCCCACCTGCCAGCTCCTCGACAGACTTCAGGGAGGAGGGGAGGACTGCGAAATGCTGTGGGAAGCCAGATGCAATGCTTGCGTGTAACAAAGACAATAATTTTAAAAAGTTGTTAAAAATAGTCATGTTCTGCACCTTTACATGGGAGGATGTCGTGTTCCTATTGTGGGACTGAACAGGGCAAATTGTTAAGATGTGTGGGAGTCACATCTCCTTCTCCACTAGAACCAAATCCCTCCAGTGTCTTTGAAAGATCGGGTCCAATGAGATCCGTCATCAGTGTGGAAGCGCGAAGTGGTGCAGCTCATACAGTTGACATCTCAAGTCTGCATCCCTGGAGGTTTATGTTCTAGTGTCTGTCACTGCCATCCTGATGCTGTGGACATAGTAGGTTCAACAGCTTCACATGCCAAGCTACTAGTGGTGAGAGTGAAATCTGCCTGGAATCCACCACTCAAGATTCAGCGGTGATTCCTGGTGATTCTCCTGTCCTCTCCCAACCCAGCCAGCATCCTGTGCGGACCAGTGAGTGCTGAGTCACCCTATTACCTTTTGTATATCATGGGGCGGCCTCTTGTGTAGGATCTCCAAGGGAAATAACACAGGAATGGGGGAAGGAGAGAAACTGTTTACAGAAGTGATAAAGAAAGGAAGTACATAGATGACATCATACTGTTATAAGAAAAAAATTCACACTATTCAGGCAGAGTAGAATTGAGGCAAAGTTTATGGATTGAGGGATCCCACTTTCCAAAAACCTGAAGATATGAAGAACCCTGACTTGCCCTTGGCTAGTGAACATTTGTGGAGTAAAGAGATATGTAGAGTGAACATAGTTGGGGTTAATGATGAATGGCTGCAGAAAGGGAGGGAGTGAAGATGATTTCCTCAACAGAACACCACAGATATATGATTCATGCTCTGTTAAGTGCTCAGGCCCAAGCCATGAAAAGCAATCCAGATGCAGCTCAGGGGGCCACATATGCAAACATGCACAAGAATTGGAAGAAAACTGGCAAGGAAGAGGAATGGATATAATGGGGAAAGGAAAAGGGTTAGGATTGGAGATTAAGGTGAGAAAATTCTATAAATTCACTGAATTCGGGTATGAAACTTCAAAAAACTAAAGATTAAATAAAAAAGAACCATTTGGTTAAGGCATGCATCCTAGCAAGCCTTTGGGAGATTGTCTTGATTGAATAATCACCTCAGGACAAACTAGCTCATAGAGAGAAATAGAGGGAACTGCCTAGCATTGTGTCTCTGGCAAGCAGCACTGGTCCTTGCTCTTCTCACAGTTCTTAACTTTGGAGATAGTGTGGCCAGTTCCCTTGTCCCTCTGCCATGGTCAGCTACAACCTGAAATCCTGTGCACAAGTACACATCCCCTTGATGCTCTAGGTTGTTCGATTCTGGCAGTTATTGCAGCAGAGACTATGAAAGCAAGACACCAGGAGAGCATCTATGAGCTTCCCAAGTTGACTCTGCCTCCGTCACATCCATGGGAATGACATGATAGACAGGGCAATTGAGGAGACAACATGTAGCTCAGATGAGGGTGATCAGAAGGAAAACTGGGACTGGCATAAATATAGAAAAAATTAATCCAGCCAGAACCCCAAGATCCATCTCAGACATATAAAAAGGGCCATCCATGTGGCATGGGGGAGGTGTAGGGATTTACATTTCTAGTCCTGCCCTTCAATTGCATTTCCCAGCTCGCCCCTCAGAACAGGTTTCTGGAGGGCGTTCCTTGTCTGTAAGTTCCACCCGAATGCAAGTCACTAATATCACATGCTCTGACACTGAGGGAGCAATCAAGAGGGGGACAAGTGGCAGGGGAAGGACCTGCAGCTCTGCCCTGTGCAGTCAAGGTTGAGGTGCCCCTGGTGCCCATAATCCAAAGCTTCCCTTGCTCCTCAGCTACCGTTTCAGGCACTTCTCTTCACCAGCAAGCACAAAAGCATGGGGGGAAACCTGCATCCTTCTCAAAAACTTTCAAATTTTTTGGGAGCTGGAGATGACTCAGGGGTTAAGCCTTTGCCTCACAATCAAAAGAACCTGACTTCAGATTCCACTGGGGGGAGAATCACAGGAATGGCAGAGGCCTGAACTTCCCATTCTGGAAAGCAGAACCTGGGAAATAGTGGAGCAAAGCAATAAGGAGGTAGAGCAATCCAGGGTGATTCCTGAATTCAACCTCAGCCTCCACAGGACACACAGTGCACACACACACACACACACACACACACACACACACACACACACACACCTGCGCAGGCAAAAAAACAGTTCAAATTTCTAACAAGGAGAAATGTCTTTCTGTCCGAAGATTACTATGATAATCTACCTGTTATGTGGATCTGCTATTAGGCTCATTTATTTGGTTATTTGGGTTTTTTTGGGGGGTGGCATTTCTTTTTACTTAAAATATGAGTTTGTAAGATCCTTGGGAAAAAAATCAGTGAGCACATGGCAATGCATGTACCAGCATGTATGACGGTGTCTGTGTATCATGTGATAGTGGCCACTACAAAGTCCTGACTCCTTCTTGGAAAGGAATCTTTTCCCTTCTTGGTCTCCTTTCAAGCTCTTAGACTTGCATTTGTGTTTCCATAACCTCAAGACAGTACATACTTATTCATTTCACTATCTTTTGGAATTACTTTTAAGTGTTTTTGTCACAGCTTACTATGCCAAAGTTAACTCCTGGAATCAGGTCCCTACTTCTTGGCAAAACTCCTAACCACCATGGAGTGGGTGTTACTCATTAATTCGACAATCTCCTTCAGGCTTCCTCAGGGCATAACTCAATGCTAATTCATCAAAACTGCACCCAGAACTCAAACCTTCAACCCTCCAATTGACAGCTGTATGAAATTATCACAAGTTGCAATGCACATGCTTCCCCTGGGCTAAAGTCTCATGTGGGGACCCTCTTCTCACTTCACTCAAACACAGAAATCACAGTACATTTTCCTCTCTACTTTGTGCTGAGGATTCTTCTCTGACCTGTGTGATTCACCTTTCACCTTGTAGAATTTTATCCCTTTCAATGACTCTGAGTCATTTCACCCAGGCGTTCATGACTGTTCTCTCTAATACATGAAGATGTGGGCTAAGCACTACATATAGATTATATGGGACACAATGGATTCCAGGAGTACTAAGCCCTTGGTGTATAGAACACCTCCACTTCTCAAGGGGGTTCATCCAATAAGGAGAAGAAAGTATAAATGGACCCAAAGGATTGGACACATTCCTTACAGAAATGTATGACAGTCAAAGTATGAGAAACACACCTGAGACTTTTGTAAGCACAGAGAGCACAGTCCTGGTGGAGGTTCTGGGAATGGCCATCAGAATCTGAGGACCACAACTATTACTCTTCTGGATAAGACAGAAGAACCCCAGAAATGGTTGTCCTTATTGGGACACTTTATTCAGCAGGTCCTGAGCAATATCCGCAGGATAAAAAGCAAAATGATTCTAAAATATCTTTGGCATTCACAGAAAGAATGACTCTTCACTGAAGTAAAACTAGTAAGAAATGCATGGGAGAAACCACATGGCAACGGACCATCACTGAAATCTGCACACAGCAGCCTGACTCTGCTCCCTGACTCCCACCAACAGAAACATCGTCTGTGACGGCAAATGTGCACTGCCCTTGGACAATGGGGACACTGCAGGTTACTGAGCCTTTGCAAAGTCATTCACATGTGCAAACCCTGCAGCTGGGCATACCCAGGATTTGCATACCCAGAGCACAGCCCACTGCCCTGAGGACTTTATCAGGCTGGTCACACCATGTGCAGGGGTCAGTCCCAGTCAGGAGACAGCATGGACATGAAGACCCCTGCTCAGCTTCTGGGGCTCCTGCTCCTCTGGCTCCCAGGTAAGGAAGGACTGCATAGGGGGTTCCCAGCCCAACGTGAGCAGCACTTCATGAATTTTTAGGAAAATTCTGCTACTACATAGTTATCAATATTCAGTGTCTTATTTTTGTTTACTTCCAATATCAGGTGTGAGATGCGACATTCAGCTGACCCAGACTCCATCTGTGGCTACATTTCTAGAAGACAAAGTCACCATCAACTGCAAGGCCAGTCAGGACATAGGAGAAGCCATAAATTGGTATCAACAGAAGCCAGACAAGGCTCCTCAACTCCTGATCTATACTGCAAGTTATTTGCAAACTGGTGTCTCCTCAAGGTTCAGTGGCAGTGGATCTGGGACAGATTTCACCCTCACCATCAGCAACCTGCAGCCTGAAGATTTTGCAACTTATTTCTGTCAACAGGAATACAATTTCCCTACCACAGTGATACGAGTCATAGCACAAACCACACAAAGAAGCAGAAATGTAAAGCTGTGTTACCCCAACTGCTCCCTTGGCATTTACATCTCCTGAGACTTTTGCTCAGATGCAGCTTCGCTGTGAGGCTTACTGTGGATCTTCTGGTAGAAATGGTCAGGGAAGCTTGTTTGCATGGGAACCTGACATCGTCTCACTCAGCTACAGAAATTCCATTATAGTAGCACATTTGGTAACATTTAAACATTTTGTTCATAGTCCCAAATATTGTGCATGGAATGGGACTAGTCACCCACAGGCTCATGTGTTTGAATCCTTAGTTATTGCCAATCTTGGGGAAGGTCATTTTTGGAAGAAGGATCCTTGAGGCAGGAAGATACCTGACAGGGGCCAAACCTTGAAGTTTGTTAGCCCCACCCTTCTTCCACTGGAAACTGGCTCTTGATCTCTGAAGTATGAACACTCTGGGCCATCCTGATGGACCTGACTTAATCTAGTCATCTTTACTTAATGGCTTGCCTGACACTCCTTCTCCATACAATTGCCCTTTGAAACCCTAAGCCAATTAAATCTCCCTTTCTGTCCAAGTTGGTTGTATGAGCGTTGTCTCACAATAGCAGGAGAGAGTAATAGCTACACCAACTTTCTACTTTGTCTTCTTTTTATACCTTTAATCCTCAAAGTAGTGGAGAAAAAATTCTATACTAGATATCCTTAGTGTTAGCTGATCAAAGGCAATCAAAGTGCTGGTGTTTTGCTGCAATTACACTTTTATAAGTTAATGTCAGAAAAAAGATGATACTGCTGTAAGTTTGATTTACATCATTAGATACCACTAAGAGACAGTCTTTAAAATTATAAAACTTGGAATTTCAAAACAAAATGGGAGATTTTCCAAATACCCACAGAAACACCCAGCATGACACAAAATGTTTGTCTTAGTGTGACAAATTTAAGACTCTGTCCCAACCATGCTGATGACAGAATACCCATAATATAGCAAAAGGAAAATGTTGCTTTGGCATATATGTGATGAGTTTGGGATAATAGTAGGGATGGTTTTAACTGAAGCAGTCATGGTAAGAAGGGTTTTGTACTCCTGAGAAAAATTAGTAAGGAAATGAACATGGTGCAACTTACAAGATACATCTCCATTTCAGCAAGTTCATTGGATGTTAATGCATGAAGAAAGACATTATATCTAAAGTATCAAAGGTGTAGTGACTTTCATGGGCAAAAGAACTGAAGTCATTTTACTCATGCCATGCATTCAAGCATCCCTCCCCCAAAAGAACATCTTAACCCCACTCCCCTCCAATAGTCACCAAACAGAAGCCCCATACTTTACTCTGGAAACATGCAACTTGAAGTGACATTTTAAGCGCCTGATGGTCATGGTCACTGTCACAATGGATCAGTGAAAAAAGTCCAATGATCAGGGTGCAGATGTAGATTAAGGAAGCCTGTGGAACCGACAGGGTCCTGCAAGTATCCTGAGTCTGTAAAGGTATCTGCCTTTCTTTATAGGCTCATCACCTTGGCACATCTTTGCCTAGTGAATTCCCTCTCTGAGTCAGATGATACATGTGTCCCATTGTAAATTTGTCCTGTATTAGAGAAGAATGAAAAATCAGATGAGCATCTATTTAAATATAAACTTTTTTGTGTGTGTGTAACTTTAATCATTTCCATTTCTCACTCTAATTCTTTTTACACACAAGTTCTGGACTTTGCTCTTTAGACTTTGTGACCATGAAGTAAGTTACTTAGATTTTCTTTTCCTTCTTCTTTACAGTTTGGTGTCATGACTGCTTTTGGTATTAATATTTAAGTGGTAAAAATATTAATAAAATATTTTCATAAGAATAAAAAGATTTTTGAGACATATAAAAATTAATTCTTTTTGCAGTCCTTGGTGAAAACATGAAAATGCACCTGATATATAACTGATAGTCAAAGGAATTTAGGAAATACATGTTGTAAATACAATGTTGTGATTACACTTTCAGAACAATCACGAGTACATGCACTGCTCACAATACTGTTTTGTAATAAAGGAATATTTCTATATCCAGTAGTAGAAGAAGCTGATTTTTTTCTAGGAAATAAAATAAACGACTTAATATCAGAACATAAGGAAACTCTTTGAAGGTGTGATTAAATTTGTGCTATTAGCAAGATAGACTAAATGCAAACAAATATTTTATGCAGGTGGGTTTGTTACACCTACCATAAAAAACCAGCTTTGTAGCATGTTCTACACATATATACACAGGTCTTGTGAGTGTGATCATACATGTCATAGTTATATACATGTTTCAACTTGAGGATTAAAGGCATGAACTCCAGGCAGAATTGTGAGGAATTAGTAGTCAAGCTAAACCCTAAACAAGCACGAAGTATTTGAATAACTAGGGGAGAATGCCCAAGCCATAGTGGGTAGGTCTAGTCCTGAGGCATGAACAAGGGAGCTATCAAAGGAAGGTGACATACTTCAATATATGTGATCAGACATGTTCTAGCAAGTTAGGATTTTTTCCTTTTTCAGAAGTCTGTGAATATGATACAACCATCCCTGGCCCCCTGGCATTGGTATGAACCTATCTGCTGAACTGAACTAAGAGATTTGGCTGGACAATTGTTAAGGAAGAATAAAACCCAGTGTCCCCCACCCCCCTTAAGCAGTTTGCTTGTGACTTTATAAATGTCAATACAGTCATATTGCAATGCATGTCTTGACTACTTCAGCATACAATCCTGCTGGAAAGTCAGAAAAGATGTCCCTTTTTCACCAAATACTGAGTGTGTAGTGTGGCCAGTTTCTATGAGAACTGATATTGGTGTGAATGTGCCTACCATGGTGGGGAACTGCACCCAGAAATTCTATGTTAGAAAAAAACCCACTCTTCCCCTCACTTGTTTGAATCCTGCATTTGTTCAGCAATTTGAAGATGAGTCTAACACAGCCATCCAATGGAAGGTATGGTGTAGAAAATGTAAGTCCACAAATTAGGAATTGAAGTAGATGACCTAGTTGGTAAAGGTGCCTGTGAGTAAACTGTTGTTGCAGTATGCCTGCATGGTTGCTGATAAATGATCATCAGATGGCTTAAGGGAACAAAGGGTTTGTTTTCAGTCCAATTACAGTCTGTAGTCCAGCTTGATGGGAGAGCATGCACCAACGCCAGGGCTGAGGGAACTGGCCACACAATTTCAACAAAACAGCTAAGAGAGGGATGATCCTTATTTGCCAGACCAGCCTGTCTGGCCAAATCTACACAAGGATGCCAACTCTCTCAACCAGCTATCTATACTTTGTTCCAGAGACTAATCCCACCGACATGGGCTGGAGCTTCCCCATCAGCTAGACAATCTCCTGCAGGTTTTCTCTAGGCCTAACTCAACGACTAATTCTCTATAAATGTGCCCAGAGCTCAAACCTTCAAATGTCAAGTTGAGACCTGTGCCCAAGTATGACATTCTACCACTTGTCAACCTGACACAAAAACACAGCACTTTTATTTTTTTGAGTATTCTCTTACATTAATTAGTTAATTAATTAATTTTTAAATTTATTTCTTCCACTCATATAAAATTGGTAAGTACCCCATTTCCCTCCCTCCCTCCACTTCTCCCTGGATCCCTTTACTTCCTTCCCCCTTTTTCCTGTTACCTTTCCCCCTCCCTCTCCTTCTCCCAGTGCCCCCCCCATTCCTGGAGCATACTGTTGTGTGCATGTCAACTTCCCTCTGGGTCCTCCTCTCTGATGAGGTGTAAGGACTCAATAGCTTTGCTTAGAGCTTTTTTTGTGTTTGCCTTTAGTATAGGAACATTACTGTGACTGTTAATTGCTTGCTTCTGAGGATCTTAGTGCCTGTGATCCATGCTAGACTTTGGGGGTTCAATGATATGTTGGTCATTGCACAGGTCATGCAAAGTCCTATTGTGATTACTTAGGCCCTAACTTGTATGTAGTATCTTGCATATCGTTTCTCCTCCCCATTTTTAGGCTCTTACAACCTTACCACCCCCTCTTCCACAAATTTCCCTGAGCTTTACGATGGGGAGAGATTAGGCTGGCCTGGTTCCAGATGGTTGATGTAGAGTCTCTTTCTTTCTGAATTATTATTTGTTGATTTTTTTTCAGTTTTGGGCTCCTGCACCACCCTTGGCTCCATCCGGATGGGTACTAGATGTCACCCCCCTGGCCAGAGATAAAAGGCTGTTAAAATAGAGTTATTATAAGATTAGATTCAAAGGTATATGGAATAAGAGTAGGAGACCGCTGTGAGGGGGGCCAGTCTCCCATTTGCAGGATGGTTACCTTCTATCTGCTAGAGTCTATGCCCTCCCTTTCTGATGAGATCATACCTCATAAAGATGCACATGACCAGGAAGGAAACTCTGTGAGCTTTACCAGATGTCTCATTAAAATTTACTTGCAGTCCTTGATGGTGGACTATTTTCTCTGCTGTAGCATGATCCCCTCTCTCCTTGTTTCTGGTGGGGCCCTCCTTCCCTTTCCCTTCCTGCTTATAATCTTTGTAGTTACTGTAGGTATTACAGAGATTTGTCTTTGAGTGAAAAACACAGCACTTTTAAACTGCAGCCTTCAATCCTTGTTTCCACAGATGTTAAAAGTTAACTTAAAATATGGTTTTAATGAGAAAACATTTTAAATTTATTATAAATACATTTTATAGATGCATTTGAAATGTTTTCTCAATAAAACTTCAGTTCCAATGATTTAAAAGTTAAGAGTTCCTTAACCTTAAGAATTTATCAAATCAAAATAAGTTAAATACCTAAACAGCTAAAACATTACAACAGAACTAACTTTATGTAATAAGAAAACATTAAGTTAATATAAAAGTCCAGTGAATCAAATTTCGCATTCTGTACTTCAATGTCCATTTTCTGCTGCTCATCACATAGTCAAGGTGGGCAAAGATTCTATGCATTCCCAGTCCCCGTTTGCAGCTCAAAGTTGTAAAAGCAGAGTTCCTCTGAACCTGGCTGAATCTCCAGCCAAAGTCATCCTCGGCAGTAGTCCCATGGTTCTGGCATCTCAAACACCACTTTGGGTGAGTCTCTGCAGCTATAAGCTTCGCCTTTACTTGCAGAAACTGTACACCTGCCACCTGGTGACAATCTTTTGCTGCTTTCCCTGGACCCCTCAAATCCTTCACCCAAACCAGTGCCACCTAGGGAGCACTGCCAGATTTTGAGGCAAGGTTGAAATGTAGCTTGGTCCACTCGAGCAACAGCTGTAACAAGTTTTTCAGCAGCCAAACTTCCAAAGGGCAAAAAACAGCTTTAAATTGGGTTTTTGACCCCTCTAGGAATCTGGGTTTTCAAACCAGGAACTCACTGTACGGTAGTTTTCACATCTTCCACCATCCCAGTGCAAGACACTAAGTTTTTCTTCAGTGATATTTATTTCTCCAGCAGCGACAGATATTCTGCTGCTTGCCCTTTCCATATGCAAATACTCAAGGCTTCCAACACAGCTCTCCTCGATCAAGCAAACCAGTCCACCATCTCTATATTCAGCTTTACCAAAGTCTTTGTCCCCTCATCTCAAACTGGGCCCAAACAGACCATAACTCTCTCAGCATTGCTATTTTACAAATGGCCCACCAAGCTCTGCAAAATGGTATTGATAATCCACAAAGTCAAAATCTTCAAACATTTCAAACTTTGTCCATCAAAACTGTTCAAAAGCCACAAAATCTACCTAGTCAGATTTATCCGCAGCACCCTACTTCCTGGGTACCAAATTCTATTACAGTTCATTTGCATGGTTGCTGATAAATGATCATCAGATGGCTTAGGGAACAAGGAGTTTATTTTCTTGCTGATAGTCCAGTTACAGTATGTAGTCCAGCTTGATAGGAGAGCATGCACCAATACCAGGGCTGAGGGAACTGACCACACCATCTCTACATAATGGCTGAGACAGGGATGATCCTTACTTGCCAGACCAGCAAAGTTGTCCTTGTATCTCCCACTAGTGCTGCTGTAAACACTGGAGACTATCTAGTCCTCTGTCTTTATAAATAAACTAGTAAATAATTCAATCATAAAGGTTATATGTACAGTCCATTTAATCAATGGCGATCAAGCAGATCTGTGGCTTGAAGTATTGCAGATTGCAGACTGGGGAGCGGCGTGCTTGTGCAGCTGCAGCAAGCTGCTTATTCTTACAAGGGTGAGAAATGTCTCATCCCTTGTAGATATGTGACAGTTTGCTTGCATGTTCCTGACTTTGATCTGGAACTAGGGCTTCAGGAGGAGTCACATCTCTTAGTCGAGCTTGTTAGGACACCTTTTATGTGCGCCAAGAGTCAAGGAGACTGGCCACACCATATCCATTGCACAACCCCTACCCCACGCCACACACACATACAAAGAAAGAGAAAGAGAGAGAAAGAGAGGAGAGAGAGAGAGAGAGAGAGAGAGAGAGAGAGAGAGAGAGAGAGAGAGAATCCTCACCTGCCAGACCAGCAGGTCTCTCCAACTATACTGAAGAATGCCAACTTCCTGAATCACCTTCCTCCAATTTATCCAGTTACATAGGAAAAAGTCTTGCTCACCAGGGGTCAGCCTTCCATATCATTTATACAATCTCTTGCAAGCTTGCTCAGGGCTTAACTCAACTACTAATTGTTCATAACTGTGCCCGGACCTCAAACCTTCAAAAATCAAGTTGACACCAGTGTGGATCTACCATGGGGTGTCATACTTTTCCTTCATCAGAGGCCACATACTTTATTCATGAATGGAAAATGTAACCCTCTTCTAAATTCCAATGATGTTGATCTTTTCTCATGCCCCTAAAACACAGAGATCACAGCCAATTTTTCTCTTCTCTGCACTGAGTGGCTTCACTTTACACTTCTATTTCTCAAGGAGATTCACTCAGAAAGGATATGAACGTATAAATGGACACAATGGACAATCTCACAGAGAAATGTATCATGATTTCTGTTGAGTTTGCCTGCATGGTTGTTGATAAATGACCATCAAACAGCTTAAGGGAACAAGGGTTTATTCTCTCTTATGATTCCTGGTTACACTTCTCAGTCCAGCTTGTTGGGAGAGCATGCACGAACACCAGGGCTGAGGGAACTGGCCACACCCTCACCACAAAACAGCTGAGAGAGGGATGATCCTTACTTGCCAGACCAGAATGGTACATAGAAGGGTACCAACTTTCTCAACCAGCTCTCCGTGATTTATTCTAGGGCCTAATCCTACCCACCATAGGCTGGGCCTTCCCCATCAGCTAGACAATCTCCTGCAGATTTGCTCTGGGCTTATCTCAACCATCAACTCGCTACAACTGTGCCAAGAGCTCAAACCCTCAACAGTCAAGTTGATACCTGTGACACTCCACTCTTTGTCAACTTGACACAAAAACAATAGCACTTTTAAACTGTAACCTTCAATCCTTGTCCCCGTAGGTGTTAAAAGTTATCTTAAAATATAAGTACATTTTATAGATAAATTTAAAATGTTCTCTTATTAAAACTTCAGTTCCAACATTTTAAAAGTTCAAAGCTTCTTAAGCTTAAGAATGTATTAAATCCAAATAAGTTAATACTTTAAAACAGATAAAACATTCAAACAGAAGGATCTTAAAAAAATAAGAAAGCATTTAAATTAAGATCAAAGTCCAGCAAATTACTGCATCCTGTACTTCAGTGTTCATCCTCTGCCGCTTATCATGTTAGTCAAGGTGATGCAAAGCTGTTTATTCTTACAAGTGTGAAGACTGTCCCATGCCATGTGGTATTTGGCAGTTTGCTTGACTATGGACACTAACTGAGGGCTTCAGGAGGACCACATCTCTTAATCTGGCTTGTTGGAGAGTTTTTATCAGCATCAAGAGTCAAGGAGACTGGCCACACCACATCCATCACACAGAGAGACAGACAAACACAGAGAGATAGATAGAGAGAGAGAGAGAGAGAGAGAGAGAGAGAGAGAGAGAGAGAGAGAGAGAAGAGGCAGACCTCACCTGCCAGACCACCAGGTACACTGAAGAATGACAACTACATGAATCACCTTCCTCCAAATTATTCTGTTACCAAGGAAAAAGTCCCACTCACCATGGGTGAGGATACCATATCAATTATACAATCTCCTGCAGGCTTTCTCTGGCTTTGACTCAACTAATAATTTTCCATGACTGTCCCAGAATACAAACCTTCAATTAGCTAGTTGACACCTTTGTGGAATTATCAGAGTGTCATGCTCATTCTTTACCAGAGGTCACATCCTGTACTCATGAATGGAAAATATTCCCCGCTTGTAAATTCCCAGGTAGATGATATTTTCACTCTCCTCAAACACAAAGACCACAGCCAAATGTTGCTCTTCTCTGTGCTGAGTGCCTTCACCTTTCACCTTGTAGCTTCATGTTCTTTTTAATGACTCTGAGTCTTTTCACACAATCACTCACAACTGTTCCTCCCTTAGAGTTTAAAGACATTGGTTAAACAGAAACACATAGATGATATGTGTCCCATTGTAGTCGTTGTTGTAAACAAACACTTCTGATGCTGAAGGGGAATCACAAAAATAATAAGAAAGTATAAATGGATCCAAAGGACCATCTCAAACAGAAATGTATCATGCTCACAGCATTAGAAACACACCTGATTTTGCAAGTGCAGAAAGCACAGCCCTAGTATGGCTGTGTGGGATGGAGGTGCTCAGAAATGTGTGTAAGAACCTGTGGGCCACGATTACTCTCTAGATAATAGATGAACACTAGAGAAGCCCTGGGGCTGGGCCTTACCTTGCTTATCTGGACACTATCCTATACATGTATATGCTGCATTCTTATTTAAAAATTTGAGGTCTATGTAACATCTGTCTATTATCTCTTCTATAGACAAAGCTGTTTCTTGTCAGTTTCACATCTCTTTTTATCTGGAATAGTGGTGCTGACAAATAAGCACAGTAAGAAGTTCAGGGCCTGAGCAAATCCCACGGGATTAAATGCAACAGGCTTTAAAATGTTTCACATTCAGAGAAAGACTGACTAGGCCGAAGTGAAGTTAGTAAGAAATTCAAAGGAGAAACTATTTGGAAACTTCCCACCACTCCATTACAAGACAGAAGCCTGAATCTGTTACCTGACTCCTGCCAATAGAAACATCATCTGTGAGGGCAAATCTGCACTGCACTGGAAGAATGGGGACAACTAGGGTTACTGAGCCTTCCAGAGTCACTCACATGTGTCAGCCCTACAGCTGTGCCCCTTTCTCAGATGCTGCTGATTTGCATATCCAAAGCACAGCCCACTGCCTTGAGGACTTATCAAGTTGTTCAAACTCTGTGCAGGGGTCAGTCCCAGTCAGGATACACCATGGACATGAAGACCCCTGCTCAGCTTCTGGGGCTCCTGCTTTTCTTGCTCACAGGTAATAAAGGACGCCATGGGGAATCCTCAACCCAATGTGAGCAGCGCAGCAAGATGTTTAGGAAAACTCTGCTATTACATAGTCATCAATATGTAATCTCTTATTTTTGTTATATTTCCAATGTCAGGTGTGAGATGCGACATTCAGATGACCCAGACTCCATCTGTGACTGGGTCTCCTGGAGGTAGAGTCACCATCACCTGCAAGGCCAGTCAGGACATAAATGAATTCTTACATTGGTATCAACAGAAGCCAAGCCAAGCTCCTCAACCCCTGATCTATGGTGCAAATGATTTGCAAACTGGAGTCTCCTCGAGGTTCAGTGGCAGTGGATCTGGGACAGATTTCACCCTCACCATCAGCAACCTGCAGCCTGAAGATTTTGCAACTTACTACTGTCAGCAGGGTGACAGTACTCCTCCCACAGTGATGTGAGCCATAGCATAAACCACACTGAGAAGAGGAAATGTAAAGCCTACTTCTCCCCTGTAGTAGACATCTGCTGAGTTCCTGGCTCAGATGTAGCCTGGCTATGAAGGTTACTGTGGATCTTCCCTTGGAAATGGTCAGGGAAGCTTGTTTGCATGGGAACCAGATGTCCTCACTCAGCTGGAGCAACTCTGTCATGGCAGAGGCTTTGGTAACATTCAGATATTTTTTTCATTGTCCCCAATATTCTGCTTGGAATGGGAATTGTCACCCAGTAGCTGATGAATTTGTATCCTTAGCTATTGTCAATGTTTAGGAAGGTCATCTTAGAGAGATGGATCTTTGTTGGAGAGAAACACTTGGCAGGGGCCAGGCCTTGTGTTTTGGTAGCTCCAGTCTTCTTCCACTGGGAATTGGCTCTTGAATTCTGAAGCATGAGCCCTGGATCTACCTGATATACCTGACTTAATCTAGTCTTCTTTACCTCATACACAGCCTGCCATGCCTTTTCCATACTATTGACTGTCCTAAGTCAATTAAATCTCCCTTTCTTTCCATGTTGGTTGTGAGTGTTTTCTTACAATAGCAGGAGACAGTAATAGTTACATCAACGTTTTGCTTTGCCTTCTTCTTATATATTTAGTCCATAAAGTATAGAAAGCATTCTATGCCTTAGTATTAGCTGGCCAAAAATAATCATGGTAATGAAGTTTTGCATACGTTACTCTTTCTTGATGATGTCACAAAAAGATGCAATTGCTCAAAATTTCATTACATAATTACCACTAAGAGATAGTGTATAAAATGATGAAAGTTGGAATTTCAAAATAAAATGGGGGATTTTTCTTAATACTCACAGAAACACCCAGAATGACACAAAATGTTTGTCTTAGTGTGCCAAATTTCAGTGTCTGTCCTGTCTCTGTTGCTGATGGCAACAAACATAATATAGCAGGGGACAAATGTAGCAGAGGGAACATATTTGATGACATTGGGATAATAGTAGGGATGGTTGTTACTGAAGAAGTCATGTTAAGAAGGCCTTTGAAGAATCAGTGAGAAGAGGAATATGGTCTACATTTCAAGACAAATCTTCACTCCTGCATGTTTATTGGATGTTAATGCATGAAGCAATTATATCTAAAGGGTCAAAGGTATAGTGACATTCATGGGCAAAAGACCTGAAGTTGTATCACTCAGGCCTTAATCCAAAAATCCCCCAAAGAACATCTGAAACCCACTCCCCTCCAAGAGTGACTCAACAGAAGCCACATTTTTCACTATGGAAACATGTATCCTCAAGTGACTTTTTATGCACAGGATGGTCAGGATCAATGGCATAATGGAGTAGTGGAGAGTGAAACCAATGTTCATTATACAGATACACATTAAGGATGTCCTATGGAACAAACAGGGTCCTAAAAGCATACTGAGCTTCTAGAGATATCTGTCTTTCTTTATAGGCTCATCATCCTGGCACATCTTGTCTTGCCTGATGTGTTCCTCTCCCTGGGTCAGATGATACATATGATCTATTGTAAATTTTTCCTTCATTGCAGGAAGAATAAAAAATCAGATAAGCATCTATTCTAGTAGGAATCTCAACTTTTTACTGTGTAACTTTAAATCATTTCTCTTCTCACTCTGATCCTATGGAAACACCAGCTTTATACTGTACTCTTTTGAAGTTGTGAATTGTGGTGAGAGTTACTTTGATTTTCATTTTCTAGTTCTTTACAGCTGGGTGTCATGACTGCTTTGGGCAGTAATATTTAAGTAGTGAAAATGTTGATAAAATGTTTTCATAAGAAGGAAAAGATTTTTTGAGTCACATATAAATTAATTCTTTGTGTAATCCATAGTGAAAACATGAAAATATATCTGATTTGTACCTTCTAGTCAAAAGAGTTCAGGAAACACATACTTTAAATAGTTGTAAATCAATCATGAGTACATTGGCTGCATGTGACATCATTTTTCAGTAATGAATATTTCTATGCGGAGGAGTAGAGAAAGATGATTCTTTTTGGGAAATAAACTTGAGTTGAGTTGTTATCACAATGTAAGGAAACTCATTGCAGATGTATTGAAATTTCTGTTATTAACAATATAGACCAAATACAAACAAATGTTTTATGGCAGGTGGTTCTACATATATATGCACAGGACTTGTATGTGTGTTCATGCATGTCCTAGTAATAAACAGGAATCATCTTGACTATTGAAGCCTTGAGCTCTGGGTAGACTTGTGAGGAATAAGTAGTCAAGTTGAGCCCTAAGCAAGTCTGCAGTATATTGAACAACTGGTGGGGAGAGTCAAATCCATAGTGGATGGGTCTACTCTGGAGGCATGAAAAAAATGGATGAAGCTGGCTAAGGAAGTTGACATACAATAGTATACTTGGCCGCACATGTTTTTTTGATTAGTGAGGATTTTTGCCTTCTCTGAAGTCTGTGAACATCTTCCTTAGCCTCAGGTATTGGTATGAACCCATCTGCCAAACTGGATTAAGAGATATGGCTGGACATCAGGGAAATACAAATCAAAAATTCCCTGAGATATCATCTCACCCCGGTCAGGAGGGCAAAAATCCACAATACAAACAACAACAAATGCTGGAGAGGATGTGGAGAGAGGGGAACTCTCCTGCATTGCTGGTGGGAATGCAGGCTCATACGACCACTCTGGTGAGCCATCTGGAGATTCTTAAAGAAATTAAAGATTGAAATGCCATATGACCATGCTATTCCACTTTTGGGAATAACCCCACATACAGCAAAAATTCACCTCGATAGCACAAGCACGAACATGTTCATAGTAGCACTGTTTACAATAGCAAAGTCATGGAATCAACCCAAATGTCCAACAGTTGACGAATGGATAAGGAAACTGTGGTACATCTATACAATGGAGTACTACTCAGCCATCAAAAATGATGAATTACTGGAATTTGCCGGAAATGGATGTCATTAGAAACAATTATATGGGCTGGAGAGGTGGCTCAGGGGTTAAGCCTCCGCCTTGCAGGTGGAAGGTCCTGAGTTCGGATCCCAGATCCCACGTATAGACGCCAGGCGGAAGCGGGGGCGGCCTGAGCTTCTGGTCCTGGTAGGGCGGAGCCTGTGAATCCCGGGGCGTAAGGAGGTGGAGGCGTCCATGGTGGTTCGCGAATTCGTCCGTGGTTCTACACACACACACACACACACACACACACACACACACACACAGACGCGCGCACATACACATGCATATGCACACAGTTGAATAAATAATAACAATAAAAAAATTATTAAAAAAAAAAAGAAACAATTATATTAAGTGAAGTATCCCAAACCCAGAAAGTTAAGCACCATATGTACTCCCTAATAGGTGGCTCCTAGTACCAACCCACCCAGCCCACCTTGAGACACTCAAAGTAATTGCAAGGATTATGAACAGGAGGGATGGGGTTGGAGGGTCACACCAGAAACAAGGAGAGAGGGGACCATGTTACAGCAGAGAAAATAGGCCTCCATCAAGGACTGCAAGTAAGTAATAAGACAACTGGTTAAGTTCAGACATTTGTTCCTGATCATTTACACCTGAGTGGGTATGATCTCACTAGAAGGGGAGGGCATATAGTATGGCAGATAAAAAGTAACCATTTTGCAAATGGGTGATTGACCCCTCCCTCACTGTGGTTTCCTACTTTTATTACATCGACCTTGAATGTGCTCTTATAACAAGACTCCAGTTTAACAGCTTTCTGTCTCTGGCCAGGGGTTGACATACAATGCCCATCAGGATGGAGTAAAGGGCATTGCAGGAGCAGCAAAACTGCAAAAGAAAATCAACAAACCACCCAGAACTTCAGAGACTCTATATCAACCACCTAGAACTAGGCCAGCCTAATCTCTCCCCATCCTGAAGCTCAGGGACATTTGCAGAAGAGGGGGCAGTAAGATTGTAAGAGCACAAGGATGGGAGGAGCAATGATTTGCAAGATTCTCCACACAAGTTAGGGCCGAAGCAATCATAATTGGACTTTGCATGCCCTGAGCAATGTACAACATACTATTGACCTCACAAAGTCTAGCATCTGCTAAAGGCACCAAGATCCTTGGAGACAAGGGATTGACAGCCACAATAGTGTTCCTATGCTTAAGGGGAACACAGGAAAGGGTTCAGGGAAATGCCACTGGGTCCTTGTACGTCATCGGAGAGGAGGGCCCAGAGGAGAGTCTGGCATGCACATTAAAGGACTCTCTGGGGATTGGGGGGGGAAGCACTGTGGGATGGGGAGGGAGGGGTGAGGGGAGGGGGAGCAGGGGGTTCGGGGGGAGGAGAAGGGAGGGAGGGAACTGGTGTACCTATTGTTTGTATGAGCGGAAATAATAATAAAAATTAAAAAAAACAATGAAAAAAAGAAAAGAAAATAATCTATGAAACATGATATAATTTCTTTGAATTAATTTGTAAATGAATTTGTTTTTTACACTTATGAATGATATTTAAAATGTTATGAGTTCTTTTTCATATGTCACACATTTAGAGACATATAAGAGACCCCAGTATTTATAAGTTTCACAACGTTTGTGAGTTTGGGATACATGAATTAACATGAGAGTTTATGTATTATTTGTTTTTTTAAGAAAAGGTAATTCACTAGGATACATGATACCTACAAAGCAGCACTTGTAGAATATATATCAAAAATAATGGACCGGTCATCACAACATATGACTAGAGCAACTCGATTAAGTAACAAGAGGAAAAAAAACCAAAATACTCTAAGAAATATATTATATTATTGGCTAGAATAAGAAGTTAACTGCCAATAACTGCATTCTCTAATTTAGAGACAGATGAAAGAACAAGAATACCAAAAAGTGTTCCTTATAACAAACTCACTTGACTTCTAGGAAACTCAGATTGAAAGTGAAGGGATGGAATAAGATATTCAAGGGATATATATATATGTGATATAGCCACACGAATAAGAAAATAATTATTCATTAAATACAAAACCCATCCAGTGAAACAGGGGTGGTTATTATTTAATGGTTAAGAAGTAAGATAATCATCAAAAAAATAGAGACTATGTGTGTGTGATCCTAAAGAATTTCATGGCCTGAGAAAAATACACAGGAATACATACAACAGGAATTTACAATGTCTCTCACATTCAGAGGAAGACTGACTAGGCTGAAATAAAGCTAGTAGAAATGCGTAGGAGAAGCCACAAGGAAGCCGACCATCACTCCACTCCCAGACAGCAGGCTGATTGTTTCCTGACTATCCCCAAGAGAAACACCATCTGTGAGGGCAACTCTACACTGCTTTAGAAAAATGGAGACCCTCAGGGTCACTGAGCCATTGCAGAGTCACTCACATATGTCAGCCCTGCAGCTGTGCCCCTGGCCCACCTGCTGCTGATTTGCATACCCAGAACACAGCCCACTGCCCTGAGGACTTTATCATGTTTGTGAAAGCCTGTGCAGGGGTCAGTCCCAGTCAGGGCACAGTATGAACATGAAGGCCCCTGATCAGCTTCTGGGGCTCCTGTTCCTCTGACTCCCAGGTAATGAAGGACAGCATGGGGGGTTCCCAGCCCAATGTCAGCAACACTGTAAGATGACTAGGAAAACTCTGCTATTACATAATTATCAATATGTAGTGTCTTATTTCTCTTATATTTCCCATGTCAGATGTGAGATGTGACATTCACATGACCCAGAATCCATCTGTGGCTGCATCTCCCAGGAGACAGTGTCACCATCAACTGCAAGGCCAGTCAGGACATAGGCCATACTGTAAATTGGTATAACAGTAGCCAGACAAAGCTCCTCAACTCCTGATCTATACTGCAAGCAATTTGCAAACTAGTGTCTCCTCATGGTTCAGTGGCAGTGGATCTAGGACAGATTTCACCCTCACATCAGCAACCTGCAGCCTGAATATTTTGCAACTTACTACTGTCAACAGGATACTAGTGACCCTCCCACGGTGATTGAAGTTACAGCATAAACTACACTGAGAAGCAGAAGTGTGTGGCTTGATCACACCAGCTGTTCTCCTGACATGCACATCTGCTGAGACCTTGGCTCAGATGCAGCCTGGCTGTGAAGTTTCTGGTGGAACTTCTGGTGGAAATGGTCAGGGAGGCTTGATTGCATGTGAACGCGACATCCCCTCACTCAGAGGCAGCAACTCCATCCTGCCTGGATATTTGGTAAACTTCAGATATTTCCCTGTCATCTGTATATTGTGGTTTGAATGGGTTTGCATGCAATTACACTTTCCTGAGTTAATGTCAGAATAAAGGTGTTATTGTTGTAAGTTTGATGTGCATCATTGGAAACCATTAAGGGACCGCCTTTAAAAATGTGAAAGTTGAAATTTCAAAACAAAATGGGTAATTTTCCCCACACCAACAGAAATACCCAAATGACACAAAATGATTGTCTTCATGTCACAAATTTAAGACTCTATTCAAATGAGGCTTATGGCACTATACATATACTATAGCAGAAGACCAATGTTGCTTTGACATACATTTGATGAGTTTGGGATAATAGCAGGGATGGTTGTTACTGAAGTAATCATGTTAGAAAGTCCCTTTGGATTCCTGTGAAGAATCAGTGAGGAAAGGAACATGGCCTAGCTTACAAGAACAATCTTCCCTCCAGCAAGTTCATAGAATGATGACTGTATGAAGCAAATTTCAAAATGAAAATATCCAAACTGCAGTGAACTCATTCCCATTCAGTCAAGCATCTCTCACTCCCTCCAAGATTCACCCAATAGAAGCCACATACTTCACTATGGAAACATTCAGTCTCAAGTGATATTTGAAGCAAAAGTTGGTCAGGGTCAGTGGCACAGTGGAGCAGTGGAGAGTGAAACCACTGTTCAGGGTGCAGATGTGTATTAAGGAAGCTTGCAGAACTGACAGGGTCTTGCAAAAATCCTGAGTCTGTAGTGATCTCTGCCTTTCTTCACAGATTCACCAACTTGGCAAATATTTACCTGGTGGGTTCCTCTCTCTGTGTCATGTGATACATGCTTCCCATTGTAAATTTGGTGTGAATTTCAGAAGAATGAAAAATCAGATGAGCATCTACTCAAGTAGCAAGTTGGACTTTTTTCTGTATAGCTTGAAATCTTTTCCTCTTTCACTCTGATGCTATTAACACACATGTTCTATCCTGTGCTCTCTTGACTTTGTGAACCAAGGTGTAGGTTGCTTAGACTTTCTTTTCCTGTTTCCTTATTGTTGGGTGTCATGACTGGTTTCAGCTTAATCTAAGTAATATTTAAGAGGTGAAAATATGAATTAAATATTTTCATAAGATGAAAAAGATGTGTTGAGTCACATGTAAATTAATTTTTTGTGTCCTCCATGGCCAAAAAATGAAAACACATTTGATTTGTACTTTCTTTCTAGTCAAAGGAATTCAGGAAACACATATTTTAAATACAGTGTTGTAATAATAATTCTGGATCAATCATGAGTGTATCAGAAACGTTCTCTATTGTTTTGCAGGAAGGAGTATCTACTTTTAATTAATTTTTTTCTACTTTCACAAGCATATTGAGTAATCATCCCAGCTTCTCCCCCCCACCATCTGCTTATTTCCCTTCAAAATTCCCTCCCACTCCCTCCCACCCTTCTACCCACATGCCTCAGGGTTCACTCTGGCTTGTGTTCTCCTGTAGGGGTTCAGGCCTCTGTGGTGTAAAGGAAATTTCTATTCCCAGAAGTAGAGAATGTTGGCAATGTTTTGAGAAAATAAAAAAACTTGAGTTTAGTTCCTATCATAACATGAGGAAAACTGATTGTAGTTGTGATGAAATTTGTGTTGATAACAACAAAGAATAAATACAAACAAATGTTTTAAGGCAGGTGGTTTATAGCACCTACAATGAAAGACCAGCTTTGTTGCATTTTCTACATATATTCACAGGTCTAATGTGTGTGCTCATACATGTTATAGTTATATACATGTATCAACCTGATGATTGAAGGGTTGAGCTCTGGGTAGAGTATGCACTATTTGAATAACTGGTTGGGAGAACCAAACTCATAGTGGGTGGGTCTAATCCCTAGGTATGAACAAGAAGGAGGGAATGGGATAAGGAAATTGGAATACTTCAGTACACTTGATCTGACATGCTGGTCTGGCAAGTGAGAATATTTGCCTTTCTGTGAAGTCTGTGAATATGGTGTTACCATTTCCCTTGACTCCTGGTATTGATGTGAACCCATGTGCCAAGATGGACAAAGAGAGGTGGAGGACAATTTTAAGAAAGAGTAAAAGCCATTGTTTCCCCCTGCAGTTTGCTTGTGACTTTATAGTCATCAATGCAATCCTATTCTGATACATGTCATGGCCAGTTCGACATACTGTCCTGCTGGAAAGCCACGAAGTATGCCCCTTTGTTCAGCAATTCCTGAGGGTATAGTGTAGTCAGTTTGAGTACTGATATTGGTAGGAATGTGCTTACCATAGTGGGGAGATACAACCAGAAATTCTAAGTAAGAAGAAATTCACTCTTCCCTGCAGTTGTTTAAATCCTGCATTTGATCGGCAATAGGAAGATGAGTCTTACACAGCTACCCAATGGATGTTATGATGCAGAACATGGAAGTCTACAAATCAGGAATTGAATGCAGATGAACTAGTAGGTAAAGGTGCCTGTGTGTAAACTAATGACCTGAGCTCCATCCCAGGAGCCCACATGTTGGGAGAAGAGAACTCACCCCACAAAATCATCCTTGAATCTCCCAAAATGTGTTGCTATAAACCATGCAGACTCTCTCATCTCTGTCTCTAAAAATAAACTAGTAAATAATTCAGTCATAAGAGGCATTATGCATAGTTCATTTAGCCAATGTGGATCAAGATCTGTGGCTTGAAATATTGCAGATAAGTTACCACTGGGGACAGTGTGCTTGTGCACCTGCAGCAAGTGGTTATTCTTACAAGGGTGAGGAATCTCCCAAGCCTTGTGGGTATGTGTCAGTTTGCTTGGATGTTCCTGACTGTGGTCACAGACTGAAAGCTTCAGGAGGAGGCATATCTCTTAGTCAAGCTTGACAGGAGCTTTCTTACCAGCACCAAGGAAGGGCAAAAGAAACTAGCCAAACCATATCCATTGTACACAAATGTACACACACACACACACAGAGAGAGAGAGAGAGAGAGAGAGAGAGAGAGGTACAAAAATGATGAATTAATGCAATTTGCCAGGAAATGGATGGAATTAGAAACAATTATATTGAGTGAAGTATCCCAGACACAGAAAATTAAGTGCCATGTGTACTCCTTAATAGGTGGATCTTAGTACCAAACCCACTTAGTGACACACTCAAAGATAAATTTCTGTAATACCTACAGTAATTGCAAAGATTATAAGCAGGGAGAGAAGGGGAAGAAAGGCCCTGCCAGAAACAAGGAGAGAGGGGATCATGCTATGACAGAAAAAATAGACCACCATCATATACTGTAACTAAGTAATGAGACATCAGGTTGGGCTTGCAGACTTTCCTTACTGATCACTTGCATCTGATGGGGTATGATCTCAACAGAAATGGAGGGCATAGAGTCTGGCAAAGACCATCCTGCAAATGGTCTCCTACTCTTATTCCATCTACCTTTGAATCTACTCTTATAATAAGACTCTATTTTAACAGCCTTTTATCTGTGGCCAGGGGGTAACATCCAATACCAATCAGGATGGAGCCAAGGGTGTTGAAGGAGCAGCAAAACTGGAAAAAAATCAACAAACCATAATTCAGAAAATCAGAGACTCTATGTCAACCACCTGGGACCAGGCCAGCCTAATCTCTCCCCATCCTAAAGCTCAGGGAAATTTGCAGAAGAGAGGGCGGTAAGATTGTAAGAGCCTAAAGATGGAGAGGAGCAATGATATGCAAGATACTCCATACAAGTTAGGGCCAGAGTAATCATAATAGGAGTTTGCATGACCTGTGCAATGACCAACATATCATTGAACCCCCAAAGTCTAGCGTATATCACAGGCACTAGGATCCTTAGAGGCAAGGGATTAACAGCCACAATAGTGTTCCTATACTAAAAGGAATATACACCACAAAAAGAGCTACAGGCAATGCCACTGAGTCCTTACACCTCATCAGAGAGGAGGACCCAGAGGGAAGTTTGACATGCACACTAAAGGATGATCCAAGAATGAGGGGGAAGGGGGCACTGGGAGAAAGGGAGGGAGGGGGAAAAGGAAAGGGAAAAGGTGGGAGGGAGCAAGGGGATCCAGGGAAGGGTGGAGGGAAGGAAAGGAATGGGGTACTTATAAACTTTATATGAGTGGAAGAAATAAAAAAAATTAAAAAAGAGAGAGATAGCTACAAAGACACAGAAACAGAAAGAATTCTCACCTGCCAGATCAGCAAATCTCACTAGGTACACTGAAAAATTCCAGTTCCCTGAATCACCTCCCTTCAATGTATCCAGTTACCCAAGAAAAAGTCCCACTCATCATGGATGAGCCTACTATATTGATCATGCAATCTCCTGTAGGCTTGTTCATGCATTAACTGAACTAATACTTTTTAAAAACTGTACCCAGAGCATAAATGTTCAATTATCATGTGGACATCTATGTGAACTATCACAGGATGTCATGTCTGTCCTTCAACAGAAGTCACAGCCTGTACCTCTGTAGCCATGAATGGAAAAGGTTCCCCTCTTCTGAATTCCCATGTAGTTGGCCCTTTCTCACTCCTCTCACACACAAAGACCACAACCAATATTTTGCTCTTCTCTGTGCTGAGTCCCTTCACTTTTCACCTCGAAGCATCATGTTCTTTTTAATGACTCTGAGTCTTTTCACACTGTCACTCACAACTGTTCTCCCTTAGAATCTAAAAACATGGCTTAGGCTCTAACATATACATGATATGGGACATACCGCATTCCTGTAGAACTGAGACTTGGTGTAGAGAATACCTCTGCTTCTCAAAGTGATTCATGGAAAAAGATAAGGAAAGTATAAATGGACCTCAAGGATCATCTCACACAGAAATGTATCATGACCACATCACTGGAAGCACACCTGAGATTTTTCAAGGGCAAAAAGCACAGCCCTAGTGCACCTGTGCAGAATGGAGGTGCTAGGAAATGCCCTTCAGAACCTGTGGGCCACAACTACTGCTCTAGAGAGCATAGATGGACAATAGAGACATCCCTTGTCTGGGCTTTACTTTGCTTATGCAGACACTATTCTGTGCATATTATATAATGAATTCTTATTTAAAAAATTGAAGTATATCTGACATCTGTCTATCATCTCTTCTATTAACATAGTCAGTTATTGTCAGTTTCACATCTGTTTATATGTGTAATAGTGATATTGACAAATAAGCACACCAAGAATTTCAGGGCCTGAGTAAAACCCATGAGATTAAATGCAACAGGCTCTTAAAATATCTTTCACATTGGGAGGAAGACTGACTTGGCTGAAGTAAAGCTTGTAAGAAATGCATAGGAAAAACTATAAGGAAGTAGGCCATCACTCCACTCTCAGACTGCAGACTTTTTCCACACACAGAAACATCATCTATAAGGGCAAATCTGCACTGCACTACAAGAATGGGGACACTCAGGTTACTGAGCCCTTGGAGACTCACTCACATATGCCAGCCCTGCAGCTGTGTCCCCTGCCCAGTTGCTACTGATTTGCATACCCCAGCACAGCCCACTACCTTGAGGAATTTATCAGGCTGGTCACACCCTGTACAGGGGTCAGTCCCAGTCAGGAGGAATCATGAACATGAAAACCCCTGCTAAGCTTCTGGGATTCCTGCTATTCTGGCTCCCAGGTAATGAAAAACTGCAAGGTAGGGAGGATTCACAGCCTAATGTAAGCAGTGCTGCAGAATGTTTTAGAAAAAACTGCCATTACATGATTATCAATATGCAACATCTTATTTGTGTTGTACTTCCAATGTCAGGTGTGAGATGTGACATTCGGATGACCCAGACTCCATCTGTGGCTGCATCTTCAGGAGACAGAGTTACCATCAATTGCAAGGCCAGTCAACACATAAGCAATATCTTACACTGGTACCAACAGAAGCCAGACAAAGCTCCTCAACTCCTGATCTATGGTGCAGCCAATTTGCAAACTTGTGTCTCCTCAAGATTCAGTGGCAGTGGATCTGGGACAGATTTCACCCTCACCATCGACAACCTGCAGCCTGAAGATTCTGCAATCTACTACTGTCAGCAGGATAATAGTTACCCTATCACTGTGATATAAGCCATTGCATAAACCACACTGAGAAGCAGAAGTGTAAAGTTGGGTCACCCTGACTGCTCCCCTAGCATTGACATCTGCTGAGATCTTGGCTTAGATGTAGCCTGGCTAAGAAGCTTACTGTGGATCTTCCATTGGAAATGGTCAGGAGGCTTGTTTGCAAGTGAACCAGGCATGCTCTCTCAGCTGCAGCAACTCTGTCAGGACAGAGGTTTCGGAAACATTCAGATATTTTCTTCATGGTCCCCAATATTGTCCTTGGAATAGGAATAGTCACTCACTAGCTCATGTGTTTGAATCCTTAGCTATTGTCAATGTTTGGGAAGGTCATCTTAGAGAGATGTATCCTTGCTGGATAGAGACACCAGGCAGGGCCAGGCCTTGAGGTTTGTTAGGCCCAGTCCTCTTACACTGGGAATTGGCTCTTGAACTCTGACTATGAGCTCTTTGGGTATATCTGATAGATCTGACTTAACCTAGTCTTCTTTGCCTCATGGCTAGCCTGTCATGCCTTTTCCATACTCTGGACTGTATCTCCCCTGTGGAACCCTCATCAAATAAATCTCCCTTTCTCTCCATGTTGGTTGTGACTGTTTTCTCACAAACGCTGGAGACAGTAACAGCTACACCAATATTTTGCTTTGCCTTCTTCTTACATATCTTAATCTATAAATTAGTAGAGAAAGGATTCTATGCCTTAATGTTAGCTGGTCAAAGGCAATCAAGATGACGGTGTTTTGCATGTATTACACTTCCCTGATAATATCAGAAAAAGATGCAATGCCTGAAAATTTCATTTACATCATTAGATACCACTAAGAGACAGTGTTTAAAACAATGAAATTTGGAATTTCAAAAGAAAATATGAGATTTTCTAAATACTGACAGAAACACCTAGAATGACATACCATGGTTGTCTTAGTGTAACAAATTTAAGACTCTGTCCAACCCATGTTGATGGCAACATGCCTATAATATAGCAGAGGACAAATATTGCTTTGGCATATATTTGATGAATTTGGGAAAATATTAAGGATTGTTGTTACTGAAGCAGTTATGTATAGAAGGGTTTTGATTCCTGAGAATCAGTGAGAAAAGGAACATGTTGTAGCATACAAGATCCATCTTCACTCGTGAAAGTTCATTGGATGTTAATGCATGAAGCAAGGTATTTAATCTAAAATATCAAAGGTGTAGTGACATTCACAGGCAAAAGATCTGAAGTCATGTCACTCATGCCCCCTAAAGAATATCTGAAAAACCAATCTCCTCCAAGAGTGATAAAATAGAAGCCACATACTTCACTATGAAAACATGCAGCCTTGAAGTGACATTTTAAGCACAGGGTGGTCAGAGTCATTGGTAAAATGGAGGAGTGGAGAGTGAGAGCAATGTTCAGGGTGCAGATGTCCATAAAGGAAGCCTGTGGAGCTGACAGGGTCCTGCAAGCATCCTGAGTCTGTGGAGATGTCTCCCTTTCCTCACAGGCCCATCACCTTGGCACATCTTTGCCTATTGGGTTCCTCTCTCTGGGTCAGATGATATATGTGCCCCATTGTAAATTTTTCATGTATTAGAGAAGAACGAAAAATCAGATGAGCATCTATTCAACTAGAAAGTTTTGTTTTGTGTAACTTTAAATCTTTTCCTGTTCTCCCTCTGATGCTGTTAACACACAAGCTCTGTACTTTGTACTTTTCTCTTTGTGAACCATGGTGTAAGTTACTTATATTTTCTTGTCCTACTTCTTTATAGTTGGGTGTCACAACTGCTTTGGGCAGCAATATTTAAGTGGTGAAACTATTAATAAAATATTTTCATTAGAAGAAAAAGATTTTTGAGTCATATATAAATTAGTTCTCTGTGCAGTCCTTGGTGAAAACATGAAAATGTGCTTGATTTATAGTTGCTAATCAAAGGAGTTCAGGAAATACATATTGTAAATACAATGTTGTGATTATACTTGTAGAAAAAATATGAGTACATAGGCTCCTTGCAATACTGTTTTGCAGTAAAGTAATATTTCTATACCCAGGATTATAGGAAACATTCTAATCTAGGAAATAAAATAAATGAATTAATATCACAACATAAGAAAGCTCATTGAAGGTATGAGAAAATTTGTGGAATTAACAAGATAGACTAAATACAAACAAATATTTTATGCAGGTGGGTTTGTAACACCTACCATAAAAGACCAGCTTTGTAGCATGTTTTATATATATATATATGTTCATATAGGTCTTGATTTTGAGTTCATACATTTCATTAGTTATATACAGCTATCAACTTTACAATTGAAGGCATAAGTTGTGAGGAATTAGTAGTCAAGCTAAGCCCTAAGCAAACATGCAGTATTTATATACTGGTGGAGGGGGCCCAAGCCATAATGGGTGGGTGTAGTCCAAAGGCATGAACAAGATGGAGAGAGCTGTCAAGGAAAAGTGACATACTTCAATATATGTGATCAGATATGCTGTTCTGGCAAGTGAGGATGTTTTCCTTTCTCAGAAGTCTGAGAATATGGTGCAACCAATTCCCTTGGCCCTTTGTATTGGAAGGAACCCATCTGCCAAACTGAACTAAGAGATTTTGCTGAGCAATTGTTAAACAGAAGAATAAAACCCAGTGTACCCCCCTTAAGCAGTTTTCTTGTGACTTTATAGAGGACAATGCATCTGCATGTCTTGGTTACTTCAACATAGAGTCCTGCTAGAAAGGCAGAAAGTATGTCCCAGCAATTGCTGAGGGTTTTGTGCTGAGGTTTTGGTGTGAATGTGCCTACCATGATGGGGAACAGACACCACAAATTCTAAGTGAGAAGAAACCCACTCTTCCCCTCAGTTGTTTGAGTCCTGCATTTGTGCGGCAATGGGAAGAGGAGTCTAACACAGTCTCCCAGTGGATATTATGGTGTAGAAAGTGGAAGTTCACAATTCAGAAATTGAATGCAGATGATCTAGTTGGTAAAGGTGCCTGGGTGTAAACTGGTGTTGCAGTCTGTCTGCATGGTTGCTGATAAATGATCATCATATGGGTTAAGGAAACAATGGGTTTATTTTCTTAGTGATAGTCAAGTAATAGTCTGTAGTTCAGCTTGACAGGAGAGCACACACCAACACAAGGGCCAAGGGAACTGGCCACACCATCTCTACTTAATGGCTGAGAAAGGGATGATCTTTACTTGCCAGACCATCAAGTTTGGCCAAGTGTTCACAAGGATGCCAACTCTTTCAACCAGCTATCTGTATTTATTCCAGGCCAATCCACCCATCATAGGCTGGGCCTTCCCCATCAGCTAGACAATCTCCCGCAGGTCTGTTCTGGGTCTAACTCAACAAGTAATTCTCTGCAAATGTGCCCAGAGTTCAAACTCTCAACTTTCAAATTGTCCTGTGCTCAACTATGACACTCCACCTCTTGTCAACTTGACAAAAACATAGCACTTTTAAACTACCACCTTCAGTCCTTGTCCCCACAGAAGTTAAAAGTTAACTTAAAAATATAAATACATTTCGTAGATAAATTTAAAATGCTCTCTCATTAAAACTTCAGTTCCAACATTTTAAAAGTTCAAAGTTGTGCAACCTTAGGAATGTATTAAATCGCTCCTGCCCGCCTGCCCACCCCACTGGGACAGGACTCCTCGCAGTCCTCCATCCCTGGAGCTTGGGTGGGCCACTAAGCCAAGCACCAGGTCCCAGGTGAAGAGCTCTTCCATCTCCATCAGCCCCTCTTCCCCTCTGTCCCACTAGGGACCCTTGCTCATGGTCCATGGAGGACACACTGCTACTCAGACTTCAACAGAGTCCAAAGGAAACTCAAGCAAACTCTAGGGGACAAAGGCCGTACATCTGAAGTCCACTAAAATCTATCACATGGGAGAGATTCTTCACTTTCAGTCTGAAGATAAGTAAACCCCCCCTTTTTGCCATCCTGCTCCTTTCAACTATTAATCACTGTCAATTAACTTTTCCATATAGTCACCACCAAAACATATACAACTTCAGGGATTATGCCACTCACCCTAACATATCAACAGGGTACTAAACTGTAAAAGGGCACTATCATACTAATATTCACCCCCTGTCCACTAAACCTGACTTAACTGATGTACTGACGGTCTAATAGCCTCATCTAGGAAATAACAATAACAACAGACAAACGTACCCAACTCCAAGGCAAACACTAATAATAACTGCCTGAGAATAGCAATACCAAGTAAATCAGTTCAGTCAAAAACACATAGAAACTGAAAGGTCTTAAGGTACAAAACTACGTGGCCCAAGTCAAAGTGCAGATCCACGAGAAACAAAACCCAAGAAGACAAATCTCCCACCAAAAGAATTAACCCCATAATGATGGATTCCAACCAGAACTAATTCACAGATAATAGCCAAGAAAGCCAGACCCAATATAACGAATTTCAAAGTATGATCATTACCATGATCAATACTATAAAAGAGGAAATCTGGGAGGAGTTAAACAACCGCATCAACCACTTTGAACAGGAACACAACAGGCACTTGGAGGAGTTGAGAAAACAGTTCAAGACACAAAAATAGACATAGACCAGTTAAAACAGTCTCAGGCAGAGTTTAAAATCGATCTAAAAGACAAGTTATCTTCAACCAAGTACTCAACAGAGAGTCTTATCAGCAGAACTAACGAAGCAGAAAATAGAATTTCAGATCTTGAAGACAAAGTGGTAGAATTAACCAGCTGAATGGAAGAGGTTCTAAAAGCCAAAAAGATACTTGAGAGGAATATTCAAATGATATGGGACACCCTAAAGAAGCCTAACATGCACATTCATGGAATACCAGAGCAAGAATCCCAAAATACCACACCTGAGGAAATTTTTCAAATTATCAACAAGGAAAACTGCCCTCATCTAAAGAACAAGAGACCCATCCAAATACAAGAGGCACTTCACGCCCCAAACAGATATGACCAAAATAGAAAATCGCCATGGCAAATAATAGTCAAAACACTCCACATTCAGGACAAAGAAAAGGTGCTGAGAGCTTCAAGGGAAAAAAAAACAAGTCACTTTTAAAGGTAAACCTATTAAAATAACAAATGACTTCTCAATGGAAACAGTAAAAAGCAAGAAGAGCTTGGAGAGACGTACTTCAAGTATTAAATGAGCAAAAATGTCAACCCAGGCTGATATACCCAGCAAAACTATCTGTCATAATCGAAGGAGAAAGCAAAGTTTACCAGCACAAAGACAACTTGAAAGCTTACATATCTACCAAACCAGGCCTTCAAAAAATCCTAGAAATCATACTCTAACTTGAAGAAAAAAACAAGCATATCCAGGAGGCCAGAAGGGAAGTGCAATATCGCGAAAACCTAAAAGCAAAACAATATACTTACAAAAGCCAATAAACATAAAAAATGTCTGGAATTAAAAACAATTTCTCCATTATAACATTAAATGTTAATGGAATTAACTCACCAATCAAGAGACACACATTACAAACTTGGATTAAAAAATCTCAGCCCATCAATCTGCTGCCTGTAGGAGACTCATCTTACCACAAAAGATAGGCACATCCTAAAAATAAAAGGCTGATCAAAATTCTGTAAGTTAATGGAACCAGGACACAGGCAGGGATAGCCATTATGCTATCAGACAAAGTGGACTTCAAACCAAAAAAAATCATAAAAAACACAGATGGATACTACATTTTAGTCACAGGTACAATTCACCAGGAAGACTTCATAATACTGAACATATATGCACCCAATACAGGCCCCCCACATTCATTAAGCAAACCCTACAACATCTAAAGTGAGATATCAACCCCAAAACAATAATTCTTGTGGATTTCCACTCTGTTCTCTCAACATGGGATAGATCAAAAGGTCAAAAGCGTAACAGAGACACTTTGGAACTTAATGAAACCCTTAAAGAAATGAACCTTACAGATATCTATCAAACTTTTCATCCATGCACCAAAGAATACACATTTTTCTCAGCAGCACATGGAACTTTCTCCAAAATAGATCACTTATTGGGCCACAAAACAAATCTCTACATATACAGGAAAGTTGTAATTCTAGCCTATCAGACCACCATGGTCTAAAGCTTCACATCCACAACACAATAAACAACAGAAAATACACTAACTCCTGGAAACTTAACACTGTGATGCTGAATGAGAATTGGATTCACCCTTTTATTTATTTATAAACTTTTGCAGTGGGGACCATGATAACTGGGGCAAACCTGAGCCTCTTCAGCTACATGGAATATAGGTGACTATGCCTGTCTTAGATTGGACACCACCCTCTTGTGAAGCCTTACCCATCATTAACTACCAGTCATGAGACCATCCCAGAGAAAGAATCATAGTCCCAAAGGGGAACTCAAGAATGGCAAAAAAAAGGAGGTTTTTGTCAGGTCAGGAGCAGGCAGAGTGGCTATAGGTGACACAGGCACAGAAACGATCCAGAAGAGCTGGAAAGACATAAATCAGAACCTAACAACTGTAAATTATTAAGGCATAGCTTCAGCTTTGGTTTTAGGGGACAGGGAGATGTGGCTCCCCCACATCTTACCATTTTATCCTGTTCAATCCCACAATACAAACATGACATGCTCTCAAGTAAAGGTGCAGAACATGATTCTTTTCAACACCTTTAAAAAATGTATTGTCTTTGTTACACACAAGCATTGCATTTGGCTTCCCACAGCATTTTGGAGTCCTCCCCTCCTCTCTGAAGCCTGGGGGGAGCTGGCAGTTGGGAGCTAGTGGGGGCCCAGGATCAGGGTTTCCTGCTGAATATTTGTGTTCTCTAGGACACAAGACTGCTGTCTGCCCCAAGAGGGCGCAGCAGCACCATCTTTCTTTTTCTTTTTCCTTTCCTCTCCTTTCCTCTTTCCTTTTCTCTCTCTTCTCCTCTATTCTCTCCTCTCCTCTCTCCTTTCCTCTCCCCTCCCCCCTCCACCTCCCTTCCCTCCCCTCCCCTCCCCTCCTCTCCTCTTCTTTTTTCCTTTTTCTTTTTCCCTTTCTCCTTTTCTTCTTTGTTTCTTTGTTTTTTTCTTTCTTTTCTTTCTTCCTCCCTCTTTCTTTTTCTTCCTTCATTCCATCCTTCCCCCTTGCTCTTTTCCTCTCTTCCTCCCTCCCTCCCTTCCTTCCTTCCTTCCTTCCTTCCTTCTTTTGTTTCTTCCTTCCTTCCTTCCTTCCTCCATCCCTCCCTTCATTCCTTGTTTTTCTTTCTTTTCACTCTTTCCGTCCAAAGCATAGTCCCACCCACCATGGGCTGCGTCCTCTCACATCAATTAGTCTCCCACAGGCTTGATCGGAGCTTGCCTGGGCTAACAATCCTTCACTGATGTGACCCAAGCTCAACTCTCAGCTGTCAAGCTGAGACCTGTCCCTAAAGATCACTAGGTGTTGCAGTGGGCGTCACAGTGACATAACACAACAGAAAAACCACCTTGCGGCACCGACAGTTATTCTGCGCACAACATCTGCTTCCTTTGTGGACAACCGGATGGAGAAGGCTCAGCTTTACCATCTCAATCTGTCTGGAAACCTTGTGGCTCTGAAAAGTATCTCACTGACAAGACTAGGATTGATTCCTGGACTTTTCTTCAGACTTTATTGCACAGGCAGTTCAGCAGTTTCACTGACAGTGGAAGTGACGTCAGAGCAGAAACATGTGAGTGGAGGCCTTTAGTGTTACAGCTGCCATGTGCACTATAAAATGACCACACAGCAAATAAGGATGGCAATTATATGTATACATACATGCATATGTAAATGTGTATCTCTAAGCACATGCAAATATATATATACACATTTACATATATGTATGCATGTACATGAGAGACTTATACTGCCCTAAAGTATATTGAAAGTAATCTGTAAAACATGATATAAATTCTGTGAATTAATTTGTAAATGAATTCAGTTTATACTCTTATGAATGATATTTAAAATGGTATGAGTTCATTTTCATATGCCAAACATTTAGCCACATATAAGAGACCCCAGTATTTATGAGTTTCACACAGTTTGTGAGTTTTAGATACATAAATTAACATGACTATTTATGTATTTGGTTTTTTTAAAAAAGGTAATTTGGTAAACAATATGATACCCACAAACCAAAACTTGTAGCACATATAGCAAGAATAATAGACAGGTCATCCCAACAAACAACTAGAGCAATTCACTAAATAATGAGATGAACAAAACAAAAAAAAAGCTGTAAGAAATATATTATATTACTGGCTAGAGTCAGATCTTACCTGCCAATAACTGCATTCACCAATTTAGAGGTGAGTGAGTGAACAAGAACCCCCAGCAAAGGTTCCTTATAAGAAACTCACTTGACTTCTAGGAAACTCAGAGAATGAAAGTGAAGGTATAGAATAAGGTTCATGGGACATAGACGTGATGTAGCCACGCAAATGTGAGACTAAATATATATTAAATAAAAAGCCCATGCAGCAAAATAGGGATGGAGTGAAACAGGCTGGTCAATTTAATGGTTAAGAAGTAAATTAATCGTCAGTCAATATAGACTTGTGTGATCTTCAAGAAGTTCAGGGCCTGAGCAAAACACACAGGAGTGCATGCAACAGGATTTTACAATATGTTTTACACTCTGAGGAAGACTGACTTGGCTGAAGTAGAGCTAGTGAGAAATGCATAGCAGAAACCACAAGGAAGCAAACCATTACTTGACTCCCAGACAGCAACATGACTACCCCCAATAGAAACATCATTTCCGAGGTCAAATCTGCACTGTCCTGGAAGAATGGGGATATTCAGGGTTACTGAGCCCTTGCAGAGTCACTCACATTTACCAGCCCTGCAGCTGTGTCCCCTGTCCAGTTGCTGCTGATTTGCATACCCAGAACACAGACCATTACCTTGAGAAATTTATCAGGTGGTCACACCCTGTGCAGGGGTCAGTCCCAGTCAGAACACAGCATGGACATGAAGATCCCTGCCGAGCTTCTGGGGCTCCTGCTCCTCTGGCTCCCAGGTAATGAGGGACAGAGGGGGTAGTTCCCAGATCAATGTGAACAGTGCTGCAAGATGTTTAGGAAAACTCCACTACATAATTATCAATGAATAGTGTCTTATTTGTGTTGTATTTCCAATGTCAGGTGTGAGCTGTGACATCCAGCTGACCCAGACTCCATCTGTGGCTGAATCTCCAGGAGACAGAGTCACCATCAACTGCAAGGCCAGTCAGTACATAGGCTATGGCTTAAATTGTTATCAACAGAAGGCAGCCAAAGATCTTCAACTCCTAATCTATACTGCAACCAATTTGCAAACTGGAGTCTCCTAAAAGGTCCAGCAGTAGTGGATCTGGGACAGATTTCACCCTCACCATCAGCAACCTACAGCCTGAAGTGTTTGTAACTTACTACTGTCAGCAGGATAACAGGTAACCTCCCACAGTGTTACAAGTCTTAGCATAAATCACACCGAGAAGCAGAAGTATGAGCCTTCATTGCTCCAACTGTTCCCTTGTAATGGGCATCTCCTGAGATCTTGGCTCAGATGCAGCCTGGCTGTGAAGCTTCTGGTAGATCTTCTGGTGGAAATGGTCTGGGATGCTTGTTTGCATGTGAATCAGACATCCTCTCACTCAGCAGCAGCAACTCTGTCAAGACAGAGGATTTGGTAAAATTTAGATATTCCCCTATCATCCTAAGTATTGTGGTTAGAATGGGATTAGTTGCCCCAGACTCGTGTTTGATTCCTTAGCTATTGTCAATGTTGGGGAAGATAATCTTTGGAAGATGAATCCTGACTGCAGGAATACACCTGACAAGTGCCAGACCTTGAAATTGGTTAGCCCCACCCTTCTTCCACTGGGAACTGGCTCTTGATCATTGAAGCATGAACTCTCTGTCCTTCCTGATGGACCTCACTTAATCTAGTCAACCTGACTTCATGGCTAGCCTGTCACAACTTTTCCATACAATGGACTGTATCTCCCCTCCGGAACCCTAATCCATTTAAATTTCCCTGTCCTGGTTGTTTGTATGAGTGTTGTCTTACAATAGCCGGAGAGAATAACAGCTACACCAACTTACTACTTTGTCTTCTTTTTATATACCGTTAATCCTCAAAGTAATAGAGAAAGCATTCTATACTTGATACCCTTAATGTTAGCTGGTCAAAGGCAATCCAAGTGCTGGTGTTTTGCATGCAGTTACACTTTCCTAAGTCAATTTCAGAAAAAAGATGCTATCGCTGCAATTTTATGTGCCTCAATGGAAACCACTAAGAGACAGTTTTTAAAATTGTGGAAGTTGGAATTCAAAACAAATGGCCTATCTTCCAAATACCCAGAATGACACAAAATGTTTGTCTTAATGTCACAAATTTAAGAATCTGCCCAACAGCTGCTGATAGCAGCACACATATCGTGCAGTCGAGGACAAATGCTGTTTTGGTATATACTTGATGTTTTTGAGATAATAATAGGGATGGTTATTACTGAAGCAATTATGTTAGGAAGTCTCTTTGTATTCCTGTGAAGAATCAGTGAGGAAAGGAACATGGTGTAGCTTACAAGATCAATCTTGACTCCTGAAAGTTCATAGGATGGCAATGTATGAATCAAATTTTAAATTCAAAGTATCAAAAGTATAGTGACATTCAAAGCAAAAGACATGAAATTGTATCACTCATCCATTCATCAGTACATTGCCCCAAAAGAACATCTGAAACCCATTCCTTTCCAAGATCCACCCAATAGAAGAGACATGCTTCACTTTGGAAACATTCAGCCTGAAGCGACATTTTAAGCAGAGGATGGTCAGGGTCACTGGCAAAATGGATCAGTTGAGATTGAGACCAATGTTCAGGAAGTCCTGTGGAGGGAACAGGGTCCAAGATTCATCCCGAGTCTGCAGAAATATCTGCTTTAATTTACAGGCTCATCTCCTTGGTACATCTTTACCTGGTGGAGTCCTCTATTTTTGGATCATATGATAAATGTGTCCCATTGTATATTTGACACATATTACAGAAGAATGAAAAATCAGTTGCAGCATCTATTCCATGGAAAGTAGTACTTTTTTCTGTGTAACTAAATCATTTCTTCTCTGACTCTGATGTTATTAACACAAACTCTGTACTGGGCTCTCTTAACTTTGTGATCCATGATGTCACTTGCTTACACTTTCTTTTCCTAGTTCCTTATACTTGGGTGTCATGACTGGTTTCCGTTTATCCTAAGTAATATTTAAGTGTTTAAAATATGAATAAAATATTTTATAAGAAGAAAAAGATGCTCAGGGCAATTTGGGGAAGAGGGGGCGGTAAGATTGTAAGAGCACAAGGATGGGAGGAGTAATGATATGCAAGATACTCCACACAAGTTAGGGCCGAAGCACTCACATTTGGACTTTGCATACCCTGCGCCATGTCCAACACACTATTGACCCCACAAAGTCTAGCGTTTGCTAAAGGCACTAGGATCCTTGGAGGCAAGGGATTGACAGCCACACTAGTGTTCCCATGCTTAAAGGGAACACAGGAAACAGTTTTGGGAAATGCCACTGGGTCCTTGCACCTCATCGGAGAGGAGGACCCAGAGGAGAGTTTGGCATGCTCATTAAAGGATGCTCCAGGGATGGGAGGGGGAGGCACTGGGGCATGGAGAGGGAGGGGAGAGGGGCACAAGGGAGTGGGGGGGTGAAGGGAGGGAAGGGACCTGTGTACCTGTTAAGTTTGTATGAGTGGAAATAAAAATAAATAAATAAATATTTAAAAAACATCATAGCAAAAAAATTCATTTTAGCATGTGAAACAAGAGATCATTCTAATAATTAAAAAACTTTTCACTCCAAAAAAAGAAGAAAAAGATGTTTTGAGTCACACATAAATTAATTTTTTTGTATTCCATGGTGAAAACATGAAAACCCATCTGATTGGTACCTTCTAGTCAAGAGAGTTCAGGAAATACATATTTTACATTCAGTGCTGTATTAATAATTCTGGTTCAATCATGGATGGATCAGCAATGTGCTCTATTGCTTTGTGGTAAGGAATATTTCTTTTTAATTAATTTTTTCTACTTTTACAAGCATATCCCCCCCATACCATCTACTTCCTCCCTTCACAATTCCCTCCCATCCTTCCCATCCTTCTACCCACATGCCTCAATATACCTCAGGGTTTTTTCCGGTTTGTTTTTCCCTGTAGTGCAAGAAATTTCTATTCCTAGAAGTAGAGAATGCTGACAACTTTCTGGGAAAATAAAGTTTAGTTCCTTTCACAACATGAGGAAACTCATTGTAGATGTGATGAAATTTGTGTTGATAATAACAAAGAATAAATACAAACAAATGTTTTACAGCAGGTGGTTTGTAGAAACTACCATGAAGACCAGATTTGTTGCATGTTCTACATATATTCGCAGTTCTTGTGTGTGTGCTTATACATGTCGTAGTTATATGTAGGTATCAACTTGCCTATTGAAGGCTTGAACCCTAGTTAGAAGTGTGAGGAATTGGTAGTAAAGTTAAGCCCTAAGCAAGTCTACAGTCAAAACTGCTCCCCTTAGAATCTAAAGACATGGGTTAAGCACTAAAATATAGATGATAAGGGTCACAGTGAATTCGTGGAAATCTGAGCCTTGGTGTAGAGAACACCTCTGCCTCTCAAGGCAATTCCCAGAAAAAGGACAGGAAAGTATAAATGTACCCAAAGGACCATCTCACACAGAAATATACCATGACCACACTGCTGGAAACACACCTGAGACACACAGAGAGTATAGCCCTAGTGCAGCTATGCTAAGTGGAGGTGCTGAGAAATTTGTGTAAGAACATGTGGATCACAACTACTGCTCTAGAGAGCACAGATAGACATTAGAGACACACCATGGTCCCACTTTACTGGGCTAGATACACGATCTGTGCATGTTTATACGGAATAGACAATTTTAAAATTTGAAGTCTACCTGACATCTGTCTATCATCTATCTCTTCCATTGACACACATGGTTATTTTCAGTTTTGCATTCTCTTTCTATCTGTAGTAAAGGTGTTGGCAAGTAAGCACACCAAGAAGTCAGGGAGTGAGCAAAACTCACAGGATGGATGCAAAAGGCTGTTAAAATGTCTTTCATATTCAGAGGAAGACTGACTTGGCTGAAGTAGAGCTAGTAAGACCTGCACAGGAGAAACCACAAGGAAACAGACCATCACTCCACTTACAGACTATATTCTGATGCTTTTACCTCACTCCCCCAATCAAAACATCATTTGTGAGGGCAAATCTGCACTGACCTGGAAGAATGGGGATACTGGGGGGGGGGTCACTGAGCCCTTGCAGAGACACTCACATATGTCAGCCCTACAGCTGTGGCTCTTGGCCAGCTGCAGCTAATTTGCATACACAGAGCACAGCCCACTGCTCTGAGGACTTTATCAGGCTGGTCACACCCTGTGCAGGGGTCAGACCTAGTCAGGACACAGCATGGACATGAAGGCCCCTGCTCAGCTTATGGGGCTCCTGCTTCTCTCACTCCAGGTAATGAGGGACAGCACAGGGGTTCCCAGGCTTATGTCAGCAGTGCTGCTAGACGATTAGAAAAAGTCTGCTATTACATGGTTATCAATATGCTCTATCTTATTTTTGTTTATTCCCAATGTCAGGTGTGAGATGTGACATTCAGCTGACCCAGACTCCATCTGTGGCTGCATCTCCAGGAGACAAAGTCACCATCAACTGCAAGGCCAGTCAGGACATAAGCTATGGTTTAAATTGGTATCAACAGAAGCCAGGAAAAGCTCCTCAACTCCTGATTTATGGTGCAACCAATTTGCAAACTGGAGTCTCCTCACGGTTCAGTGGCAGTGGATCTGGGACAGATTTCACCCTCACCATCAGCAACCTGCAGCCTGAAGATTCTGCAACTTACTTCTGTCTCCAAGCATACAGTGTTCCTCCCACAGTGATACAAGCCAAAGCATAAACCACACAGAGAAGCAGAAGTGTAAAACTGGGTCTCTACCACTGCTCCCCTGGCACTGACATTTGCTTCATTCTTGGCTCAGATGCAACCTGAAGCTCACTTCTGATCTGCAGGAAATGCTCAGGTAGGCTTGTTTGTTTTTGACACTGCAGCAACTCCATCATGACAGACCATTGGTATCATTTAGATTTTTCCCCATAGTACCAATAATTACTTTTCCTTTTAAATATATACTTTTTAAGCAAAAAGCAAAGCAGAAAGGATCCTATATTAGATATTATCGGGATCATTTGGTCAAAGGCAATGAAGATGCAGGCGTTTGGTATGTAATTATACTTTTCTAAGTTAGTGTCAAATAAAAATTAATATTACTGCAAGTTTTGATTAGATCACTTGGACACCACTAAGAGACACTCTTTAAAATTATGAAAGCTGGAATTTCAAATAAAGATGGGGGATTTTTCAAGTGCCCAAAGAAACAGAAAGGTTGATTCAAAAGGCAGACCAAATACAAACAAATGTTTTATGGGAGATGATTTGTATCATCTACCATGAAAGATCAGCTTTCCAGAATGTTATACATATATATGCACAGGTCTAGTGTGTGCTCATACATGTCATAGTTATATACAAGTGTCAACTTGACAATTGAAGACTTGAGCACTGGGCAGAGTTGTGAGCAATTAGTTAGCGAGTTAAGCCCTGAGCAAGTCTACAGTATATTAAACAACTGATGTGGAGGGCCAAATCTTCAGCGGGTTGGTTTAATACCTAGGCATGAATAAGATGGAGGGAGCTGGTTAAGAAAGTATGCATACTTCAGCATACTCCACCAGATATGAGGTTTTGTTAAGTGAGGATTTTTGCCTTCCTCAGAAGTCTGTGAATAGGGTATGACCATTTCCCTTGGAACCTGGTATTTGGGGATCCATTAGCCAAGCTCGACTAAGAGATGTGGCAGGACAATTGTAAGAAAGAATAAGACCCAGTTTTGTCCCCTTAACCAGTTGGCATGTGACTTTATAGACATCAATGCAGACATAGTACAATACATGTCTTTGCTACTTCATCATGCAGTCCTGCTAGAAAGTCAGAAAATATGTCTGTCCCTTTCTCAGCAATTCCTGGGGATATAGTGTGTTCCATTTTCTTGAGTACTGATATTGATGTGAATGTACTTACTATGGTGGGGAACTGCAATCAGAAATTCTCTGTAGTAACAAACCTCCTCTTTCCCTCAGTTGTAAGACTCCTGCATTTGTTCTGCAATAGGAAGATAAGTCTAACACAGGCACCCATTGGATGTTATGGTGTAGAACATGGAAGTCCATAAATCAGATGAATAAGTGGGAAAAGGTGCTCGTGTGTTAACTGGCTACCTGAGCTCCATCCCAAGACCCCATGTGTTGGGCGGAGAAAACTGACTCAACCAATCCTTGAATCTCCCCACTCATGCTGCTGCAAATGCTGGAGACTCTCTCATCCTCTCTATTAACAAATAAACCAGTGAATAATTCAATCAAAATATGCATAGTCTATTTAATCAATGACATAGAGTCCATTTAACCAATCCAGATCAAGAAGATCTATGTCTTAAACTACTTCAGATTAAGTAGTAGTGAGGGACAGTGTGTTTGTGCAGCTATAGCAAGGTGCTCATTCTTATAAGAGTGAGTACTGTCCAATGCCATGTGGGTATGTGGCAGTTTGCTTGCATGTTGTTGACTATGGTTACTAACCACAGGCTTCAGGAGGAGCTACATCTCTTAATCAAGCTTGTTGGGAGAGCTCTTATCAGCAACAAGAACCAAGGAGACTGGCCATACAATATCCATTGCAAGAGAAGAGGAAGACAGAGAGAGAGAAACACAGACAGAGACAGAGAGACAGAGAATTCTCACCTATCAGACCTCAATGTCTCTCCAAGTACACTGAAGAATGACAACTCCCAGAATCACCTTCTTCCAAGTTATCCAGTTACCCAGAAAAAAGTCCCGCTCACCATGGGTGAGCTTTTTTTAATCAATTATACAATCTCCTGCAGGCTTGCTCTGTACTTAACTCAAATACTAATTGTTTATAACTGTGCCCAGAGGACAAACCTTCAATTGTCACGTTGGCACCTATGTGGAAGGATTACAGGGTGTCATGCTCATCCTTCAACAAAGGTCACAGCCTGTACCCATAAATGGAACATATTCCCCTCTTGTTAATTACCATGTAGTTGACCTTTACGAACTCAGGTAAAATACAGAGACCACAGCTCTTCTCTTTGTGGAGTGGCTTCATCTTTCACCTTGTAGCATCATGTTCTTTTAAATGATGCTGAGTCATTTTAGAGTCACTCACAACTGTTATCCCTTAGAATCTAATGGCATGGGTTAAGTACAAATATAGATGATCTGGGTTCCATTGCATTCCTGTAGATCTGTGCCCTTTGTGTAGAGAACACTTCTATTTCTGAAGGGGACTCAAGTAAAAAGAATACAAAGAATAAATGGACTCAAAGGACCATTTTACACAGAAATGTATCATGTCCCAAGCTCTGAAAACACATCTGAGACTTTGCAAGTGCAGAAAGCACAGCCTTAATGCAGCGGTGCTGGATGGAGGTGCTGGGAAATATGTATAAGAACCTGTGAGTCACAACTACTGCTCTAGAGAACAGAAGAACATGAGAGACACTCTGTAGCGTAGCTTTACCTTGCTTATCCAGACACTATTCTGTGCTATTGTATACTGCATTATTTTAAAATTTGAAGTCTATCTAAAATCTATCATCTCTTCTATGGACACCGCTGGTTACTGCCAGTTTCACAACTCTTTCTACCTGGAATAGTGGTGTTGACAAATAAACACCCCAAGAAGTTGAGGGTTTGAGCCAAACTCATGGGATTAAATGCAACGGGCTTTCAAAATGTCTTTTATATCCAGAGGAAGACACACTAGGCTGAAGTAAAGCTACTAAGCAATGCATAGGAGAATCTATGTGGAAATTTTCTATCCCTCCACTCCCAGACAGCAGCCTGACTGTTTTCTCACTACCCCCAACAGAAACATCCTCTGTGAGGGAAAATCTACACTGCTCTGAAAGAATGGGGGCACTCCGGGGTTACTGAGCCCTTGCAGAGTCCCTCACATGTGCCAGCCCTGCAGCTGTGCCCCCTGCCGAGCTGTTGCTGATTTGCATACCCAGAGCACAGCCCACTGCCCTGGAGACTTTATCAGGCTGGTCACAGCCTGTGCAGGGGTCAGTCCCAGTCAGGACACCGCATGGACATGAAGACCCTGCTCAGCTTCTGGGGCTCCTGCTCCTCTGGCTCCCAGGTAATGAAAGGACAGCATGGGGGTTGTCAGCCCAATGTGATCAGTGCTGCAGGATGATTAGGAAAATTCTGCTATTATATAATTATCAATATGTAGTGTCTATTTTTATTTATTTCCAATGTCAGGTGTGAGATGTGACATTCAGGTGACCCAGACTCCATCTGTGGCTGCATCTCCAGGAGACAGTGTCACCATCCACTGCAAGGCCAGTGAGGACAGTGTTACTTATATTGTTATCAAGAGAAGCCAGACAAAGCTTCTCAACTCCGGATCTATGCTGCAAGCTATTTGCAAACTGGAGTCTCCTCACAGGTTCAGTGTCAGTGGATCTGACAAAGATTTCACCCTCACTATCAGCAACCTGCAACTTGAGGATTTTCCAAGTTTCTACTGTCAGTAGGATAACAGTTACCCTCCCACAGTGATAGAAATCACAGCATAAACCACACCGAGAAGCAGAAGTATGAGGCTTAATTGCTCCATTTGTTCCCCTGTCCTGTAAATCTGCTGAGATCTTGGCTCAGATGCAGCCTGGCTGTGAAGCTTCTAGTGGATCTTCTGGTGGACATGGTCAGAGAGGCTTGATTACATGTGAGCCAGGTATCCTCTCACTCAGCAGTAGCAACTCCATCACGCCTGAGGATTTGGTAACCTTCAGATATTTTCCCTATCATCCTAAATATTGTGGTTTGAAAGGGATTAGTCACCCACAGACTCATGTGTTTGAATCATTAACTATTGTCAGTGTTTGGGATGGTCATCTTTGGGAGATGGATCCTTGCTGCAGGAGGACACCTGACAGAGGCCAGACCTTGAAGTTTGTGAGCCCCGCCCTTCTTCCCCTGGGAATTGTTTTTTTCATCTCTGAAGCACGAACTCTCTTTCCTCTCTGTTGGACCTGACTTAATCTAGTCATCCTGACCTCATGGCTCACTGCTGCATCTTTTCCATATAAGGACTGCGTATCTGCTCTGGATATAATTAATTAATTAATTATTTTAATCGTATTAATCCAATTAAATCCCATTTTCTGTCCAGGTTGTTGTATGAGTGTTGTCTCACAACAGCAGGAGAGAGTAACTGCGACCCCAATTTTCTACTTGCCTTCTTCTTATATATCTTAAGTTCTCAATGTAGTAGCAAAAAGAGTCTCTTTAGATATCCTAATGTTAGCTGGTCAAAGGTAAAATTCTAGTGTTTTGAATGCAACTGCAGTTTCCTAAATTAATGTCAGAAAAAGATGCTATTGCTGCAAGTTTGATGTGCATAGTTGGAAACCACTAAGAGACAATATTCAAAACTGTGAAATTTGGAATTCCAAAACGAAATGAGTAATTTTCCAAATACTCACAGAAATACCCAGAATGACACAAAATGGTTATATTCCTGTCACGTATTTAAGACTGTCGAATAGATGCTGATAGCAGCGTACATATACTATAGCATTTAACAAAACCTTGTTTTGGCATACATTTGATGAGTTTGTGATAATAGTAGGGATGGTTGCTACTGGAGCAATCATGTTAGGACCTTTGGATCCCTGGAAAGAATAAGTGAGGAAAGGAACATGATGTAGCTTTTGAGATCAATCTTCACTGCAAGTTCATAAGATGATGAAGCAAGTTTTAAATTGGAAGTATACAAAGTGCAGAGAACTCATTCTCATTCAGTCAAGCATCCCTCCAAAACAGCATCCGAAACACACTCCCTCCAAGAGTCACTCAACAGAAGCCATGTACTTCAGTATAGAAACATGGGGCCTGAAGTGAAATTTAAAGTACAGGGTGGTCAAGGTCATTGGCATGATGGAGCAGTGGAGAGTGAGACCAATGTTCAGGGCACAGATGTACATGAAGGAAGCCTGGGAGCTGACACGGTGCTAAAGCAACCTGAGTCTGTAGAGATATCTGACTTCCCTGCAGTCTCAATATCTGGCATATATTTACCTAGTGGGTTCCTCTCTCTATGTCATATGATACATGTTTCCCATTGTATATTTGATACTTGTGATAGAAGAATGAAAAATCAAGTGAGCATACACTCCAGTAGAAGTTGGACATTTTTCTGTGTAACTTGAAATCATTTCCTCTTTTCACTCTGATGCTATTAACACATAGGCTCTGTACTGTGCTCTTTTGACTTTGTAAACCAGGTTGTCAATTGTTTAGAATTTCTTTTCCTATTTCCTTGTAATTGGGTGTCATGAGTGCTTTTGGCTTAACCTAAGTAACATTTCAGTGGTGAAAATATGAATAAAATATTTTCATAAGAAGAAAAAGATGTTTCGAGTCACATGTAAATTAATTCTTTGTGTAATCCATGGTGAAAACATGAAAACATATTTGATTTTTATGTTATAGTCAAGTGAGTTCAGGAAATATATATTGTAAATGCAGTGTTGTAGTAATAATTCTGGATCAATCATGAGTGGATCAACAATGTCCTCTATTGTTTTGTGTAAAGGAGTATTTCTTTTTTAATTAATTATTTCTACTTTTACAAGCATATTGAGTTATCATCCCAGCTTCTCCCCCATACCATCTGCTCCCTTCCCTTCATAATTCCCTCACACTCCATCCCACCCTTCTACCCACATGCCTCAATATACCTTAGAGTTTTCTCTGGCTTGTGTTCTTCAGACTTCTATAGTGTAAAGGGAAATTTGTATTCCTAGAAGTACAGAATAATGAAATTTTTCTGAGACAATAATAAACTTGAGTTTAGTTCCTATCACAACATGAGGAAACTGATTATAGGTGTGATGAAATTTGTGTTGATAACAATGAAGAATAAACACAAACAAATGTTTTATAGCAGGTGTTTTGTAGCACCTACATGAAAGACCAACTTTGTTGCATGTTCTACATATATACTCACAGGTCTAGTGTGTGTGTTCATACATGTCATAGTTATATACAGGTGTCAACTTGAGTATTGAAAGCCTGGTATCTGGTTAGAATTGTAAGGAATTGGTAGTCAACGTAAGCTCTAAGCAAGTTTGCAGTATTTGAATAATTGTTGGTGAGGGCCCAACATATAGTGTGTGGGTCTAGTCCCTAGGTATGAACAAGATGGTGGGAGCTGGCTAAGGGAGTTGGCATACTTCAGCATACTCGATCTGACATGCTGGTCTGGTAAGTGAGGACTTTTACTTTTCTCTGAAGTCTGTGAATATGGTGTCACCATTTCCCTTAGCCTCTAGTATTGGTGTGAACCCGTGTGGCAAGCTGGACATAGAGAGGTGGAAGGACAATTTTAAGAAAGAATAAAACACATTGTTCCTCCTGCAGTTTGCTTGTGATTTTATAGACATCAGTGCAGTCATATTGCATACATGTCTTGGATACTTCAGCATACAGTCCTGCTGGAAAGCCAAAAAGTATATCCCTTTCTCAGCAATTCCTAAGCATGTAGTGTGGCCAGTTTCCTTGAATACAGATATTGGTGTCCATGTGCCTGCCTTCCCCTCAGTTTTTTGAGCATTTGTTCAGCAATGGCAAGATGAGTCTAACACAATCACAAAATGAATTTTATGGTGTAGAACATGCAAGTCCACAAATCAGGAAGTGAATGCAAATGACCTTGTGGGTACAGGTGCCTGTGTGTAAACTGGGGAGCTGAGCTCCATCCCAGGAGCCCACATGTGGGAGGACAGAACTGTCTCTACAAAGTCGTTCTTCCATCTCCCCATTTGTTCTGCTGCAGACCCTGAAGACTCTCTCACCCTCTGTCTCTACAATTAAATTGGTAAATAATTCAATCAAAAAGTTATTATGTAGAATCAATGTAGTCAATGCAGATCAAACAGATCTGTGGCAGGAGGTAGTGCAGATTAGGTACTTCTGAGGTGCAGTGTGCCTGTGCAGCTGCAGCAATCTGCTCATTATTAAAAGGGTGAAGATTATCTCATACCATGTTGGTCTGTGGCAGTTTACTTGCATGTTTCTGGCTGTGGTCAGGAACGAAGGGCTTCAGGAAGAGACACATCTTTTAATCCAGCATGGCAGGAGAGATCTTGCCAGCACCAAGAGCCAAGGAAACTGGCAACACCATATACTTTGAACACACACACACACACACACACACACACACACACACACACACACACAGAGAGAGAAAGAGAGAGATACAGAGAGAGACAGAGAGATATAAAGAGAAGCAGAGAGACAGAGACAGAGAGACTCCTCACCTACCTGACCAGCAGGTCTCACCAACTCTACTGAAGAATGTTGATTCCCCGAGTCATCTTCCTCTAACTTATCCAGTTCCCATGAAAAAGTCCTGCTCATCATGGGTGAGACTTCTATAACAATTATACAGTCTCCTGCAGGCTTGCTGAGGCTTTAATTCAACTACTAATTATTCATAACTGTGCCCAGAGCTCAAATCTTCAATTACCAAATTGACACCAGTGTGGAACTATCACAGGGACCAATGCTCATCCATCACCAGAAGTCACATGCTGCATGCATGAATGCAATATGTTCCTCTCTTGTAAATTCTCTTGTATTTGACTTTTTTTCAAAGAGACTTTTTTTCATAGGAGAATCCAAATTTCCTGTCTTCTCTGGGCTGAATGGTTTCACCTTTCACCTAGTAAGTATCTCTGTTCAATGACTGTGAGTCTTTACATACAGTTGTTCACAACTATTCTCTATTAGTATCTAAAGTTATGGGTTAAGGACTGACAGATTATATGAGTCACAGTGGATTCCTGTAGATCTGAGACCTTTTTGTAGATCACTTCCACTTATCAAGGGGATTTACTCCAAAAGGATTAGAAAGTATGAATAGACCCAAAGCACACACAGAAATCTATCATGACCATAGTGCTAGAAATACACCTGAGATTGTGCAAGTGCAGAAAGCACAGCCCTAGTGCAGCTGTGCTGGATGGACATGCTGGGAAATGGCCTTCAGAACCTGTGGGTCACACCTACTGCTCTAGGAAGCACAGATGGTCACTGGAGACGCCCTGTGTCTGTGCTTTACCTTGCTTATCAGGACCCTGTTCTGTGCATGTTCTACACTGACTTCTTATTTAAATTTTTGAAGTCTGTCTAAAATCTGTCTACCATCTCTTCTATTGACATCATTGATTCCTGTCATTTTCATAACTCTGTCTACTTGGAATAGTAACATTGACAAATAATCATCCCAAGAAGTTAAGGGCCTGAGCGTAACCCATGGGATTAAATACCACAGGCTTTTAAAATGTCTTTCGCATAGGAAGACACACTAGACTGAAATAAACCCTAGAAAGAAATGCATGGGAGAATCCAGGTGGGAATTTTCTACACTCCACTCTCACTCAGCAGCCTGACTGTGTTTCCTGACTCCCTCCAACGGAAACATCATCTGTGAGGGCAAATCTGCACTGCCCTGGGAGAATGGGGACACTTGGGGTTACTGAACCTTGCAGAGTCACTCACATGTGCCAGCCCTGCAGCTGTGCCCCCTGCCCAGCTGCTGCTGATTTACATACCCAGAGCACAGCCCACTGCCCTGACGACTTATCAGGCTGGTCACAGCCTGTGCAGGGGTCAGTCCCAGTCAGGACACAGCATGGACATGAAGACCCCTGCTCAGCTTCTGGGGCTCCTGCTCCTCTGGCTCCCAGGTAATTAGGGACAGCGTGGGGGCCCCCCAGCCCAATGGGAGCAGCCCTGAAAGATGTTTAAGGAAACTCTGCTATTACATTGTTATCAATATTCAGTATCTTACTTTTGTTGTATTTCTAATTTCAGGTGTGAGATGTGACATTCAGCTCACCCAGACTCCATCTGTGACTGCATCTCTAGGAGGCAGAGTCACCATCAACTGCAAGGCCAGTCAGGGCATAAGCACTGCCTTACATTGGTATCAACAGAAGCCAGGCAAAGCTCCTCAACTCCTGATCTATGGTGCAACCAACTTGCAAACTGGAGTCTCCTCAAGGTTCAGTGGCAGTGGATCTGGAACCGATTTCACCCTCACCATCAGCAACGTACAGCCTGAAGATTTTGCAACTTACTACTGTCAGCAGTGGTATAGTACTCCTCCCACAGTGATACAAGCCAAAGCATAAACCCCACTGAGAAGCAGAAGTGTAAAGCTGGGTTGTCACTAGTACTCTCCTGGCATTGACATCTGCTGACAGCTTTACTCTGTTGAAGCCTGGCTGTGAAGCTTACTGTGTATTTTATGGTGGAAATGGTCAGGGAGGCTTAGTTTCAAGTGAACCAGACATCCTTACTCAGCTGCAGCAAATCTGTCATGATAGAGGATTTTGCAACATTCAGATATTTTCTTCATTGTCCTAAATATTGTCACTAGAATGGGAATAGTCCCCCACTAGCTCATGTGTTTGTATCCTTACATTATCAGTGTTTGGGAACATCATTTTAGAGAGATGGATCCTTGCTGGAGAGAGAGACACCAGTCAGGGGTAGGCCTTGAGGTTTGTTAACCCCAGTCTTCTTACACTGGGAATTGGCTCTTGAACTTTGCAGCAGGAGCTCTCTGGGTCTACCTGATAGACCTGACTTGATCTAGTCTTCCTTACCTCATGGCTAGCCTGCCATGCCTTTTCCATACTATGGACTGTATTTCCCCTCTGGAACCTAAGCTGCCAATTAATCTCCTATTCTTTCAATGCTTGTTGTGAGTGTCGTCTCACAATAGCAGGAGACAGTAACAGTTCCACAAACATTTTACTTTGCCTTCTTTTTTTAAAAAAAATCATGTTTATTTATATATTTATTTATTTATTTATTTCACCACAATCCCCTCCCTCCCTCCACTCCTCCCTAGTCCCCCTTTCTCCCTCCCCTCTTTTCCCCTTCCTTTCACCCCCTCTCTCCCTATCTCCCAATGCCCTCCTCTTCTTCTTATATATCTTTCATCTCTAAAGTTGTGAGAAAAGATTCTATATCTTAGTGGTATCTGGTCAAAGGCAATCAAAGTGATGATCATTTTCATGTATTACACTTTCCTTATAATGTCAGAAAAAGATGCAGTTCCTGAAAGTTTTGTTTACATAATTAGATACCAGTAAGACACAGTGTTCAAAATTATGAAAGTTGAAATTTCAAAACAAAGTGGGTAATTTTCCAAATACCCACAGAAACACCCAGAAGGTCTTAGTGTAAAAAATTAAAGACTCTGTCCAACTGATGCTGATGGCAGCATACCTGCAATACAGCAAAAGACAAATGTTTCCTTGAGATACATTTGATGAATTTGGGATACTAGTAGCTATGGTTGTTACTGACGCAGTCATAGTAAAAAGGCCTTTGGATTCCTGTAGAAGAATCAGTGAGAAAAGACACATGGTCTGCCTTACAAGACCAATCTTCACTTTTCCAAGTTCATTAGATGTTAATGCATAAAGGAAGTTATTATATATTTTTTTATTTATTATTTATTCAATTGTGTGTGTATGCATGTGTGTGCGTGTGTGTATGTATGTGTGTGTGTAGAACCACAGACGAATTCAGGAACCACCATGGACGCCTCCACCTCCTCCTTGTTTAATCTGCCCGGGGATTCCCAGGCTCCGCCTTACCAGGATCAGAAACGCAGGCCGCCCTCGCTTCTGCCTGGCGTCTATACATGGGGTCTAGGATCCGAACTCAGGACCTTCCGCCTGCAAGGCAGAGGCTTAACCCCTGAGCCACCTCTCCAGCCCTGAAGTTATTATATTTTAAGTACAAAAGTGTAGTGACATTCATAGGTAAAAGACCTGAAGTCTTATCATCAAACCATCCCCTAAAAGAACATCTGAAACCCACTCCACTCCAAAATTGACCCAACAGACCCACATATTTAACTTTGGGAACATGCAGCCTGAAGTGAAATTATAAGCGTAGGGTGGTCACGGTCACTGGCACAATGGAGCAGTGGAGAGTGAGACCACTGTTCAGGGTGCAGATGTACATTAAGGAAGTCCTGTGGAGCAAACAGGGTCCTGAAAGTATCCTGAGTCTGTAGAAATATCTGCCTTTTTTTACAGGCTCAACACCTTGGCACATTTTGCCTGGTGGGTTCCTCTCTCTTGGTTAGATGACACATGTGTCCCACTGTAATTTTTAATGTATTACAGAAGAATGAAAAATCAGATAAGTATCTACTCTGGTAGAAAACTGGATTTTTTCTGTGTAACTTTAAATCATTTCTTCTTCTCACTCTGATGCTATTAACACACAAGCTTTGTACTTTTTGCTTTTGACTGTGTGAACCATGGTGGGAGTTTCTTAGATTTTCATTTCCTACTTCTTCATAATTGTCTGTCATGAATGCAGTAACATTTAAGTGGTGAAAATGTTAATAAAGTATTTTAATAAGAAGAACAAGATTTTTGAGTCACATATAAATTAATTCTTTGTGTAATCCATGGTGAAAAGATGAAAATGCAGCTGATTTGTGCCTGCTAGTCAAAGGCATTGAGGAAATGCCTTTTGGATGTATATCATTTATTGCCATTTACATTTTATCTATGTATATATCTACTATTTACCTATCATCTGTCTATATTTCTACTATACATCACCTATTTATCATCATCAATCATTTATCTGTATATCAACTATCATCTGTCTATCTATCTATCTATCTATCTATCTATCTATCATTTACTGATTATCTGTCTAAATTTTTAACATCTGTCTTCTATCTATACCATCTATCTATGTGTCATCTGTCTATCTCTATCCTTCATTTATCTATGGACCTATATTTCCATCTTTCTATGGCAGTTGCATCTTAGTTTATCACCATTTGCTTGTGCTAAAGTTCTGCCACATTGAGATATTCAGGACAATTGGAATAGCTTTGTCCTTAATAACATCTGCAGGTACCAAATTTGGAAAGTTTCTTAATTATCTTACATTTGTGGAAATGATTTTTCAGTAATCAATCTTAGGTGAAAAGTTAGCAAGAAAACATGGTAAGTCCATGAGGTGAGCAAAATGCACACTACTCAGAGAAGAACAAATTGTGTCCTGTCACTGTCTAACAGAAAACATGTCCTTTACTTGATCTTAGTCCAAAGGTCAGAAAACATGTTCTTTACAGGCAACCATGTGCTATTGCCGCAGGTCTGGGACACCTGGGGACTTGGCCCTGGCAATGGCTGAGCCAGCCCTGCAGATGTGCTTAGTTTTACCCAGACCCAGATGATTTGCATGTGCTGCAGAGAACAGCCCACTGCCCTGAGGGCTTCTCAACAGAGTGCTCACACTGCGCGCAGGAGGTGCGCTGTGTCAGGAGACAGCATGGACATGTGGACTCATGCTCACATCTTAGGGCTGCTGCTGCTCTGGCTCCCCAGTAAGTGAGGAGAACCCTAGGACTACACTGGCCCAGTGTGGCTGATCCCTGTCCCTACTGGAGGTTCTGTTGTCATATCCTCACAACGACAATGTTTGTTTCCTGCTTAGATGTCAGGTGCAAGATGTGACTTCCAGATGACGCAGTCTCAGATGCCATTATCTGCATCTCTGGGAGACAAGGTCACCATCAATTATCATGCAAGTCAGGACATCGCACTTACTTAAACTGGTACCAACAGAAACCAGGCAAAGCCCCTCAACTCCTGATCTACTGGGTGAAAAATCTGCTATCTGTGGTCTCACCCAGATTCAGTGGCAGTGGGTCAGGAATGTATTTCACTATCATCAGTAGCCTGGAATCTGAAGACGCCACCATTTATCACTGTCAATAGGACAGCAGCGCATGTCTCACAGTGTCGCAAGTCATAACATAAACCACCAGAGGAAGCAGAATGTGACACTGGCCTCCCCAGAGCTTCCTTGGGGCTCGTTGACATTCTGAGAGAACAGTTCAGATGTGGTCAGTTTTAAGCAGCTGGAAGATTTCAATAAACCCGCTGAGTGATTTTCCTCTTACCTCTTTCCTCCTTCCAGTCTCGGGAGTGCAGGGGCGACACTGTCTCTGCAAATTCAGTGTGGGCAACAGGCGCCAATCCTCACTGGTCTGAGTCATGGCACTGATCTACATGCACAGAGTCAAAGAGCATCCACTGCTGGTTTTTCAGATACAATTTAATTTTCACTAAAGACGATAAAACTACACATTTTAAGGATTTTTTTAATTGACACATGATAATATTATGGTGTGTGGGGTACATCATGGTTTTTCAACCCATGTATATATTATGTAATAAATAATCATTTTAACTAGCATGTTTACCAACTTAACGTATCATTTTCCTGGTGAGACTTCAAGGGTTCTTTTTTTCAGTCAAATGTGCAGATACTAGAAATGACAGAACTCCTGGTCTTTCATGAACAGCCATCCATCATTTGCTGCAGATGCTATAATCGACCTGAGTACACTGTGCTCAGAACTGTCTGGGAAATCCAACACTGAGGTGTTGATTCTCACCACTTCACTTGAACTGCCACAGATACCAGTGGAAAGTACAGATTGCTCCCTGTTTGTTCAGACTCCAAATTCCAGACAGGTTCCTTGTCCAGCACTCTAGAATGAACCACATCAGATGAGATGTCAATGTTGCTGTGCTTCCAGAATGGTGCTGCTGGCTGTGCAGTAACATTGGTTAGTCCAGCGACATCACTACTTCTCAACTCTCACAATATTACCATTTAGGTATAAGTCATGGAACACAGGGAAGTGTTTCTAAATATTATTCACAAGTCTGGATTTCTTTGTCATGTGATAAATAGAAAAATTAGAAATGTCATGTATTGTGCATAGCAATTATGTTACGAATGATAAAATAAGAAATAAAAAAATTTATGCAAGTTGGAGAAGGACTTCTTGGGAAGAAAAGGTTTTCAGTCAGGCTATGAAGGGTTGAAAGGAGAATTTGGTGTGAAAATAATTAAGAATCATTACATACCTACCAAAGGAATCATTCCATATACTGTGGCTTATGTCCTTCCACATCAATGAGATAATCTCTTGCAGACTCACCTAGAGCTTGTCTTCATGAAATGATTCCTCATAGGTATGACTGAAAGTTCAACTCTCAGTTCTCAAGTTGACAACTGTACCTAACTAGTGTGCATGTGATCACTGAACCTATCAGAATCACAGAAGAAACCTCACCAAATTTAAATTCAACCGGCCAGTGAGTCCCAGATGTTTCATTCAGTTCAAAAGATTGAATTTCATTGTTTATGGCAGCTGTTTTAGCCTTACTTTTTTCCATAGTTGAGTCATTATTTATTTCATGAAGGGCTAATATTCACCTTTGACTATTACACTGCATTTTCCTACAAGGTAATATACCATCTATCTTTGGTTCTGTATGGAAGATGTGAAATAATCATCATCTCAAAACATCTCACTATTCAGATCTGTGACCCAATTGCCTGGATTTTATAAGATGATAATAAATGAAAGGCGAACATGAGAATGAGAACAGAAAATAATTTCCCAGTGAGTAGATACTGTGCAATAGAAAGTGCAAGTAGCAATTGTTTCTATTTTCAAACTGTATTTCAGCCTGGAATATCCATTCAACACACATTTCCTGAGCTAGATTTCATCATTAACCAAACTAAACAACATAAAAGACCCAGATTTTAAGAAAACTACATAATTTTATAATATATAATTCTCTATACATGTAATAATCTAATAATATACAATAATAATAAAAATAAAATAGATCATGAATCTAGCTAATGTAGGATAATATTTTCATAATTTCCTTTAAGAACATTTATTTCATTAGTCCATAGATACTTACAAGAAATATCATTGTATGTTCACTTGGACAAATGCTGTAAAAAACAACATGATCCCTCTTTTGTGTGTGTGTGCATTTGTGTATGTGTGTACATATTTGTGCATGTATATGAACACAAAGACCCTTGAATACCTGTGCTTATAGAAGTCCAAGAATGGTATCAGACATCATCCTGGATTGCTTTACCTCCTTATTGTTTTATTCTGGGGTTTCCCAGGCTCCACTTTCCAGGGCTGAAATTGTAAACCACTTCCATATCTGCCTAGCATGTTTGGCATGGGATCTAGGGATTTGAACTCAGGTCCTTTTGTTTTCAAAGCAAAGCCTTTAACCCCTGAGTCATCTTCTCAGCCCAAGAATGATCTCCCTTATGGTCAAATTACCCAACTAGTTAAACAAAAAAGGCCATTAATTTACCCATAGGTGTGAAAGAGCAATGCCAGAGGGTATGAAAAGCTTAGGTTGTTTGATGCAGGTGAAATGCGGAAGATGTGGTTTTGGCAAGGAGAGAGGAGCATGGAGACCCCTGCAGGGAACTGTATGAGAGATGAAGGAAGCGCAGCCTTACTAAGTGTGTATATTTTTTTGAAAATGTAGCTCCATCAAAGTTCAGGGGCAGTGGATTCCTGGTGGATTTCATTCTTGCTACTAACAGTTTGGCATCTGAAGCTGTTGCACCTACTACTGTCCGCAACATTGAGATGCCCTCCATAGTGACAGACACCAGAGCATCAACCTCCAGACGTGAGATGCTGGCTGTCAGCTGCTTCATCGTGCGCCTCCGCCGTGACTGCAGGTCTCCTGGGGATCCAGGCTTTAAAAGACACCAAAAATGCTTTGGTTTTAGGGGAGAGGGAGATATGGCTCCCCCACATCTTAACACTCAATTCTGATCAATCCCACAATATGAACATGTTGTTCTCTCACTTAAATATGGAGGACGTGACCCCTTTTAACAACTTTTAAAAATACATCGTTTTTGTTACACACAAGCATTGCATCTGACTTCCCACAGCATTTTGCATTCTCCCCTCCTCCCTGAAGCCTGGTGAAGAGCTGGTAGGTGGGAGCTAGTGAGGGTCCAGGGTCAGAGGTCCCTGGAGCTCAGAGTTTCAGGCTGCTTCCTGCTGAATGTTTCTGTTCTCTAGGACGCGAGGCTGTTGTCTGCCCCAAGAGGGCACTCCAGGATAAACTTTCTACTTTCTCTCTCTCTCTCTCTCTCTCTCTCTCTTTTCTTCTTCTTTCTTCTTCTTTCTTGTCTTCTTTTTTCTTCTCTTTCTTCCCTTTCTTTCCTCTCTCTCTCCCTCTCCTTCTCCTTCTCCCTCCTTCCCTCTTCCTTCCTCCCTCCCTCCTTCCTCCTTCTCCTCCCTTCCTTCTTCTTCTTTCCTTCCTTCCTTCCCTTTCTTTTTTTTTTCTTTGGCTTTTTCTTTCTCACCTTCCCATAGAATAGCCCCACCCACCATGGACTGAATCTTCTCACATAATTAGTCTTCCATGGGCTTGCACAGGGCTTGCCTTGGCTAACAATCCTTCACTGACTTGACCTAAGTTCAGCCTCAACGTCAAGTAGACCCCTGCACCTAAGTGCTATAGGGTGCCATGGAGAAGATCACGCACGCCATGATTATTTACTGCTTTTCTAGGATGTGCTCTTTGCTGTGTTCAGAAAACCAAAACCATCATACAGCTCAGTGGTCACCTGTACCTGCACTACAGAGCCTCACTGCATGTTGACCCTCATACATCGATGTAGAGAAAGGGACTCCTAAGCAGCAGGGGAAGAACATGTCTGGAAGATGCAGTTCTCTGAGAGATTCATTTCATCTCTATAACACAATACTCCAGAGGAAAGAAGATTAATGTTTTGGTCCGAAAAAGATTCTTGACCATATAGACTCTGATTGTGTTCCCCAAAAAGTTTATAATAAAGACTACCCAACAGTGTTTGGTGGGGGGAGAAGATATACAGATTTAGCTGTGTAACCACATAAAGGAAATTCTATGCTTCAGCAAAGGCAAGGGCTGTTGCTGACATGACCATCTGATGGGGGTTGCTGAAGTGGAAAGAAAGGAGGGCAACATCTCTGCAGTTAGAAGCCCAGCCCCTCCCAGAGGCTTTGCATGCTCCTCTCCACCTACCCTGAGCTCCACAACCCTTATCAAATCCCCCAGGCTCTGGGTCAAGAGCTGCCTCCTGGAAGACTCAGGGTGAACCATGGTAGCTCCAACTCCACTTCTCTGCTTGCTGCTGCTTTGGCTGCCAGGTGAAAGAAACAGGATAGTTCTGTCTATCTGGGAACGCTCTCAACTGTGCGGGGTCTTGTGACCTGGCACCTGTGGGTCTCCGAATAAATTAACCTGCACTTTAACCAGGTTGCCTCTGCTAAGAGGATGAGGAGTATCTGGATAACTTTTCTCTCTTATTTTTGCCTCAGGTGCATTGGGCCAAGCACTGCTGACACAGTCCCCAGCCTCCCTGGCTTTGTCCCCTGGGGAAACAGTCACTGTCACTTGCACGGCCAGTAGGAGTATCAGCAACTACTTGGCCTGATACCAGCAGAAACCTGGGCAGGCTCCCCGACTCCTCATCCACATGCTTCCGCCAGAGTCTCTGGTGTCCCAACCCGATTCAGTGGCAGTGAGTCTGGAACAACCTTTATTCTCACCATCAGCAGCCTGGAGCCTGAGCACATGACAGTTTATTACTGCCACCAGTATTACAGTTGATATCACAGTGATGTAACACAATACAAAAACCTCCCTGGGTCGCCTACAGTTATTCTGCTCACAGCACCTGCTTCCTTTGTGGACAACTGGGTGGAGGAGGCTCAGCTTTACCATCTCAGTCTGGAAATCTTGTGGCCCTGCAAAGTAGCTCACTGACAAGATTGGGACTGATTTCTGTTTTTTTCCTCAGACTTCCTAGCACCAAGAGTTCAACAGTTTTACTGCCAATGGCAGTGATGTCAGAGCAGAACCACGTGAGTGGAGACCTTTAAAGGCACAGCTGCCATATGCACTACAAAATGACCGCACAGCAAATAACAGCAATTATATGAATACATACATGCATATATAAATGTATATCTCTACGCACATACAAATAAACATATATAATTAATGTATGTATGTATGTACATGAGAGATTTATCCTCCTTAAAGTACATCGAAAATTAATCTGTGAAACATGATATAATTTCTGTAAATTAATTTGTAAATGAAATGTAATGAATTCATTTTAATTTGTCACACATTAAGCCACATATAAGAGACCCCAATATAAGTTTCACACAGTGTGTGAGTTTGGGATACATGAATTAACATGGTTGTTTATATATTTGTTTGTGTTTTTTTAAAAAGATAATTTCATAAGCCACAGACACCCACTAAGCAATACTTGTAGTATATACATAAAGAATAATACAAGGCACTGGGGGATGGGGAGGGAGGGGGGAGGGGAGGGGGAGCAGGGGTTTCGGGGGGAGGAGGAAGGAGGGAGGGAACCAGTGTACCTACTAAGTTTGTATGAGCGGAAATAATAATTAAAAAAGTTAAAAAAATACATGAGTCACCCCAGCACACAATTACAGCAATTCACTTAACTAACAAGATGAACAAAAAAAAAAAAAAAAAAAACCGTAAGAAGCAAGTTATATTATCAGGTAGTATAAGAACTTATCTGCCAATAATTTCATTCTACAAATTCGAGACAAGTGAATGAACAAGACCTCTAAAAAAGATTCCCTGTAAGTAACTCACTTGACTTCTAGGAAACTTTGAGACTGAACATGAAGGAATAGAATAAGGTATTCAAGAGATACAGATGTGATGTAGCCATATGAATATGAAACTAAATGTTCATTAAATAGAAAACCATACAGTGGGTGGTTACTATTTAATGGTTAAGAAGTAAGTTACTCATCAGTCTATGTAGACTGCATGTGTTACCCTCCAAATTTTATAAGCTCAAGCTGCCACAGACATTACTCAGGGTTGTTCCAGGTTAGGAGAGGAAGCTGAAGATTGGCATCCATTCATCCTGTGTCATCCATTCAAGACATGTTGGAGAAACTCATGGAAGGTCTTGTGGTCTTCCAGGTATATGGATGGATCTGTGTTCACTGCTTTAGGGTTTGCAAGGAGCCAAGGATTTAGCTGGAAGTCGTGAGCAGGAACAAAGGTCAGTTGTCCACAGTATCACCACAGTCTTCTAACCCAACTAGAAAAATAATAATGTGCTGTGTATTTAGTTCATTGATTCTGATCAGGTTCTTTTAATATCAGAGTCCCTTGAATTTTTGGCCCTTGAAAAGCAGCAGAATTGTGCCTAAGCTGCCATATCATGCTCTGCCAATCCCACAAGTCATGAATCAGTCAGAACCACCTAATCCCAGACTCCAGGGCATGGGTGCTGAGGGCCTGGTTAGTTTACAACCTTTGCTCCTCACTGGACTGTTACCAAAAAATACACACGACATGAGGTGTTCAAATTCTGTTCCAAGTTTTAGTTCATTCTACCGTATTTCTCCCGTGCACTGGCTTATCGGGAAACAGAACTTTCTCTGTTGAGGATGTGTGCTGAGGCTGGAGTCTGGGTCAGCAGGATGACGTCCCCACTCACAGGTACAGGGTTAGAGGAGAAAGTGACAGACGTGGCAGGAGCACATGCTGGCCAGCAGTGATTTTTATTATCAGGTCTTGAACTTCTTGCTGAAGAGCTCCTGGAAATACTGTAAAATGCCACTAGAGGACACAGAATGTGGAAGTCCTCAATGGAGAATGATTTGCATCCCATAATTCCCTGTGTTGAAAAAGGCCAGTCGGGGCTGGAGAGGTGGCTCAGGGTTTAAAGCCTCCGCCTTGAAAGCAGAAGATCCTGAGTTCAGATCCCAGATCCCACATATAGACGCCGGGCAGAAGCGGGGGCGGCCTGCGTTTCTGGTCCTGGTAGGGGGGAGCCTGTGAATCCCGGGGCAGAGCAAATAAGGAGGAGGTGGAGGCGGTCCATGGTGGTTCCCGAATTAGTCCGTGGTTCTACACACACACACACACACACACACACACACACACACACACACGCATGCACAATTGAATAAAAAGAAAAAGAAAAAGGCCAGTCATCTCAGATCCTGGTAGGAGTGTGTGTGACATATTCCCTGAGAAAATGCAGTATTATGTCATTCTCAATGTCTTGCTTCAGTTTGTAAGGACCTATTTTGTAAGGCTACATTGCAAAATATTGAATATATTAAGCTTGATTCTTGTTCTCTTCATCAGTTCTTATATGGTAAGCACAAAACAAAGTTTAATATTTTAAAAAAAGAGAATCATTATTATTTTTGAAAAATACTCAAACTGGAAATACATAGAACTTCATATATTATCCAATGAAAAAATAATCCATTATATTTATTATAACACTCAGTATTATTATAACACTCAGTATTATTATAGTAATAATAAGTTCATGCTATTATGGACATTTAAATCTATTTCCAGAATTTTAAAGGGACATAGAGATTGTTGATATAACATATTGCATAGTTTTGAGCAAATGTCTAAATATATTATTGTTATTATTGTCTTAATATATTTCTGTATATTATTGTCTTAAATATAGCTAGCCTTCATTTGACAAACCAAACACAAAAGAGGAAAGGCATTATTTTTTTAATTCAATTCAAAACAACTTAGACACTAGAAACATAAAATTTCTACATATTTTTTATCTTGAGTTATGTGACAATTCATCTTGATCATCAACTTTACTAGACCTGGGATTAATGAAAAGATCAGCCCAATAACATCTGAAGAGACTATAAGGATTAAGATATTTGAAATATCTCTACATGTGCATGACACCATGCAATAGCAGACCAGATATAAGAAGAGAAGAGTTCTGTCTCTCTCTTGCCCTGTGCTAGCATACTCATTCTTCCTTCCACCACTATGCTTCATTGACATCAAAACCTAACTTCTTGTTCTCTCCAACTGAAGTCGAGGAAGGCTTTGGTCTTTAGAACCTGAATGGGACTGCTAAGATACTCAACTCCTGAACTGAGCAACTGGACGCAGCCATTGTTGAACTATGCAGACCTCACCTCATAAGCCGGTTCAAAAAATTCCATATATATATACATATACATACACATGTACATATCTGTATGCATGTATATTATTATTGGTTCTGTTTCTCTAGGGAACTTTGACAAATACATGTATCAACCAAATTAGTTTGACCATTTTAAACCTAGAACACTTGAGTGCAAGACAACATACCCACTCCAGATCTCCTGAATAAAAATCTGCACTTCAGCAAGGTGACGAGAATCATAGGAAGAACGAGTAAAATCTTTCAAAAAAAAGGTTCTGAGTCCCATGCTGAAAACTCAGCCAAGTTCATTATGTAAAGACACAGATTAAGTTTTGTTTTGAATAATGGAGGCATGAAGTCATAATGGCCCTGTGTCATGATCTCATCCCTTGTATATAAGATGAAATAATGGATTTTTTGTGACTTAAGGAGCTGTCAAGTTGCCAGTTTAAAAATAAAAATTTCATATTCCTGAATTAGACATTTGAAACTTAAGTTTTCTTCTCACATTTAGCTTGTCCTCAGTGTTTGTTCTTACTCCAGATCAAAGCTCTTGGAAAGCTTGTTAAGTCTCAAACACCTCATTTTGTATATCTATCATCTATCTATCTATCTATCTATCTATCTATCTATCTATCTATCTATCTATCATCTGTCTACCTCTCAATATATTTATCCATCATCTATTCATGTATTTGTTCTTCTGTTATCTTTCATTTTTGTTTATCTGTCTATTATCACTATCTATCTATCTATCTATCTATCTATCTATCTATCTATCTACCTATCATCATTCTACATGTCAGTCACTTATCTATGTATTTATCCTATCATCTATTTACCTTTTATCTATCTATTATCTATCTCTATCTATCTATCTATTATTTCTCTCTATCTGTATGTCTGTCTGTCTATCTATCTATCTATCTATCTATCTATTGACTGTCAATCCATCATCTATCCATGTATCTATTCTTCTGTTATCTGTCATTTTGTCTACCTGTTTATCTATCTATCTATCTATCTATCTATCTATCTATCTATCTATCTGACATAAGGCATCAATCATCTTACAGGAGTAACTTACAGGAACACAAGTGACTCAGAGACAGTTGACTCACTGAAAAGTGCTCCCCAGCTTGGAGGCAGCTCACGGTGGCTATATCCCTGCTGCTCATCTCATGACCTACAGCAACCTCACCGCTCAGTGAGTCCTTACTGCTTATATAATCTTGGGGAGGGAGGGGTTCTTTGAATCTTGTAAGATTCTGGAACGTCCTGAGACTTGTGAGTTGTTCATTACTGAGACTTGAGCCTCCCTCCAGGATGGCGTGTCTCAATGGAGAGGAAATTGCTGCACAACAAATATCAGCATGAAGCATCTGCCGGAAGGGTCTTTGTCAAAAGAACAGCAGTGGCAGTGGAGACGAATACTCAGGCTTCAGGTATATTTTAAATAGCGCCTTGTTTCCCTGATAAATAAAAATCCCAAGCCTGTGAGGAGATATTTGCATTTTCTGAGCACCGCTGCCTGCTTTCCTTCAGACCCAAATTCTAGAAAATTCCCTGTGGAAATCACTGGACTGCTATTGGTGCATACTCTGTATGATCATCCAGATGCACCTAAACTCAATGCCGTGTCTTTGCCTGTGTTTCTATTAAACGAAAGAGTGTCCAGATGCACTTTCATTAAATACTGCAGGAGAATACAAGGCAGGCGAACATCAGTTTAACTAGCAAGAGTAAGAGTGATTTTTTTAACTGTGCAATTTTATGAGAGATATAAAAAGAGAGAGAAGACAGAGAGGAAGAAAGAGTAAGAAAGTGGGAGAGAGAACATATGTATGCAGTGGCACATTGGTGGGATTAGAGGACGACCTTCGGAAGTCGCTACTCTCCTTCCACCATGTGGGTCGCCCGGGATTGAACTCAGGTCATCAAGTTTTCAAGCATGCATCTTACTCACTGAGCTATCCTGCCAGCCCTACTGTACAACTTTAGATCACCTGGTTTTTGTTTCCCTGACTGTGTCTTTTATTATTAGATTTTGACTTCTGTAGTTTGCTCTTCTAATTCATTTTATGGTTTTTTAGTAGTTGTATATTTGGTAACAGGAATTGTTTTCATAGTTTACAGCTTCATTATGCTGTAGCAACAATATTTTTTCATATTATAAAAAACATATTAATGAATTATTTTGATAATGAATAGTCTGCACTGGAAAAAGGAGTCTGATTTATAAATGATGCTGTACAAAATGTACAACAGATGTGATGTTGTACAAAATATACGCATTTACTAGATTCTATTTAGGACTAATTGGAATAGCTGTGTCCTTAATAATATCTACAGGTACCATATATGGAAAGTTTCTTAAATTTCTTACATCCAGGGAAATGATTTTTCAGTAATCCATCTTAGATGATTAGCAAGAAAACATCATAAGCCCATGAGGTGAGCAGAGTACACACTACTCACAAAACAGGAAATTGCGTCCTGTTGCACTCTAACAAAAAACATGTCCTTTACTTGATCTTAGTCAAAAGGTCAGAAAACATGTTCTTTACAGGTAACATGTGCTATTCCCTCTGGTCTGGGACACCTGGGGACTTGGTCCTGGCAATGGCTGAGCCAGCCCTGCAGATGTGCTTAGCTTTGCCCGGACCCAGATGATTTGCATGTGCTGCAGAGCACAGCCCACTGCCCTGAGGGCTTCTCAACAGAGTGCTCATACTGTGTGCAGGAGGTGCGCTGTGTCAGGAGACAGCATGGACATGTGGACTCATGCTCACATCTTAGGGCTGCTGCTGCTCTGGCTCCCCAGTAAGTGAGGAGAACCCTGGGACTACACTGGCCCAGTGTGGCCGATGCCTGTCACTGAAGGGAGGTTCAGTTGTCACACCCTTATAACGACAATGTTTGTTTCTGCTTATGATGTCAGGTGCAAGATGTGACTTCCAGATGACCCAGGCTCAGACTCCACTGTCTGCATCTCTGGGAGACAAGGTCACCATCAATTGTCATGCAGGTCAGGACATGGGCACCTACTTAAACTGGTACCAACAGAAACCAGGCAAAGCTCCTCAACTCCTGATCTACTGGGTGGCACTGGGCCAAGAAAGGATTTCACTCTCAGCATCACCAGCCTGGAATCTGAAGACTCCACCTTTATCACTGTCAATAGGACAGCAGTGCGTGTCCCACCGCGTCACAAGTGGTAACATAAACCACCAGAGGAAGCAGAAGTGTGCAGTGGCCTCCCCAGAGCTTCCTCGGGGCTTGTCGACATTCTGGGAGAACAGTTCAGATATTGTCAGTTGTAAGCAGCTAAAAGGTTTCCATAAAGCAGTTGAGTGATTTTCCTCTTACCTCTTTCCTCCTTCCAGTCTCAGGGGTGCAGGCACGACACTGTTTCTGCAAAGTCAGTGTGGGTAACAGGTGTCGATCCTCAGTGGTCTGGGTCATGGAACCGATTTGAATGCACAGGCCAAAGAGCATCCACTGCCGGATTTTCAAATAAAATTTTATTTTCATTAAAGATGATACAACTTTATACATGTAAAGATTTTTTTTTTAGGAGTTCCGGACAGCTGGCTGCCACCGCGCTTCTGGTGAGCCTGAGCTTCGTTCCTGGAGTGCTGGAGTCGCCTCCGCTCCGCCGGGAGCAACATAATTCATCTGCTTCTACCATTTACATGGGAAAGGACAAATACAAAAATGAAGATTTGATAAAGTATGGCTGGCCTGAGGATATCTGGTTTCATGTGGACAAACTATCTTGGGCTCATGTATACCTTCGATTACATAAGGGAGAGAAGATAGAAGACATTCCAAAGGAGGTGCTGATGGACTGTGCCCACCTCGTGAAGGCCAATGGTACCCAAGGCTGCAAGATGAACAACGTCAAGGTGGTATATATGCCATGGTCCAACCTAAAGAAAACTTCTGACATGGATGTGGGGCAAATCGGCTTCCGGAGGCAGAAGGATGTAAAAATTGTGACAGTGGAGAGGAAGGTGAACGAGATCTTGAACCGACTAGAAAAGACCAAGTTAGAGCGGTTTCCAGACCTAGCAGCAGAGAAAGAAGGCAGAGACCGCGAAGAGAGGAATGAGAAAAAAGCACAAATTCAGGAAATGAAAAAAAGGAGAGAAAAAGAAGAAATGAAGAAGAAAAGGGAAATGGATGAACTTAGGAGCTATTCATCACTAATGAAAGTTGAAAATATGTCTTCAAATCAGGACGGCAATGACTCTGATGAGTTCATGTGAGGAGCCCAGCTCGGGGAGAAGTCGAGTGTGCAGACCTGCTGGCTTCATCTGCTCCAAGTCACAGAAAACTAACCCAAACTGCCCGCATCCTGCACAGACGTGATCCATTTGGGAGTTAAAAAAAAAAATCATTCCTTTTGCTGACAGAAAAGGAACAGATGGCTGTGTGTGATACGGTGGAAATTGAAGACAGCACGTAACTGTAGAAAAGGAAAATATTTTTGGCAGAACCTGTCTGCCTCATGAAAGCCAACTGACTGCCTTTACTGTCAAGATAGACCGTAGAGTGAATCAACTTTGAAAAGTCTTTCTGTGGCTGTGTTCCACCCCTGGAAACAGGTCATGAAATGCTTCTCATGCCCCTAAGGCACCTCCATGTCTGTTAAGAAGAAGGTGTCAATGGGGAATGCAGGCCAGTGTTCTGTCATGTGGGTGTTGAAGATGGTAGTGATATTTTAAGAGTGTCCAGTATTGACATGACCTTTTGTAATCAGTGTCATTGTAATGAGCCTCAAGTCTCAGGTTGTCCCAGCTTTGACATCCTTGTTGCTTACTGTAAGGGCCTCCATCTTAGTATCGTCATAGTTAAAGACACAGTTGATCCTAGTCAAGTTTGGGCCACAAGAATATCACCTGGGTCACATGTGTGACTTCTGGGCTCTGGAATCACTTCTCAGTGTGGAGTGACATAGGAAGGGATGCTGTGTGAGTAGTGTGAGCCACACAGATTATTTGAGTCTTGCCATGGATGCATCAAGAGGCATTTTCTTAGCCAGCCAGGAGGAAATTTCTTCCCTTACTGTAAAATCATATTTATTTTCAATTGTAAGCCCAGAGCTGTAGACTCCATAACTTCCAGTATAACTTTGATATTCATCTGAGCCACCTGATGTATAGTGTGATTCTAGCCAGAGGGAACATTTTGTTAAAGCATTTATGGGAACTGTAGAGAGAGACAGGGCCAAACAGTGACAGAAGGGAGAGCAAGGCCTCAGGACAGCACATGTCACGTTCATGCTCACTCAGAACTGTGCCCGCATGCTGGCCCTATCACCCCACTCAGGTGATTCATTCAGCAAACATTCTAGCTGTTGTCGCTGTAGGTAGACGAGCATCCTCTTCCATCCAACTTGGTGCTTGGGATTGAGTTGGACATTTCCTGAGGTATAACCCATCAGCCAAGTTTTGAGAAAGTGGAAGCAAGCAAAAGTGATCAGTGATGTTGTGTCTGATATTTAGACTGGAGTTCTGTGATTTAAAAAATTATAATAAAGTATCATTTTTTTCCAGAAGGAAAAAAAAGATTTTTTTTAGTTGTCACATGAAAATATTATGGTATATGGGTCACATAATGGTGCTTTAATCTATGTATACATTATGTAATAATCACTCAGTTTAACTAGCATGTCTACCAACTTAACTTTTCATTTTCCTAGTGAAACATCGTGATTTTTTTCAGTCAAAGGTGCAGATAATAGAAATGGCAAATCATCTGGTGTTTCACCAACAGCCATCCTGCCTTTGCTGCAGATGCTATAAGCTACCTGAGTACTCTGCGCTCAGCATTGTCTGGGAAATCCCAAGCTGAGGTGTTGAATCTCACCCCTCTTCACCTGAACCGCCACAGGTACAGTGCAGAGTACAGACTGCTCCTTTTTCAGACTCCAAATTTCAGGAGGGTCCTTGTGCAGCACCTCTAGAGTGAACCAGAGTAGAATAAATGTCAATGTCACTGTGCTTCTACAATGATGCTGCTTGCCATGCACTGATGTTGGTTGATCCAGTGCGATTGCTGCTTCTCAACTCTCAGAATTTTGGAATTTAGGTACAAATCATGGAAGACACAGGGAAGTGTTTCAAGTATTGTTTACAAGCCTGGATTTCATTGTTATATGATAAATAGAAAGAGGAGAAATTTCATGTGTACAGCAATTATGTTATAAATAGTAAAATAAACAATAAACGATATGTGAAAGCTAAAGAACTTCTTGGGAAGAAAAGATTTTCAGTCAAGTAAAGAAGGGATGAGAGAAGGAGTTGGGGTAAAAATAATTCAGAATCATCATATAACTGCTCAAGGAATGATCCCACACACTGTGGGTTATGTTCTCCCACATCAAGGAGATCGTCTCTTTCAGACTCAGCCAGATCTTGATTTAATGAAATAATTTTTCTTAGATATTACAGAAAGTTCAATTCTCAATTCTCAATTTGACAGCTGTACCTAACTAGTGTGCATGTGGTCACTGAACCTATCATAATCACAGAAAAAACCTCAACAACTGTAAGTTCAACAGGCCAGCAGAACGCCAGATTTTTCATTCAGTTTGAAGGATTGAAGGACTCAAATATTTCATTGTCTGCGGTGGCTGTTTTACCTTTCCATTTTTCTGTGTTGAATCAATATGTATATATTCATGAAATGCTAATATCCACCTTTGCCTATTATAGTGCAATTTCTTACCAGTTTATGGTACATTCATCTTTGGTTAGGTTTGGAGCATGTGAATTAAAGATTACCTCAAAGCATCTTATTTTTCAGATTTACAACCCAACTGTCTGGATTTAGAATGTGACAGTAAGTGAAAGGAAGACCATGAGAATGAGAAGAGAAAGTATTTTCCCAGTGAGTAGAGAGTGATCAGTAGAAAGTACCTTAGCATTTGTTTCTGTTGTCAAAAGGCATCAAGTAATGCCTGGAACATCCATTCAACACACTTTTCCTGAGCTAGATCTGATCATTGACCAAACTAAAAAACATAAAAGAACCAGATTTTTTAAAACAAACTACATATTTTATAATATAATTCTATATATGTACTAATCTAATAATATATAAAAATAAAATATGTCATGAATCTAGCTAATGTATTTTCATAATTTCCTTTATGTACATTTATTTCATTATTCTTTAGATATAAGGAAAATCATTATATCTTCACTTGCACAAATGCTGTAAAAAAACATCATGATCCCCTTTTTGTGCATGTATATTTGTGTATGTGTGTACATGTTTGTGCATGTAGTGTTTACAAGGCTCTCAAATACTTATGCTTATAAAAGCCCAAGAATGATAACAAAAATCATCTTGGATTGCTTTACCTACTTATTGCTTACTCTGGGGTTTCCCAAGCTCCCCATTCCAGGGCTAGAATGGTATACCACTACCAATCTGCCTGACATTTTTTTATGTGGGATCTGGGGATCTGAACTCAGGTCCTTTCCTTTGCAAAGCAAAGGCTTTAACCCCTGAGTCCTCTTCTCAGCCCAAGAATGATCTCCCTTATTTTCAAATTACCTAACCAGTTAAATGAAAAAAAAAATCAATTTGCCAAGTGTTTGAAAGAGTAATGTCAGGGGGTATGTAAAGCTTAGGTAGTTTGATGCAGGTGGAATGCTGAAGATGTGGTTTTGGCAAGGAGAGAGGGGCATGGAGAACCTTGTAGGGAACTGTATGAGAGATGGAGGAAGCTCAGCTCTCGGGGATAGATTTGTGGCCTTAGTCTCATCTTCTGGTTCCTCAAAGCATTGAAGTCTGTATTTATCTTGCTTTCAATAAATAAATATCCTTTTCAATTACAAAAGGGAACAATTTCGAGGTAACATATACTTGCAATGAAAGTATTTTTCTTCTAATAAAACAAACTGAAAGCCTACTAACACTGCTCTCAAAGATTATAATACATGTTTTTTTGTAACACTCATGCTACCCAACTGTGAAAGAGTTAATTCCACATAGTTCAAAGGTCCATTTCAAGATGGTTTAAAGTTCCCTAAATATCTTTTATAAAACAAAATGCTGGAGAGATAGAAACTGCCTGACTTCTGTTGATCTGAATGTGCCCATAGCCAAACCCACTGCCTGGACGACTTCATTACAGGCCATTGTAGCACTGTGCAGGAGTCAGCCCCAATCATGTCAAATATCCACCATGAGGGTCTCCACCCAGCTTCTGGGGCTTCTGCTGCTCTAGCTCCTGGTGACCAAGGATGACACCACGGATTTGTCGATTGACTCAGCCCAGTGTGATCCGTACTTTCAGATTTTAAGTTTATAGCATGACTAAGTGTGTATATTTTAGTTTGCTCCACATCAGATGCCCAATGTTATATCTAGGTCATCCTTGCTGTCAGAATTCATGAAAAAATCAAAGTGGGGAAAAGCAATTAATTCAAAGTCGTCTACTTCATTTGCATATGTGTGTGTATCAGAGGGCACTGTGTGTTTCTGTGGAGGACCAAGGGAGATTTCAGCAATCACCCTGGATTGCTTCTACCTCCTATTTCCTTTGCTCTGGAGATTCCAAGGCTCTGCCTTCCAGGACTGGAAGTGCAGGCCACTGTCATTTCTGCCTGGTGTTTTACATGGGTTTTGGGATCAGAACTCAAAATCTTCTTCTTGTGAGGCAGAGTCTCAACACCGGAGTCATCTCTCTGGAACACGCTTCATTTTTTAATATTCTTAATTTTTTTTGGTGGGGGGGGGCTCACGTGTTCACGTGTCCCAGGCAGTTCTCAGATTCCATGTGAAGCTGAAGAAGACCTTTAATGATTGATCCTCCTGCCTCCCTCTGCCAGGTACTGGGATTGCAGGTGTTCATAGCCACACCGGTTCATGCAGTAGTGGGGATCAAACACAACAAGGCTCCATGCATAATAGTGAGGCATTGGACCAACTGAGCTACATCCTCAGGATTTTGCCCTCCCCGGGCCTGATTTTTTTTTTTTTTAAAGGAGAATAGATTTGTATGATTATATTTATCATTGAATCTATCTTTAAATAAAACACAAACTCACTGCAATGAGACTTGTCTTTACCAGACCTGCACAATGACTGACATACCAGCATGCCCCAATAGACTACTGAGGATCTCAGGAGAGATAATTACATGCAGTGGAAACCTTGGGGATTAGGGCTGGAGGAGTGAAGGGAAACACCCCTATCAGTGGGGTGGCTGGATGAGGGGGCACTCAGTATGCCACAGAGGTCTGAACCCCACAAGAGTAAACAAACCAGAGGGAATCCTGGGGCCCATAAAAGTGGACAGTCAAGAGGGTGGGAGTGAGTGGGACAGATTGATGAAGAGAAAGGTGGGGGGATGGGAAGGAGGGGGAAAGAGGGAGGCAGAGATAAGTATTCGATAAAAAATTAAATAAAAAGTGCAAAAAAAGAAATAAAATCCATCTTGAAAGAACACAAGTATGTAAAGCCCGTGTTGTTATTTCCAATTGATATATCACAAGCTGCAAATGTTCCAGGATTAATCTAGTCTTTTCGCTCCCACAAAGCAGGGAAGTTGCAAAGACAAATGCATCATTAGAACATGAAAGCATTCGGAACTCCTTGTCAGGACATGGAAATGTAAAGGTATCCTCATTTCATGATGCTTGCTTCTCACCTTCTTTTCTTAGATCTTCCACACCAAAGGGGTGAGCTCACACACACCAAGGAAGAGAGAGGAGGCAACAAATGTCTCATAAACGTGGTAATTAACTCCATGTTACTTTCAAGATTTGATGATGTGCCAAAAGTTGTTCGACCCTCCGAGTGGGCAGTGAATACTGTTTTGTTTTTTTTTTAATTTTTTATTATTTTATCAACTGTGCGCATGTATGTGTGGTGGGTGAGTGCGCGCGCGCGCGCGCGCGCGCGCGTGTGTGTTGTGGTGTGTGTGTGTGTGTGTGTGTGTGTGTGTGTGTGTGTAACCACGGACGAACTCGCGAACCACCATGGACGCCTCCACCTCCTCTGCCCGGGATTCACAGGCTTCGTCCCACCAGGACCAGAAGCGCAGGCCGCCCCCGCTTCCGCCTGGCATCTATACGTGGGATCTGGGATCCGAACTCAGGACCCTCCGCCTGCAAGGCGGAGGCTTAACCCCTGAGCCACCTCTCCAGCCCGTGAATACTGTTTTTGGAATCTTAATTTATGGCACAGGAGCTAGACAGTGACATTTGTAATGGAAAATTCCTCTAGCTCCTGGTACTCTTATTACATCTACCCTTGAATGTGCTATTACAAGAAGACTCCAGTTTAACAGCTTTTTGTCTCTGGCCAGGGGGTGACATACAGTGCCCAGCAGAATGGAGTGAAGGGAATTGCAGGAGCAGCAAAACTGCAAAAGAAAATCAACAAACCACAATCCAGAACTTCAGAGACTCTATATCAATCACATAGAACTAGGACAGCCTAATCTCTCCCCATCCTGGAGCTCAGGGACATTTGCGGAAGAAGGGGCGGTAAGATTGTAAGAGCAAAAGGATGGGAGGAGCAACGATTTGCAAGATTCTCAACAATAGTTGGGGCCAAAGCAATCGTAATGGGACTTGTGCATGCCCTGCGCAATGTCCAGCGCACTGTTGCCCTCATAAATCTAGCATCTGTTAAGGGCACCGAGACCCCTGGAGGCAAGGGATTGACAGCCATAGTAGTGATCTTAGGCTTAAGGGGAACAAGAGAAAGGGCTTATGGAAATGCACTGGGTCCTTATATGTCATCGGAGAGGAGGACCCAGAGGAGAGTTAGGCGTACACATAAAGGACTCTCTGGGAATTGGGGGGGAGGCACTGGGGGAGGGGAGGAGGGGGAGGAGGGGGAGGGAGGGACTGGTAAAAAATTTTAAAATGTATAATTAAATTTTTAATAAAAAAAAAACAAAAAAAACAAAGGATTTGAGTGGCTGGCAATTAAGAACAGTGACTATGGCACAAAAGCTTTGCAGACATAGGGCATTCTATCTACTGTAATTAATGATCCAGCTTAGCTCTTTGGGGTCGTCTGGTTTAAATTGCCATTCAGCCTGCAAGACCAGATAAAATTTTTTCCAAAATTTATTAAGAAGATACAAAATCAGACTCTGCTAATTGTCCACCGGACTATCTTATCTCACCAGGACAACACCATCTTAGGCCTATTTTTCAAAGAGAGACACCAATACAAAGATTTACATTTTGTTAGAGTTCCAAGATCCATTCAAATTTTAATTTTGAACTATAGAGCAAAGCCAATGATGATGAACATTTCAATGATGCCGAAGACAGGAATGGACAGCACATTTCCAGACTCAAGGAGATTTAAAACCGATAGCACAGCTAATGGGTTATGTTGCAAGATACGGCCAATAGCCTTCCTTATCTGTTTCCTTTTCTGCCTGTGGCATGAAATCACAATAAATAAAATTTGTGCAGTAATCCAAAAAAAAAAAAAAGGAATAATTATTCTGGACAGGAGAAATGTGTGTTGAAATATGTGAGAGGAAGGCAGAAAAAATATGAAAGGGGGAAAACTTTACATGAATATTTATAGAATTCCAAGCTCTCTTGACTGAATGTCTGGGGAAAGATATATTGACACTGAAGTCTATTGGGGAGATTTTCTGCTTTACTTAAAAGAGGGAAAAAGGAAAAAAGTCTTTTTTTTTTTTTTTTTTTAGCTGCCTCAAGCATTTTTTTTCCCTTTTTAAAAAATTTAAACTCTCTCTCTTCTCTCTCTCTCTCTCTCTCTCTCTCTCTCTCTCTCTCTCTCTCTCTCTCTCTCTGTGTGTGTGTGTGTGTGTGTGTCAGAAGGCATTCGTGTCCCTGTGAAGGACCAAGGGTAATTTCAGGAAACATCCTTGATTGCTTCTACCTCTTTCTTACTTCGCTCTGGGATTTCCCAGATTCCGCTCACCAGAGCCAGAAGTGCAGGCCTCCATAGTTTCTGCCGGGCCTTTTTACGTGGGACCTGGGATCTGAATTCAGGTCCTTCTGCTTGCGAGGCAGTGTTAACCCCTGAGCCATCTCTCCAGCCTACCAGCAATTTTCGCTGTTGTTTATGTTTTTTTGTTTTTCAGTCCAGGGGATGGATCCCAGGACCTTGCGCATGCTTGGCAGGCACTCTATCAGTTAGTTAAACCCCCACCTCCCTTCACAGTTTTAAAATCCCCTATGTGGACCAGCATCAAGACTCCATGGGTAAAGGACCCCGTGTACAAACTAGAGACCTGAATTCAGTTCCTGAATCCCACGTGGTGGGAAGAGAGATCCAGCCCTGAAAGTTGTCCTCCATACAAATGCTGTGACACACAAATATCTGTTCTCTCGCAAATAAATAAACAAGATGTTTTTTTAAAATCCTATCTACCAATTTTGAAAACAATTGTATCTTAGATTTTAGGAGGTGTTGTGTAACTTTTCCAATGTCTATAAACAGAGAGGTGTATAATCTTCTCCCTCACACCAAATTGATTGTTTTGACTTTATTTTTAGTGTGTGTGTGTGTGTGTGTGTGTGTGTGTGTGTGTGTGTGTGTGTTGCAGAAGAGGTCCTCACTGGAGGACCACGAGTGACTTCGGGAATCATCCTGGATTGCTTCTACCTACTGTTTGCTTTGATTTGGGATTTCTTCACCCACCAAGATCAGAAGTGCTGGTTGTTTCCATTTCTGCCTGGTGCTTATATGTTGGGACCTGGAATCTGAATTCACTACTTTCTATTTGTGAGTTAGAATCTTAACCCCTGAGTCATCTCTTTTTTTTTTTTTTTTAACATTTTTTATTATTATTTCTGCTCATACAAACTTAATAGGTAGACCAGTTCCCTCCCCCCTCCTCCTCCCCCCGAACCCCCTGCTCCCCCTCCCTCCCTCCCCATCTCCCAGTGCCTCCCCCTCAATTCCCAGAGAGTCCTTTATTGTGTATGCCTAACTCTCCTCTTGGTCCTCCTTTCCGATGACATAAAAGGACCCAGTGGCATTTCCCTGAACCCTTTCTCGTGTTCCCCTTAAGCATAGGAACACTTCTGTGGCTATCAATCCCTTGCCTCCAAGGATCTTGGTGCCTTTAGCCGATGTTAGACTTTGTGAGGTCAATAGTGTGAGGGACATGGCGCAGGGCATGCAAAGTCCTATTATGATTGCTTCAGCCCTATCTAGTGTGGAGACTCTTCAAATCATTGTTCCCCCCATCCTTTTGCTCTTACAATCTTACCGCCCCCTCTTCCGCAGATGTCCCTGAGTTCCCTGAGTCATCTCTTCAGCCCTGGTTTGATTTTTAAATTTAAAATGTTATTAACTTTTACAGCAAATAAATTTTATTCAGTCGAATTATGAACTTTTTAAGGTTGGTGGTTTACTAAGATACTTCTGAAAGCTGTTTTCAGGATTCTTCTTTTTTCTCTGATTAAGAAGGAGGGGGCTGGTGAAATATCTCTGTGGGTAAGGCACATGTCTGCAAACCTGGCCACCTGAGTTCTATCCCTGGAAGCCCACATGGTGGAGGAAAGTTTTTTCTCAAGCCTTCTCCTGTGCACATGACATGCATGTGTGCACCCTGTCTCTCTCTCGTGAATGAATAAAATAATTTTTTTAAAAATGTGAAGAAAGGGGCTGGAGAGGTGGCTCAGGGGTTAAGCCTCTGCCTTGCAGGCGGAAGGTCCTGAGTTCGGATCCTAGACCCCACGTATAGACGCCGGATGGGAGCGGGGGCGGCCTGCGTTTCTGGTCCTGGTGGGCAGAGCCTGTGAATCCCAGGGCAGAATAAACAAGGAGAAGGTTCTACACACACACATACACACACACACACACACGAACACATGCACAATTGAATAAATAATAATAAAAAAAATGTGAAGAAAAAGATATGAACTTCTTCAAGCAATGTGGTATAAATGTATGCAATGATAGCACACTTAAGTAATTCCAAAATGGTTACATGAACTTCTGGTGTACATCTGGAAACAGTCTCTCAAGAAACTTTATATATGTGGTGCTTATATATTAATAATATTTTACGTGAAATTTTCATTACTTTATGTACCAAATCTAATTTTCTTAGACTCTATCATGGAGTTTTCATTAAATATCCTAGTCCATTTTAACTGAAATGAAAAAAGTTTTTTGAACATCATAGAAGCTTTATTTTGCATTATTTGTTTAAATATTTAAAAGTATGCTCTGAGTCATTCATCATATTTGAGATCCAAGGCAAATATTCTAGCTCAATATTAGACCTCTTCATTTCTTCTTTTAAAAAATTTCTGTTTTAAAAAAATCATAAAATACCTTACAACTAAGAAAACTGTAGAAGGGCTGGAGAGGTGGCTCAGGGGTTAAGCCTCCGCCTTGCAGGAGGAAGGTCCTGAGTTCGGATCCCAGAGCCCACGTATAGACGCCAGGCAGAAGCGGGGGCGGCCTGCGCTTCTGGTCCTGGTAGGGCGGAGCCTGTGAATCCCGGGGCAGAAGGAGGTGGAGGCGTCCATGGTGGTTCGCGAATTCGTCCGTGGTTCTACACATACACAGACACAGACACACACACACACGTGCGCACATGCGCACAGTTGAATAAATAATAATAATAATAAAGAAAACTGTAGAAAATATTATAAATCCCTATAGGCCTACTGCTCAGCGTTGTCAGAATTGAAAAATTTCCCATATTTACAAAAGACTTTTTTTTTAAAGGAAATCGGACTTTACAGATACAGTCAAGTTTCCAGTCCCGAATATTTCCTATTTCCCTTTCTGAGAAGTAGCCACAATGATGGATTTCATGCTTTCATTTCTATGCCTGCGTTTATAGTTTTACCACACATGTGTTTATTCATAAGTTGTATGACACTTTTTACACATTATAACTTTTATATAGATGGTATCGGCAGTAAGTAACAAAGAGAGATGGCTCAGTGAATAAGAGCACTGGCATTGGGGGTAGAGCTGGCTGGTCTACGATGTGTGCTGCCAGTTGTATGTCCATAAGAAGATTAATCTCTGTGGGCCTCATGAATTTTCTAGAAAATCTAGAAAATGGGAAATCTAGTAGCACCTCATAAGGTTGTTTTCATTTTTATTTTAATTAATTAATCAATTAATTGTATGTGTATTAGAGGGCACTGTGTGTCCCTGTAGAGGACCAAGGACGACTTGGAGACTCATCCTGGATTGCTTCTACCGCCTTCTTGCTTCACTTTGGGATTTCCCAGGCTCTGTTCACCAGGGCCAGAAGTGCAAACTGCAGCTGTTTCTGACTGGTTTTTTCATGGGTCCTGGGATCCAACTCAGGGCCTTCTGAACCCTGAGCCATCTCTCCAGCCCATAAGGTTGTTATGTGGGTATATATATTTTTTCTAAGCGATATGTTTATCATTAGAAAATGATATATCATATCATATATTCATTAGAATATCATATTTTCATTAGAAAATGAAACAATGAGTTAACCTTTATTCTGTACTTGCTTTTTTTAAAAATTTTGACTTTGATCCATATTGACATGTGTCATTATTTATTTTCCATATAATATTTCATCATATGAACACACTGCTCCTTTGTGATTAGCACTTGGGGCATTTCCAGTACAAAATTACGGTCATGAGCATCTTTGCACATATTTTCATATGCATATATTTGAAAGAACTTTTCCAGCATTCTTTAAATAGTTCTAGAAAGACATTTCAAAATATGGCTTTGATTTCTTTTTCATAGGCAAAGACACTATGTCTATACATTCCAATTTTTTCAACATTGGTAGTGTTTTTGAGTTTCTAGATGTTTGCGGCTATTCTGTGGAGCATCAAAATTAACTTGATCCAAGAGATGATGTCATGACAATGTACTTGTTTGGTTAATTTTTGATTGCCTCTTCATTTTCACATATTCCTATATAAAAACTGAAGGACAGAAACTGACCCCATATCATATCACTTTATATCACATATAAAAATTCTGATTGACCATTGTGCTTCAAAGGTTTCTGAGTCCCATGTCACAACAGTTGTAAAAATGAAAGTCTTTTCAAACTCTGTTTTGTTGTGTCTTCTTAGGAAATAAGTCTGAGTTTGTCAAGTGGATGTTTTATTGGTCTCGCTCTGCATGGTAGGCTGTAAACCTTAAGAGTGTTTCAACGAATCATAAAGGAAGAAAGGACACTGTTAAAAATGACTCTGATGGCTAGGATCTTGAGTAGACTACTAATGTCATTACATTTCATCTGGTAGTCCTTTTGAAAACTCATAATATGCACATTTTATAATTGGCCTAAAGATGGCATGAGAGGGTTTATGTATTTACTAAGTTTTGCTGTACTGAGATTTTGTAGCTACTGATGATCTATAATCTCAGCCCAGTAATTTTTTTTTTTTTTTTTACTAGAGACAGGGTTGTATCTCAGTGACTGAGTGCTTGTCTAGCATGTATAAGGTCCTGGATACAATCTTCAGGACTGAAAATAAAATAGGAACAAACAACCTCTCATAGCCATATTATATTTATTTGCTTGTTCTAGTGTTACTGATTCACTTCCTTCAGTAAATCTAACTAGTGACAGGGTTTGCCCTATAAAGTGATTTTAAAATGATTCTCAAAGTGTTCTATAAGCTACAGTTAAATAAGAATGTATGAATTATGAGTAATCACTCTAATGTAATTTATAATTCACTTTCTTTTTTTTTAAGATTTCACGCTTTTATTGCTTAATAATATCTCATTGTCCAAATATAGCAAATATTTGATCCTTTCTCAAATTGCAATGTTTCCAGCTCTTATCTATAAGTTATAATGTTGCTGTAGGCACTCTTATTCAAGTCTTTCTGTGAATGCACATTTTCATTTTTCTTGAGTGCATTTCTTTTTTTTTATTAAAAATTTAATTATACATTTTAAAATTTTTTACCAGTTCCCTCCCTCCCCCCTCCTCCCCCCTATAATTCACTTTCTGTGAAACAAACGCATGCTTTCATTGTTGATAGCCATCCTTTATGGCTTTAAGACCCTAAGAAAGTCTTTAATGACTCTAAGAAAGTCTCTTTGGAAATAAAGACTATCTGGGAGAGTTCAAACTAATGGATACATCAAGTATTTGTTAATTATTAAATTTTATATATGTAATATCTACTGTGTTAAAAAGATGTTTTTGTTCATGAAGTAAACAATTTAATCAGGAAGCAGAAAAATATAGTTGTCATCTCGATCTAGGCTGGAAGTTCTTGAGGGATGCAGAGAAGACAAAGGATGAGATGAGGCTGCTGCTCCTAATTCAAATCCTGGACAATATTCTGTACTTCGGAAGTTTATTTCTTTTCTTCTCTTCTTTTTTCTTTTGAGAATTAAGGCAGAGTTTATTACAGGAGATAAAGAATGGAACTTAGGGACGTGAATCTATGAGGGGCAAGAAAGCCACCAAGAACTCATAGATTCAGGGCTGGAGAGATGACTCAGGGGTTAAGACTCTGTCTTGAAAGCAAAAGGTTCTGAGTTTGGATCCCAGGTCCCACTTAAAAGCACCGGGCAGAAACAGCAGAGGTCTGCACTTCCAGCCCTGGTGTGGAGCCTGGTAAATCCCAGAGGGAAGCAATAAAGAGGTAAAAGCAATTCAGGATGATTCCTGAAGTCACCCTTGGTCCTCCACAGGGACATACAGTGCCCTCTGATACACTCACACACACACACACACACACACACACACACACACACACACACACACACAGAGAGTAAATAAAATTTAAAACCTCACTGACTCTAGGCATGGAAACCACAAGGGCAAGGGAAAAATAGAAAAGGAACGTATGCCCTCCAGCCCTGTGAGGGGGAAGGGGGCCCGGGAAGTTCATTTCTTGACTTTTCAAGTTTCTCCCCTGAAAAAGGAAAGGGTGGCTCTGAATAGCCCTCTGTGTCTTTTCCATTCATTTCTATGAGCTGAAATCAAGAGACAAGTGTGGAATGTATTCAGCTGAGGCCTTGTGGGTAATAAGAGGCATGTTAAAGTCCTCTGAAGCAATGCATACCAGAGGAAAGTGCTATGTTGGGGCATAATTATTTTGGTTCCTATGGACATACACAGGATTGCTTTTAGTTTGTAGTACATGATAAATAATCACAAAGTTAAGACGGTACATATATTTCCCTGCTTATTGGAGAGATGCATTTGTTTTTTTTAATTTTTACAAAATGAATTTATCTGTGTACTATAATCTGAATCAAGAGACAGGCATTTAGAAGTCCTCTTCCTTCCTATCTATGCCTCCCTCTTCCCCCAGGTCAGAACCCCAATGACACAACAACCTAGGCCTCAATTATTAGAGAACCAGTCACCTTAAATACCCACACTGGAGAACAACCTTTCCACAATGACCCTGCGAGAAACAAATAACATCTACACCATACTGGTGAATAATGTTAATCGACAGGTTGTGTCTAAACAAATCTAAAGCATTTAATGTGGCAGCCTTTCTCATCTTTCTGAATTTCCCATTCTTTGTGCTCAAGTGGATGGTCATGTTCTGTGGTTAATCAAGTATTCAGGGTGTCAGTACGGAGTCCATACTCCAGGCCAAGAAAGATGCATTTGAATGATACTCCCAGATCATGAGTATGACATATTGAAATATACTGTTATTTTTTTGAAATATAGTTATTATGCTATGTATTTAACAGCAATTTTTAAAAAGATTTACTTATTTATTTATTGTTGCATATGTGCATGTGTGTGTGTGTATCAGAGGGGCACTGTGTATGCCTGTGGAGACCCAAGGGTGACTTCTGGATGGAGTCATCCCGGATTGACCTGCTTCATTATTGGTGTACTCTGGGGTTTCCCAGGCGCCACCTTCCAGAGTCGAAAGTTGAGGCCGCCATTTCCACCATTTCCTGGCGTTTTCACATGAGATCTGGGATTTGAACTCAAGTCCTTCTGCTTTTGAGGCATCTTTCCAGCCCAAGTTTTTTGTTTCTTTAAAGAGTCTCACTCTAGGGCATGCATAAATGAAGGCAGCCTGCACTTCTGGCTCTGAAGGCGGAGCCAGGGAAACTCCGGAGCAAAACAAGGACGCGGTAGCACAATCCAGAAAGATTAAGGAAGTCACCTTTGGGCGACTGGATTGCTGTGATCACATGTGCGTGTCACAAATTATCCTCTACAGATGGATAATATCTTTGATTTTTAAAAATATGTTTTAGGGGCTGGAGAGGTGGCTCAGGGGTTACGCCTCTGCCTTGCAGGCAGAAGGTCCTGAGTTCGGATCCCAGATCCCACGTATAGACGCCAGGCGGAAGCCGGGGCGGCCTGTGCTTCTGGTCCTGGTCCATGGTGGTTCGCGAATTCGTCCGTGGTTCTACACACACACACACACACACACACACACACACACGCGGGCACATACATACGCACACACGCACAATTGAATAAATAATAATAAAAAATTTAAAAAATATTAAAAAATATGTTTTAGGTCTAACAAGATGGCTCGTAGGTAAAGAAATCTGTGCACAAACCTGGTGACCTGAGTTCCACTTGAGGAACCCACATGGTGGAAGAAGAGAAACAATTTTTGTAAGTTTTCCTCTGATTTCCACATGTATGTTGTTCTCTCTCTCTCCTTTTTCCTCTCTCCCTGATTTCCACAGAGATGTTAGTATGAGACACGGAGCCAGAGCCAGAAAATTAGTTACACAATCAGCTCATGTGAGCTGCTGTTAGCCAGCTCTAGCATACCAGGGTACTAATGTGAGGCATCCATCCATAAGGAATATGTTTGTCATTTTTTCTAAATCATTTGCATGTAAGTTGCTGACATAATGTCCTTTTTACCCTTAAATATTTCAATGTGCATTTCTCTTCCCTTTTTTTTTTTTTTTTTTTTTTTTTTGCTTGTTTTGAGAAAGCGCCTTGCCGTGCTCCTCTGGAGTGTGGAGAACGCAGGCTTGTGCTTTCTTTCTTTTTTACAACAGGGTTTTGTTGGTGCAGCGCGGTGGGAGCGTGTCCGTCAGGCGGGGCGGGCCTACACGTGAGCACGCGGCCGAGGGGCGCTTGGCGGCTGGCGGGGGGCAGACCCTTTGTCTCACCTCGCGGAGAAGGGCTCCGAGCCGCTCCCGGCGCATAGCCCAGCCCCGGCCCATGGACTAGGTGCTGGACCACGTGGCGAAGAAGACAGGCAAGATCTTTGCTCCCAGCATACAGTTCAGTGGAGCAGGTGTTTGCTGGAGGCGACCCTTCCAGATCACCATTCTCTGGGTGTGACGGACTCCCTTGGTGCAAGCCTTCAAGAAGGAAGCAGGCAAGACAATATGAGCCAACCAATGAAGAAAAGGATGAAGACAAATGGAAGCAAAGGGCCGAGAGAAAGATCCCCCACCAGGGATAAACCAAAGCAAGACCGCGCAGGGCCGCCAGATGAGAGTGGAACCACTCCACCTCACCTACTCTGTGTATGATGAAGACTGGGGCATGAAGACCAGCCCTGAGTCTAGCCAGGAGGCTGTGGAAGACGATTCCCCTGACTGCTACATAGAGTGTGTAATCAGAGGTGAGTTTTCTGAACCCATTTCCGATGAAAATTTGCTTTTTAAGTCCTTTGAAGACCTGAAGGGTGGGTCAGAACAAGGCCTTTCTCAACACGTTCTTGAAGCAAGTACCCTTTTGGAACGTTCTTTGGAGTATATGAAGAAAGAGGTCACACAAGAGCTTAATCCACGGGTGATGGTTAGAGAGGACTCTCTGCAGGGCTATTCTGAGTACATGACCGGCAGGAAGCTTCCCCAGGGAGGGATACCCGGTGTTGACTTATCAGATCCTAAACAGCTCGCAGAATTTGCTAAAAAGAAGCCCCCGACACCCTGCGATGCCCCTGCGTCCCTGGTGTGCCCTGAGAGAGGCTGCCACAAAAGACTGAGGGATAAGCATGCCCTCCGGAAGCACCTGATCGTGCACGGTCCCCTCCAGCACGTGTGCGCCGAATGCGGGAAGGCCTTCTTGGAGCGCTCCAAGCTGAAGCGGCATCTGCTGGTGCACTCGCGAGAGAAACCGTTCCAGTGCACGTTCCAAGGCTGCGGGAAGCGCTTCTCCCTGGACTTCAACCTGCGCACCCACGTGCACATCCACACCGGGGAGCTGCGCTTCGCTTGTCCCTTCGACGGTTGCACGAGGAGGTTTATTCAGTCCACTAACCTGAAGGCGCACATCCTAACGCATGCGAAGGCGGGGCAGAATTGCTGAGCAATGCCCAGGAGAGCGAGTCCCCGGAATCACGTGTCTCTCGAATTATAATTGGCAGGAAGAGATTTGGAGAATTGGTTGCAACACAACTCCACAGAGAATATCTTTAATTTTCTAAGATGCTCCTGTACACTGAGCTGCTATTTTAAGAAGATTTCCTGTCCTGTAGGTCACTCCCAAAGGAAAGGTTAATGGTAAAGTCATTGGAAAAGCATAATCGTTAATATATACCATGTGTTAGATAATGGAATATGATTGTGTTTGCATGCTGCATAGAAAATAACTTTTTAATCACATAACTTCAGACTGCACAGCTTTTTCCCTTCCGTAGTTGATGTGCTCGTCCTAAAGAATGAATATTTTGCAGTAGTCAGCAAATGAATGACTACTTACATGCTCTTTACAGTCAATTTTATTTTTACTTTTGTACTTACCACTGTATCAAATTATATTGAAATCATAGATGTCATGACTGTTGGTTAACTTGATCCATATGAATATTTCAGATGATTCAAAATAAAAGAACCTAATACCCTAAAAAAACAAAACAAAACAAAACAACAAAAAAAAAAAAACAACAGGGTTTTGTTGTGCTGCCAGGCTGGTCTTAAAATAATAGAAAGGGGGCTGGACGGATGGCTCAGGGGTTAAAAGCAAAAGGTCTTGAGTTCAGATCCCACGTCCTACGTAAAAAATGCCAGGCATAAATGACTGGTGGCCAGCAATTCCATTCCTGGTGGGTAGAGCCTGGGAAGTCCCCAGAGCACAGCAAAAAGACACACAGTGCCTTCTGATACACACACACACACACACACACACACACACACACACTCACAGAAAATAAATAAATAATATTTAAAAAATAACTGAAATGAATACAATCTAGTAGATTACATTTGAGCTTTGGTAATTTTTTTTTAAATCTTTTTTTTAAATTTTATTATTATTATTATTATTTATTCAATTGTGTGTGTGTGTATGTATGTGTGCGCGTGTGTGTGTCTGTGTGTGTGTAGAACCACGGACAAATTCGGGAACCACCATGGACGCCTCCACCTCCTTCTTGTTTACTGTGCCCCAGGATTCACAGGCTCCGCCCTACCAGGACCAGAAGCGCAGGCCGCCCCCGCTTCCGCCTGGTGTCTGTACATGGTATCTGGGATTTGAACTCAGGACCTTCCGCCTGCAAGGCAGAGGCTTAACCCTTAAGCCACCTCTCCAGCCCGAACTTTGGTAATTGTCCCAGTACTATCTTGAATAGTTATGAAAAGGAATCAAATTGAGTATTGTCTGTATTTGAGGAATAAGATGTATTTTCTCAGAAGTTTCTATCTCTAGCCCTCTTGTGCTTAGCAAATATCCACTCATCCTCTCTTCACACCTCTTAATCCTTCTACAAGCAGTTCTAACATTAATTTCTAATATCTAACATTAGAAGTGTTATCAGCATCTAACAGTAAACTTGCTACAAATGACAGACATCAAATGCTGACTGTTTGGATTTTAGGTAATGGCAGTTGTTAACTGGTAAGAAATACTGTTGTTAAATTCAAGAGGTAATCTTCTTTGTCGTTATTTAGTGTTTGTCTTATTAAAGTGATCCTAGCTTTACAAGCATGTAGGTATGCTAATAAAAAAATCCTTTTTGGAGGTCCATGAAACGACAACTCTAGTTTTAAACATATCTCTTTCAAGAACATAGAAAAATAGCCAAAGACTTTTTTTTGTATGTAGAAGGTCTTTTGTTGTTGTTAAAAACAATGGAATTTTGCGTTTCCAAAATTTTTTTTTGAAAATTTATTTTTTTGTTTCTGTATATGTATTTATTGTATGTTAAACACAGCCTCCAAATATCCCCCTTTCTTTTTCTACTTTTCTACTTTCATGTTTTATGTGGATGCATGACTTTATATATATAAGCACTGGGTGTCCCTGTTGGGGGCCAAGGGTTACTTCAGGAATCATCCTGGATTGCTTCTGCCTCCTTTTTGCTTTGCTCTGGGATTTCCCAGGCTCTGCCCACCAGGACCAGAAGTGCAGGCTGCTGCTGTTTCTGCCTGACATTTTTTATGTGGAACCTGGGATCCAAACTCAGGACCTTCTGCTTGTTAGACAGAGTCTTACCCCCTGAGCCATCTCTCCAGACCCAATATTTGTCATTTTGAGACTAACTCAATTTGCTTAATGTGATGTTCTCCAGTTGTTTCCATTTTCCTAAAAATGACATGACTTCATTTTATGGCTGGAAAACATTCCATTGTGTATACATACCTTATTATCTATATGCATGGATGCCAAGGTTGATTCCATAACTGAGTTATTGTGAATAGTGACACAATAAACATTGATGTGCAAGGCATCTCAGTGATATGTTGACCTGGAGTCCTCTGGATAAATACCCAGGAGCGGTGTGGCTGGGTCACATGGTAGATCAATTTTTATCTTATTGAGGAAGCTCTATGCTGATTTCCATAGAGGCTGGGCTAGTTTACATTCCTTAAGCAGTGTTTAATTCCCTTTTGTCCACATCCTTAGCAGCATTTGTTATTGTTTTCTGGATGATTGCCATTCTGACTGGGGTGAGATGGAATCTCAGTGCAGTTTTAATTTACATATCTCTAACAGCTATTAGTGAGGATGAACATTTTTCCATTTATTTTTGTGATTGCTATTTCTATAAAAAAAAAACTAATATATAATGAGTTCAAGGACACCAGGGGCTATGTGAGACCCTGTCTTAAAAAAAAAAAAAAAAACACACAAAAAAACAACCCAGTCAGTGAGTTAGCTTAGCCCATAAAGCCAGCTGCTTGCAAACCTGGAAACCCAAGTTTAATCCTTGGAAGAAGAGAACCTCGACAAGTTGTCCTCTGTCCTCCACACACTGGCATGCACACACCTGTTTTTCTCCCTCTACTTCTCCCCCTCATCTCTTACATAAGTATTTTTAAAATCCTGAATCAAAACAGTACCTTAAGCTAATTAATTATGAGTTAATAAGTCTTCCCTTGGTAACCTTTTGTTTATTAAAGGCTGACACTCAAAAAATAATGCATATTCATCTTTTTTTTACACAGGTAAATCCTATGTCATATTTATTTAATGCAGATTACTTGGATCAGTGCCAGAATTAAATACTGATAGGGGTACTATCAAGAATGAGGTATTAATAAAAATTAATTTTTTATTAAGGAGTCTCTTTTTAAAATTTCTAATTATTTTTTAAAACTTCATTTATTATGTGTGTGTGTATGTGTGTGTGTGTGTGTGTGTGTGTGTGTGTGTGTGTGTGTGTGTGTGTTTATTAAAGGGCACTGTTTGTCCTAGTGGAAGACCAAGGGTGACTTCAAGAATCATCTTGGATTGCTTCTACTTCCTTTTTGCTCGCTCTGGGATTTCCCAGAAGCTGCCCACCAGGGCCAGAAATGCAGGCTTCTGTCTTTTCTGCCTGGTGTTTTTACGTGGTACCTGGGATCTGAACTCAGGACCTTCTGCATGTGAGGCAGAGTCTTAAACTCTGCACCATCTCCCCAGCCCCAGGATTCTCTTTTTATACAGACATAATGAGTAGTATCCTTCCCTTCCTTTCCCCCTCCTTCCTTCATTCTTCCTTTCTCTGTCTCCCTTCCTCCTTCCTCTCTTCCCTTCATCAATCTATCTTTCTCACTCGCACACTCCTGCCTGCCTAATTGTGTGGGCCCAAGGGTTCCCTTCTGGTTGTCTGTTCTAGTAGGGGCTCATGATTCTGTGGCAGTATAAATGGCCCTTTCTTGGGCAGACCCATTGATAGGGGAACTCTCCTTCACCTGTCTACCCCTAGTCCCTAAGGTTTCTACTGTGTGTAGTCATTCCTCCTCCTTGGTCTATGGGGGAATGTTGATACTGTAGCCATTGTGCAGATCTGGTAGGAGTAGTTTTCAACACAGCGTGTTCCTGAGTACAGCAGTCCTGTTGTGACGGGTGCCTACTCTTAGGTTCTTACAACCTTGCCACCTCCTCTTTTCCAAAATTCCTTTAGCCTTAGGATGGGATGAAGTTTTGGTTGGTCTGGATTGGATTGAGCATTTTAGGGTCTTCGATACTCTGCACTATGTTTGGTTGCTGTGTCTATTTCACTGCTCTTTCATTGCAATAGGCTATGTCTTGTTGGGTGTTAAGATATTTTCTTATCTGCTGTGGGGCTCCTTTTCTGGAGCTGGGGGGCAGAATTAGTTATTTTGGCTAATATTTCTCAAGTAATTGAGGCAGACAGTATAGTTTTTTTTTTCTTCTTGAAATGTCCAGACATTCCCCTAAGTTTGGTTTGAATTTCTTAGTGACCTGATCATTTACTAAAGGTTATGCCTCTACTCTATATGAAAAAATGGGCAAGAATGAAGAATAAAGAAAGGAATGGAGGGAGGAAGGGATGAAAGTCAATGGGAAAAAAACCCAAGAGTCTCAGAGTAATATTCTCTCTCTTTCTTTCTTTCTCTCTCTCTCTCTGTCTCTCTCTGTCAGTGTTGGGAATGGAATACTGAGCCTAGCACCTGCTAGGAAGTGCTGTTTTGCAGAACTCTTTCCTCAGCCACCATAATCCTCATCTTGTTTTGACTCAAAAGTGTACTATTCCCTTCCTAAACTCTGCTCTTTTCACTGCTATAGCTTAATTCAGTGCTCCTCACCCATCAGACAATGGTTTTTTAATATGTCAGGCAAGAGCCGCCATCCTGAAAATATTAACCCAAGCATTTGGCTTCTTTTGTTGTTCTGAGTATAACACATTCCTTCCTCAGCACTATACACAAGGGCTCTCGGCCACTGGACAGCTGACTGTCTCTCTGCAAATATGTGCACATATGCCTGTGATGTGTTGATTTGGAGTTCTTCAGGTGAATACCCAGGAGTGGTATGGCTGGGTCACATGGAAAACCTTAGTTTTCTTTAATAGTGCTTACCTCGGCCCTCCACTCAATGTTTCCCAAATGCACTACAATATTTGCAGTTCCAGAAGTGGAGTGTCTCTGTTTTGACTTTATACATACTTTGCCCACATGCCTTCCTGAGCAAAGTGCTTTATCTGGTGTTTGTTTAATGAACATCGTGATACTTTAACTCTTGCCTTCCTTTTGGGACTCTTGCCCACATTCTTTTTTTTTTTTTAAAGATTTTATTATTATTATTATTTATTCAATTGTGCACATGTATGTGTGTGCGTGTATGCGTGTATATGTGTGTGCGTGTATATGTGTGTAGAACCACGGACGAATTCGGGAACCACCATGGACCGCCTCCTCCTTGTTTACTCTGCCCCGGGATTCACAGGCTCCGCACTACCAGGACCAGACGCAGGCCGCCCCCGCTTCCGCCTGGTGTCTATACGTGGGGTCTAGGATCCGAACTCAGGACCTTCTGCCTTCAAGGCAGAGGCTTAACCCCTGAGCCACTTCTCCAGCCCGCCCGCATTCTTCTTAAAGCAAATCCTCCCTTGTCAATTTTCCATAACACCACCTATAACTCTGGATTGAGTTGAGCTTTGCATTATGTGGTGTGTATGTGTGTGTGTGTGTGTGTGTGTGTGTGTGTGCGTGTGTGTGTGTATAAGAAGGCATTTGACATTTTATGTCCCTGTGGAGGACCAGAGGTGACATCATGAATCATCCTGGATTGCTCTACCTCCATATTGCTTTGCTCTGGGGTTTTCCAGGCTCTGCCTTTTCAGGGAAGAATTACAGGTCATCTGGCATTTTTTTTTTTTTTAACGTGGAATTTAAACTCAGGTCCCGGTGTTTGTGAAGCAAAGTTTTAGCCACTGAGTCAATCTCCCTGCCTTCTCTCTCTGTCTCTGTCTCTCTCTTTTCTCTCTCTTTACTTTTATTTTTTGGAGAGTTTATTTATTTAGTGAGTGAGTGAATGGGTGTGTGTATCTATGTATGTATCAGAGGGCACTGTGTGTGCCTATAAAAGTCAAGGGATGACTCTGGAATCATTCACGGATTGCTCTATTGCTCTACTCTGTTTTTGCCTTGCTCTAGGGTTTCCCAGGCTCTGCCTTCCAGAGGTGAAGTACATGCTGATGCCATTTCCGCCTAGCGTTTTTATGTGGGATCTGGGATCTGATCTCAGGTCCTTCTGCTTGCGAGGTAGATAGAGGCTTAAAGCCCTGAGCCATCTCTCCAGGCCCTCTCTCTCTTTTTAATGGACCACAAACTCTCTGAGATCAAGGACCATGAGGTATTCATGCTTATATCACCAACTTATAGAGGACGGAATCCAGGCCATAGGGGCATTCACTAAATTCAGTTGAACAAATAATAGCTGGAACCGAAAGTCTCTAGGTGGCTGGTGAGATAGCTCAATGAGTAAGTGCCCTGGAAATCCTATGTAGTGGAAGGAAAAGAATCGACTTCTGAAAGTTGTCCTCTGACCACTACCCATGTACTTGTGGCACACATGTGTAATCTATCTATCTATCTATCTATCTATCTATCTATCTATCTGTCTGTCTGCCTGCCTGTCTCTCTGTCTACCTTCCTGCCTGCCTACTGTCTGCCTCTTTCTCTATTTCTTTCCTATGTGTATTTACATTTAACTTTTTCTTGTTTTTAATTTTATTTATTACTTGTGTGTATGCATTACAGGAGTCACATATTCCATAACATTTAAGTTTTAATTAGCTAAAACTAATTACAATTAAGAAAAATCATTCCTTAGATGCATTAGCTACCAGTATTCAATAGCGACATTTAGCTACCATATTGGACAACTGTAGGGCGCCGCCCTACATGCATCCTCCGTTACAAGATGGCGCCGACCCCGGCAGAACAAGCTACTGCGCAGGCGCCGGGTAACTGACCATCCTTGGTTTCCCGCCTCTCCCTTTGACGTTGTATGGCCTGACGAGCAACAGCCAGTCAGAAGGTGACACGTCCTAGGCGAAGACCGTTAACCTATATAAGGGTTGGGTTTTTCCTGTTTGGGGTCTCCGCTTCTACTCTGAAAGCTTATGCTCTCCCTCTCAAGATGCATTAAAGCTTTACTGCAGAAGGATCCTGTGCGTGTGCCGCGTTGTTCTTGCTGGCGAGACGGTTGCGTGGGACATTTGGTGCCGAAACCCGGGAATTTGAGACCTTGTCATCGTCAGCACCACCGGAGACCCCTTGATTACAAGGAGGATTCAGAACTGCAGGCAGGTACGTTCGGAGAGGTATGTTTTTCCTGGACTTTGGTTTAAACTTATCCCCACCGTGGGCGAGCAGTATTGAAGGTTTGGTAATTGTATTGGGAGCCCTCTTGATCTATCTTGCTAGTATGTTCTGTTTCCACCGTTTTCATTGCTAGGTACATTAGGACCGACGCACATAGGCGGCGGCGCCTCGGTGCGTGTGTTAGCCTTTTGTAGATAAAGGAGCTACACGCAAAAGGTTATACTTTCATTTTGTTCACACTGGTAAGGCGGACGTAAATAAGCCGCGGGTGTTGAATCATCATGGGCTCCTCACAGTCTGTTATTACAGCATTAGAGACGGTGTTAAAACAGCGAGACATCAGGATTGCAAACCGAACATTGAAAAACTTTGTTAAGGAGGTTGACCGAGTGGCCCCCTGGTACGCTTGCTCTGGGTCCTTGACCCTTGCCTCATGGAACAAATTAGGCAAAGATCTTGACTGCAAATTGGCGAATGGAGACTTGAGACAGGGGACAAGAGCCATTTGGAAGCTTGTCAAAAATTGTTTAGAGGACGAGGCCTGTAAGAACGCCATAGCAGAAGGCAGAAATACCCTTGAAGAAGTCCAGGACAGCATGTCAGAAACCGAACGTAGTGAGAGGTTGGGTGCGCGCAAGAAAAACCCCATCCCAAAGAAAGAAAAAGGCCCCCCCGGTGAGTCTAAAGACAAGGGGGTGTTTTTGCCAGACTACAGGGACCCCCCCCTGCTACTACATCAAAGGGAGGGGCTAGTTTATACCCTATAAGTGAGCTTAAAGCTTTAAATCTAGATAGCTCCACTGACTCCGAGGAATCAGGAGATGAGGTACTGAGTACCGAAGAGAAAGCTGCTAGGTATGAAGAAGAGAGATACCATCCTGATGATTATAGACAAAACAATAAGAGGCCACAGAGATGACAACGTCAACCAGCTGCCTCACAGGTTGTTCCTTCGGCGCCCCCTCTTTATGAGCCGCGACCGCCCCCTCTTTATGAACAGCGACCAAAATCATACTCTTTCTTTCCAGATAAGGTCAAAAGGAAACTATGCCTCGCGTACCCTGTCTTTGAGGGTGCCGAAGGGGGACGAGTCCACGCGCCCGTGGAATACAGCCAGATAAAAGAACTGGCAGAGTCAGTTAGAAAGTATGGTGTCACAGCCAACTTTACTCTTGCACAACTAGACAGATTGGCCATGACAGCCATGACGCCAACTGACTGGCAGATGGTTGCGAAAGCAGCGCTTGTCAGTATGGGTCAATATATAGAGTGGAAAGCCCTTTGGCATGAGGCAGCTCAAGAACAGGCCAGATCTAATGCGATGGCCTTAACCCCTGAACAACAACAATGGACCTTTGACCTCCTAACGGGTCAAGGCCGTTTCGCGGCTAATCAAACAGAATACCATTGGGGTGCCTATCAACAAATTGCCCATACGGCCATTAGGGCCTGGAAGGCATTATCTAGGAAAGGAGGGGCTGATAATCAACTTACAAAGATTATTCAGGGAACACAAGAGCAAGAGCCTTTCTCAGATTTTGTAGCAAGAATGACAGAAACAGCAGGGCGAATCTTTGGCGACCCTGAACAGGCCGCACCCCTTATTGAACAACTTATTTTTGAGCAAGCTACTCAAGAATGCCGCGCAGCCATTGCTCCAAGAAAAAACAAAGGATTACAAGATTGGCTCAGGGTTTGTAGAGAACTCGGAGGACCCCTTACGAATGCTGGATTAGCAGCTGCCATCCTGCAATCTCAAAAGCGCCCCCTAAAGGGGCCTGACAAAAGGACTTGTTTTAGGTGTGGTAAGACAGGACATTTAAGAAAAGACTGCAAAATGACAGAAAAAGAAAGAGAGCCACCGAGCCTTTGTTGTGGCAAAGGATATCACAAGGCCATCCAATGCCGCTCTGTGAGAGATATAAAAGGCAGGCTTCTCCCTCCCATAGAGGCGGCAACCAATGGGGTTTCAAAAAACGGGACAGTGGGCCCCCGGTCCCAGGGCCCTCCAAAATATGGGAACAGACTCATGATGGACGAGGCCCCCTTAAAGACAGAGCAGGAATCGACCTCTGTGCCGCCTCCGACTTCCTATTAATGCCTCAGATGGGCGTGCAGCCCATTCCTGTCCAAGTCCCCGAACCATTGCCAAATGGGAGTATAGGCCTCCTTCTCGGTAGAGGATCACTCACATTACAAGGTCTAATTGTTCACCCAGGCATTATTGACAACCAACATTCTTTAGAGGTTCAGGTTTTATGCTCCAGTCCGAATGGAGTCTTCTCTATCCGCCAAGGAGATAGAATAGCCCAGATGATATTCCTTCCAGGCAACCCATATCAAGAGGCAGGAAATAAACAGATGGGCTCTTCGGGGCAAGATTCAGCCTACCTGGTTGTTCAACTCCATGATCGACCAAAATTGACTCTATGGGTTAATGACAAAAAGTTTGAGGGCATCTTAGATACAGGGGCAGACAAGAGTATAATTTCCTCACATTGGTGGCCGAAATCCTGGCCTGTTAAAGAATCATCACATTCCCTACAAGGGTTAGGCTACAGTTCTCATCCTACTATTAGCTCTTCTACACTCACCTGGAAATCAATGGAGGGCCATCAAGGACAGTTTGTCCCATACGTACTCCCTCTCCCCGTTAACTTATGGGGACGAGATGTTTTACAAGATATGGGGCTTGTTCTATCTAATGAGTACTCACCACAGGCTATCAATATCATGGAAAACATGGGATATAAATCTGGAAAAGGATTGGGACGATTAGAACAGGGGCGGATACAGCCCATTTCCCCCAATCCAAACCTAAAAAGACAGGGCCTGGGTTTTTCCTAGGCGCCACTGGGGCAGCACGACCCATCCCATGGAAAACAGAGGATCCAGTATGGGTTCCCCAGTGGCCACTCACCTCTGAAAAACTAGAAGCTGTGACCTATCTCGTTGCAGAACAGTTGGCTTTGGGACACATAGAGCCGTCAACCTCCCCATGGAACACTCCCATTTTTGTTATTAAAAAGAAATCGGGGAAATGGCGTCTGCTTCACGATTTAAGAGCCATTAACGAACAAATGCATCCCTTTGGTGCAGTACAGCGAGGCCTTCCGGTGCTCTCCGCTCTGCCCAAAAATTGGAACATGATCATAATAGACATTAGAGATTGTTTTTTCTCTATTCCCCTACATCCTCCTGACAGGCCACGCTTTGCGTTCACTGTCCCCTCCATCAATCACGTGGAACCTGATAAACGGTTCCAATGGAAGGTGTTACCTCAAGGCATGGCAAATAGTCCCACTATATGTCAGTTATATGTACAAGAGGCCCTCAGACCCATCAGAGAACAATATCCAAGTTTAATTATAATCCACTATATGGATGATGTGCTCATGTGTCATAAAGATTTAAAGATTCTTCAAGAGGCCTATCCTTTACTACTAAAAGCATTACGACTCTGGGGTCTCCAAATTGCTACAGAAAAAGTCCAAATTGCAGATACTGGATATTTTTTAGGCTCTGTGGTTCTCCCAGATAAGATTCTCCCACAAAAATTAACAATTTATCGAAAAGATTTGCACACCTTGAATGATTTCCAAAAATTATTGGGAGACATAAATTGGCTACGACCATTTTTAAAGATTCCTTCTGCTGATTTAAAGCCTTTATTTGATATCTTAGAAGGGGACACCCATATCACCTCTCCCAGATCATTGACACCTGAGGCAGAGGTGGCCCTCCGCTCAGTAGAAGCAGCCATTGAAGAGGCACAATTGTGTCGCATTGATTTGCTTCATCCATTTTCCCTTTGTGTGTTCAAAACAAAAAGATTGCCTACTGCAGTATTATGGCAAGGGGGACCGTTGTTATGGATTCATCCACATGCGTCTCCCCAAAAGATTATTGATTGGTACCCTGCAGCGATAGCTCAACTTGCCCTTAGGGGCCTAAAGGCCGCTGTCAGCCATTTTGGCAGACACCCCACGACTTTAGTAGTTCCCTATAACTCTTTCCAGGTACAGACACTGGCTGCTACCTCCGATGATTGGGCCATACTTGTCACCACCTTTTTAGGAAAAGTTGATAATCATTACCCTAAACACCCTATATTACAGTTTGCTGCATCTCAACCTATCGTGTTCTCTCGGGTGACTTCTCCCACTCCATTAAAAGAGGGGCCAATAGTCTACACGGATGGCTCCAAGACTGGCCTAGGAGCTTATGCTGTAGGATCCCAAGTGTTCTCACGACAATACACCGAAACTTCCCCACAAGTAGTGGAATGCCTAGTAGTCTTAGATGTCTTTAAAAATTTTCTAGGCCCCCTTAATATTGTTTCCGACTCCTCTTATGTGGTTAATGCTGTTAATTTATTAGAGACGGCCGGAATCATCAGATCCTCCAGTAGAGTAGCATCCCTGTTTAAACAATTACAAGACGGCCGGAATCATCAGATCCTCCAGTAGAGTAGCATCCCTGTTTAAACAATTACAAGACTGCTTGCTTGCCAGAAGGGCGCCCATGTACATTACCCACATTAGGGCTCATTCGGGCCTTCCTGGTCCTATGAGCCTAGGTAATGATTTGGCAGACAGAGCCACAAGACTGGCAGCAGTCGTTCTTGCTTCTCCGTTACAAGCTGCTAAAGCCTTTCATAACAATTTCCATGTGACGTCTGAAACATTACGCAAGCGCTTCTCTCTTACTAGAAAAGAAGCCCGTGACATTGTCACTCAATGTCATGATTGCTGTCAGTTTCTCCCTGTCCGACATACAGGAATAAATCCTAGGGGAATCCTACCATTACAAGTCTGGCAGATGGACGTCACTCATGTTTCTTCCTTTGGGAAGCTCCAATATGTACATGTCTCAATAGATACTTGTTCTGGCATTATCCATGCCACACCACTAACTGGAGAAAAAACCTCCCACGTCATTCAACACTGTCTTGAGGCATGGAGTGCCTGGGGAAAGCCTAAATGTTTAAAAACTGATAATGGACCTGCTTATACTTCTCAAAAATTCAAACAATTTTGCACACAAATGCAAGTCACCCATATTACGGGTCTGCCGTACAACCCCCAAGGGCAGGGCATTATTGAACGTGCCCATCGCACACTCAAATCCTATTTAATTAAACAAAAAGGGGGAATAATAAAGGACTTGCCCCCGGTGCCACGCGCTGCTATAGCGACAGCACTCTTCACCATAAATTTTTTAAATTTGGATGAACATGATCAGACTGTGGCCGGGCGACATTGCTCAGACCTGCGTCGACCCAAAGAACTGGCAAAATGGAAAGATGTGTTAACTAATGAATGAAAAGGCCTGGATCCTATTCTGATAAGATCCAGGGGAGCCGTTTGTATCTTTCCACAGAATGAAGAGAATCCTTTCTGGATCCCTGAAAGACTTACCAGAACGGTCCTGGAGCAAAGAGACACAGCAGCTGATTCTTCCGATGCTGCTGACGATGCTCCAGACCCTACCTGCCCAGGGGGAACCACGCTGGGGAATTATGTCAACGTTCCCACTCCCGATGCCGGTGATGTATAACGCCCGAGTGTTCCCTCGCCTTTTTACTTCTAATAGAACACCCCTGTATTTTGTTATTTAATCAATCCTATGCTTGGTTGGGAAAGACAAAACCAAGTCTGTATCCTCCAGGCTTGGGAAATTTGAAGCCAACGCCACAATATTGTACGGCTGGTGGCCTCTTATCAATTCATCGGACGCTGCGCGTTCCAATCCCCCTAAACAATCCAAGCTAGCACCTTTTTGTAAAGGGACCTCAATACCCCTATCACTTCTGTTCCTTGGACTGGATGTCAGGCGCGCAGGGCGTCCCCGCTCAATTCAGGGCTCTTTTCATTCTCTCCACTGGTGGGAACGGGAGGCAACCACACTACTATGGACCCATGGAGTTATGATATTAATCCTTTCGATCTGTGGCTACTTTGTGGTCTCAATGGTAGTTGTACTGATCTTACACCCATGGCAACGCTCCTTGGGGGGAGTCTTGAAAAGGGCCTCCTGTGGTATAATCAATCTGACACTGACAAAGTCCACTATAAGCCAAAGAAGGACCCAAGGACGAGCTTTAAGTCTTCTCCAGTTTGTGTTTGGCCACCGTTTGTGTGGATAGTTAGCAATGATACCGACGATAAAGAATTAAATTGCTCAATAGGATCTTGCTTTTATACCATATGCTGGAATGCCACCACACATCCTCTAACATTAGTAACCCGCATGCCCCGCTTTGTCCCTATACCCGTTGATGCCCCAGGATCCATGACCCTGTTTAGACACAAAAGAGATTTTGGGATCACCACTGCTATTGTCAGCATTGTTGCCACCGTGGCCATTACCGCTTCACTCACGGCCTCGGCCTTGGCGTTGTCCGGCCAGGTCCAAACGGCTAAGGTTGTTAATGAACTATCATCCTCGGTGTCCACAGCCATGGACAAACAAGTCTCGGCTAATACCCAAGTACAGGGAGGGCTTATGCTGGTTAATCAGCGCATAGATCTGGCCCAAGAACAAATAGATATTCTATGGCAGCTGGCCCAGCTAGGATGCGAACAAAAGCTTCCAGGCCTATGCGTTACATCTGTTCAATATACGAACTTTACCCAGGCCGCTAACTTGTCAAAAAGCCTCTCTCAGTTTATATTACAGAATTGGACCGCCAACTTTGAACAGACCCTCCGAGAACTAAGAGCCGCCATCATTCAAGTCAATTCCACACGCCTTGATCTGTCCTTAACTGAAGGACTGTCTACATGGATCTCCTCAGCCTTCTCTTACTTCAAAGAATGGGTGGGGGTGGGATTGTTTGGAACTGCTCTTTGTTGTGGACTAGTATTACTTCTTTGGCTGGTATGTAGGCTCAAGGCACGAACAAAGAGAGACAAGGTGGTTATTGCCCAAGCGCTTATGGCCCTAGAACACGGGACCTCCACTGATATTTGGCTAACTATGCTCAAACAGTAGGCCGCCAGTCAGACAGTTCTTGCACACCCAGGGCATGGACCCATTGCACGAGGTAGAATGTCTGGCCAGAGCAGCCCATGAGGGATGTGGAGCAAAGCATCGCACAGAGGATTACATGCTCCTCTGGGAGGCATGTTGTCCAGCATGAGGGTTGCCTGCCCTAGTTTCCCTCTCCTGGAAAAACGGCAGAGGACAGGTCGAGAGCACTCCGGGTCATATTAAGACCTAGTAGCAGCGCTCGGACACAGTCTTAATGTTTGTAACAGGAGGCACAACCTCTGCCTCTATCCCTCATCACATGGGTGACCTACTCGCTTGGTTATAGTTGCTTGGCTATATCATTATATATAAAAAAAGGGGGAGATGTAGGGTGCCGCCCTACATGCATCCTCCGTTACAAGATGGCGCCGACTCCAGCAGAACAAGCTACTACGCAGGCGCCGGGTAACTGACCATCCGTGGTTTCCCGCCTCTCCCTTTGACGTTGTATGGCCTGACGAGCAACAGCCAGTCAGAAGGCGACACGTCCTAGGCGAAGACCGTTAACCTATATAAGGGTTGGGTTTTTCCTGTTTGGGGTCTCCGCTTCTACTCTGAAAGCTTATGCTCTCCCTCTCAAGACGCATTAAAGCTTTACTGCAGAAGGATCCTGTGCGTGTGCCGCGTTGTTCTTGCTGGCGAGACGGTTGCGCGGGACAGACAACAAAGGTTATACAAATTGTCCATGTTGTAAAAAATTCTAATAGTGCTCACCTACATGTTTTCTTTTCTCATTTCACACACACACACACTCAGTCACAAATAATTAATTGATTAAAAAACAATGTGCTCATGAGCAGGGAATAAGTTGTTTATTAATTCATTTTTTCAGCCATTCAACAAATACACCCCATATATGTTTTTGGTTTTAGCTAACCCAGGGTCTTGTGTATACTAATCATGTACTCTGCTAAGGAGCTATATCCCTAGTCTTTCAACACACACACACACACACACACACACACGAATAATAGTAGCTTCTTTTATGTATGTGTGTCCATGTGTATCAGAGGGCACTGTGTGTGCCTTTGGAGGCACAAAGGTGATTTCAGGAATCATCCTAAATTTGTTTACCTCCTTTCTGCTTTGCTCTGGAGTTTCCCGGCTCTGCCTTCCATAACCAGAAATTCCATTTCCAACCCAGTGTTTTTTATTTTTTTATTATTTTTTAATTTTTTCCACTCATACAAACTTAATAGGTACCCTGGTCCCCTCCCTCCCTCCACCCCTCCCCATCCCCATGCTCTCTCCCCTTTTTTCCCCCTCCCCTCTCCCTTTCTCCCACTGCCCCCTCCCCCCCAATCCCTGGAGCATCCTTTAGTGTGAATGTCAAACTTCCCTCTGGGTCCTCCTCTCTAATGAGGTGTAAGGAAGGACTCAGTAGCATTGCCTAGAGTCCTTTCTTGTGTTTCTCTTTAGTATAGGAACACTACTATGGCTGTTAATCCCTTGCCTTAAGGATCCTAGTGCCTGTGATCCATGCTAGACTTTGCCAACCCAGTGTTTTTAAGTGGAATCCAGGATCCAAATTCAGTTCCTTCTGATTTGGAGGCAGAGACTTAATTCATGAACCATCTCTCCAGCCCCAGCAGCTTCTTTTCTTATATAGAAATGAGTTTCACTGTCACATTTTCATAGATACCTATCTTTGTAGTTTGTCCTCCACTCTTTAATATATATAATATATAATATACATATTTTATTTTCTCCTGCTTTTTTTATTTTATTTTATTCAGTTGTGCGTGTGTGTGTATGTGTGTGTGTGTGTGTGTGTGTGTGTGTGTAGAACCACGGGCGAATTCAGGAGCGACCATGGACGCCTCCACCTCCTCCTTGTTTACTCTGCCCTGGGATTCACAGGCTCTGTCCTACTGGACCAGAAACGCAGGCCGCCCCCGCTTCTGCCCGGCGTCTATAGGTGGGGTCTAGGATCCGAACTCAGGACCTTCCGCCTGCAAGGCAGAGACTTAACCCCTGAGCCACCTCTCTAGCCCCTCTTCTTCTGCTTTTAAGTCATGTCCTCTTCCCCTAAGACATCCTCTACTTTTTTTTTTTTTTTTTAGAGGATTAAGGTAAAGTTTATTAGAGGAGAGAAAGAACGGAACTCATGGACTCCAGACCGGGAGTACCACGAGGAGAACTTATGGACTCAAGGCATGGAAGCCATGAGGGGCATGGAGCTGGAAAAGAACTCATGGACTCCAGATGTGGAGTGCCATGAGGGGCAGGGGCCTACTTCCTTTTGCTTTTAAATTTTTAAAAATTAAAAAAAAAATATTTAGTGTGTGTGTGTGTGTGTGTGTGTGTGTGTGTGTGTGTATCAGAGGGCACTATTGTCGCTGTGGAGGACCAAGGGTGACATTGGGAATCATCCTGGACTGCTTCTTCCTCCTTCTTGCTTCACTCTGGGATTTCCCAGGATCTTCCCACCAGGGTCATAAGTGGAGGCTGCTGCAGTTTCTGCCTGGCATTTTTACATGGGACCTGGGAACTGAACTCAGGACCTTCTGCTTGTGAGGTAGAGTCTTAACCTCTGAACCATCTCTCTAGCCTTCCTGTACTTTTATAGTACTCTTACTATTTTCGCGTCTACACACACACACACACACACACACAAAATTTGGATCTAGATTTCTGAACATGAAAGAAAACATTATTTATGATGCTTGTTTGAGTTTGGTGTATTTTGTTCAACAGAACAATCCCCAATTCTATTTTCCTCCAAATAACATAATTTTATTCCTTTTTATGAAATTCCATGTGTATATGTGCTCCTATTTATTATTTATTTATTTATTTATTTATTTATTTATTTATTTATTTATTTATTTATTTATTTGTGTGTGTGTGTGTGTGTGTGTGTGTGTGTGTGTGTATCAGAGGGCATGTGTGTCCCTGTGGAGGCCCGAAGTTGACCAGAAATCATCCTGGATTGCTTTTGTCTCCTGTTTGCTTTGTTCTGGGATTTCTCAGGCTCTCCCTTCCCAAGCCAAAAGTGCAGGCTGCTTCCGTTCCACCTGGTATTTTTACAGGAGATCAGGGATTTGAACTCAGCACCTTCTGTTTTTGAGGCAGAGTCAGAATCATCACCCCTGAGCCATTTTCTTTTAAAAAGGTTTTATTTTCAAAAAGTAGTGTTTTATTCTTTGATAATTTAATATGTGAATATAGTGTATCTTGATTATATGTACCCCCACTTCTCCTTGCACTCTTTCTATCCCCCCAAATATTTCCCCTCTCCCTTTCATGTCTCTTTTAAAAAATAACCTGCTGATTCCCAGTAGTAATTAATGCCTCGATTTTCGGGACCATCTACTGGAGCACGGACAACCTATTACTGGCCCCTCTTGAGGAAACATGATTCTCCCTTTCCCAGCAGCCACCAGCTGGCAACAGCTACCCTACTAGGGGTGAGGCCTCCTGAGCACCTCCCCCACCCATGTTGGAATGTCGACTGGCTGGATCTTGTCCAGGTCTTGTGCAGGCAATCACAGCTGCATGAATTCATGAATGCTTTGGCCACGCCATGCCCAGAAGGCAGTGGTCTACAGCAATATTCCCCACCCTCCTGTTCTTACATTCTTTCTGCCCCTCTGATGCAAAGTCCTCTGCGCCTTTAGGATTGATCTAGAAGTCCCACTTATGGCTGAGCATTCCATGGTCACTCACTCTCAGCACTTTGGGCAGTTATGAATTCTATTTTACCCATTGCAGAAGGAAACTTTGCTTTTCCGATATTTTTATTTATTTATGAGGGGGTGTGTGATAATTAATCCTGGGTGTCAACTTGACACACCTGGCATTAACTAAGGCCAGCTAAGACCACCTGAAGAGATTATCTGGATAATACAAAGATCAGCCCCAGATCCAATCCGAACCTCTCTAGATCTCATTGAAATCTGTCAGTAGTGGACCAGATAAAAGAAATCACAGAGCAGAAGACAGAAGAGAGAAGACTCTCTGAAGCTGTGCTAGAAAACGTTCTTCCCTCCTGCCACCCGGTTTCTTTGTTTCTTCGACCCTCCAGCTCTCCAATACTCCAAATCTTCAATGTGACTAGAGACTCTCTAGGAATCCTCCAGCCTTCAGCCATAACCCACTGGGATTACTGGACTGTGCAGCTACTGGCAGCCATCGTTGGACTACCTCAGCCATATCTCGTAAGCCAATGCAATAAATTCCCTTTATATATATTCTTGATTCTTGACTCTAGAGAACCCTGACTAATGGGGGGGGGAGGTAAAGAGGCGGAGGCACCACATGGCCTTCCAGGGATTGAACTCAAGTTCCCAGGTTTGGGAGCAGTCGCCTTATCTGCTGAGCTATCTCATCAGCCCCCAGAAAGACACCTTTCTGACCAAGGTTGACAGCAGCATTGATCTATAGTCATAAAGATAAATATTTAAGAGGCAATCTGACAGCATGGCCATTTAGCAAAACAGCAGTAGATTTCCCCAAGCTATGGACTTGGAATAGGTATGTAGTTTCAGGCATAGATTCTCTCCTGGGAGTAGGCCCCAAGTCTAATAAAAAAGAAATTGGTTACCCCTATAATGGTCCTGCTACTATTGCTCCAGTGTGGATATCTTGCCAGACACATCAATATTGGAGATTGGCAAATGTGGGGTCTATTTCTGCGCCCCCCCCCAGCTGACATAACACTTTCTGACATTATTAAAGGTAGCAGGCCAGAAGTCGTGCTGTCGGTTACAGCTTGATTTCTCTTCATCCTGCAATCAAAGTGTGTGATGTCTTCATTAATACAGTCTTATCATTTAGCTATGGTGGGAACCAGGAGCCATGGCAGTCAAATGTGCTGTTTCGGGAGTTTCTGGGAACCTTCCTGATTAATAACTCTTAGGGAGGCATCCCACTCCTGGCCCTGAGATTTCTTTTTAAAAACCCATGACTTTTGGGAGCAGTGTTACTTACTCACATACCAGACCTCCATCCAAATGCCTTCTTTTAAAGAACTTTAATTAGCGCACAGATATATTCTTTTTAAAATGTATTTATTTAATTTTGCATAGGTGTGTACCTGTGTGTCTGTGTGTATCCAAGGGCACTGTATTTCCCTGTGGAGGCCTAAGGGTGACTTTAGGGAATCATCCTGGATGGTTCTATCTCCTTTCTGCTTTGCTCTGGGGTGTCCCAGGCTCCCCCTTCCCAGACTAGAAGTACAACTCACTGCCATTTCTGTGTGGCATTTTACATGGGATCTGGGATCAGAACTTAGGTCCCTCTGTTTGCAAAGCAGAGTCTTAACCCTTGAGTCATATTTCTAGCTTTGGTTAATCCACCTCACCCCATTTTCTTTTGTAAGCTTATTTTTTTATATTTATTTATTTTGCATGTGTGCACACAACACAGTATAGACAACTTTCAGAAGTTACTTCTCTCCTTCCACCATGTGGATTCTGGGGAGAAAATTGAGGTCATCAAGTTTGGTGACAAGTACCTTTATCTGCTGAGCCACTTTACTAGTCCCCATGCCACATTTTCTGTGTGTGTATGTGTATGTGCGTATCAGAGGACACTGTATGTCCTTGTGGAGGACCAAAAGTAACTTTGGGAATCATCCTGGATGACGTCTAACTCCTTTTTGCTTCACTCTGGGAAATCCCAGACTGCCACCAGGGTCAGAAGTGCAGGTTGTTGCCATTTCCTCCTGGCATTTTTTATGTGGGACCTGGGATCTGAATTCAGCACTTTCTGCTTGCAGGCAGAGTCTTAATTCCTGAGCCATCTCTCCAGCCCATGCCTCATTTTTAAAATCTATTTATCTGTTGATGGATATTAGGCTGCTTCCATTTCATTGCTATTGTGAATAGTGCAGAAATAAATGTGGATGTGAAAATATCTCTGTGTTATGCTGACTTCAAATCCTTTGGAAAATGGATGGAACTGGAGATCATTGTGTTATACAAGGTGTCCAGGTTTGGTAGGATTCGATCACGTGGTAGATCTATTTTTAGTTCTTCTGAGGAACCTCCAAAATGATTTTCCAGTTTGTATTCCAACTAGTACTGTATAAAGGTTTCTCTTTTCCCTCATCCTTGCCAGCATTTCAAAAGTATTCCTTGAATGCTTAATCCTATTTTGGCCTTCATATTAAGTGCTGGGATATAAAACAGTACCACATACACATTACTTCCACATGATGAGGAGTGAGGAGATTTCCATGGGTGTGGTAAGTACTAAAAACTATCTCTAAAGACTTTATACTTTGCTTTTCAAGTTCTTATTTTTCAAAGTGTGGACTTCAGAATGGCAGCACAGGTGTGTCCTGGAAGAAGTTTGCTGGATATGTGGAATCTCAAGTTCCATCCTAGCTTCAGATTGAAAATTTTCATTTTATTAAGGCCTCTGACAGTCTCATGTGGTCCAGGCTGACTTTGAATTTACTATGGAGAAGAGACTGGTTGATCCTTCTGTCTCTACTTTTCCAGTGCTTGGATTATAGGAATGTTCCACCACACCTACCCCATGTATGATAGAGGAGTATGGCTGTGGGCAATGTAAACAAATAAGATTATGAAAGTAAATGAGTAAGAGCGCAAGAGAGTACATTTGGGAATAACTAAGTGAGCAAGAAAGTAATGTAGTAATTTAATCAGTATTGGATTAGAAGCAAAAGAAACTGGACACTAGATTATTATTATAGCTCAGATGATAAGTAGGGGGGTATTTAATAGAAGAGGTATTATGTCTTTAGTATGTAGCTACACCTTCAGCCCATTAACTGATACTGGGATTATTACATGTCATTCAAAGTAAAAAAAAATCAGCTAATCTAGTAACATTTAGGATGTCTTAAAAAGTGCTAGGTATTTGTTTTAGACAAGGTTTAGAGGTTTTCTGTCTTCTATTTGACATCACAGGTTGAAAGTCTGATCTTGAGTATCTCAGCATCAGGCTCTGAATCATATATGTACAAGGGCAATGACAGGGATCTTGGAAATTAAGTCCTATGTCCAAGTTTACAAAAGATTGTAAACTAACAATTCATTGTATTAATTTGAAATGGAGTAATTATCTTTCCTGAGGGTTCAAACAATCCTTTTGCCTCAGGCTCCTAAGTAGTTGGGACTACTCAGGATGAATATTTTTATTACATTTATTACATGAAATTGTTTAGTATTCATAATAACTTATAAATACAACATAGGGATTTTCATGTGCCCTTCACATGGTTTCGTTTAATGAAAGTAGTAACCATAACAATAGTACGTTGTCAAACACAGGAAATTAACAAAGATACACTCTCATCAACTCACACACAGATCATATTTAAAAATTCACCAATTTTTCATGAGCTTAAGGGTGTGTGTGTGTGTGTGTGTAGATTTGAGGAGCCAACACAAAGAAGAGATACTGTCCAGTCACCACAAAATACTCTCTCGTTACCCTAGTCATATGAACCAATTCCCAGAATCAACCTGTATCAGTCATGGATATGTGTTGAACCATAATTTTTAAAAACTTACTTATTCTTTGGTCATTTGGGAGAAATACAATGATTTTTGTCATTTTTCCCCTATTATCTCCCCCCTCCTTCCACTGAAAATTATATCCCCAACAAGTTTCCCTTCTATTTCTATGTCTTTTTGAGATTAAATGTTTTTAAAAATATTTATTTATTTTACTCTTGGATGGAGGTCAGAGGATACAGTTCTCTCCCTCCACCATGGCATCTATACGTGGGATCTGGGATCCGAACTCTGGACCTTCCGCCAGAATCAGTTCTCTCCCTCCACCATGTGGGCCTCTGCGATATGAACACTTTTCCTGGGAAGGTGCCATGTCACCTTCTATCCACCCCAGATAGGAATCGGACAACAGATCAAAGTTACCAACTATGCCAAGGTCCAATTTGACAAACCAATGAAGTTATTTGGCTTACTTCCAGGAGTAGGGGTGAGGGTTACTAACAGGAGCAGGGATGATTTGAAGGCAGCTGAATCACCAGAAAGCATATGCCAGCACGGATGATGGCTTCCCCAAAGCTGCATAGGTGGAATCCCCTTCAATTAACCTTCCTTAACTTCAATACCCCGGCCCTTCCTTGGATGTAAGGCTCTGAGGGAACATGCCTAGTCATGTGCAATGGCTGGGAGGTGCTCCAGTGGAGGCCAGAGTCCCAAGTGAGGGTTCAATGACCCTCCCCACGTCCTCTGTGAGGGGACATCAACAGTCAACAGATGTGATCTTAGTGGTCTTTCAGACAAAGATGGTGACTGTTTCTTCTGATGAAAACACCACCCAACAAGGGAAGTAAACTCAGGTTGCCAGGTTTGTGTTCAGGCACCTTACCTACTGAGATATCTTGTCCGCTTCCCACTGAGTTTAATAAGGGTTGCCTTCATGGATGCTTGCTGCAGTGCACATGATGTATTAATGACAATACCACTTAAACAAGTGGCTCTGGAAGGTGGAGCCTGGGAAATCTCAGAGCAAAGGCAAAAGGCAGTAGAGCAATCCAGGATAATTCCCCAAATCACCCCTGGGCCTCCACAGGCGCGCGCGCGCGCGCACACACACACACACACACACACACACACACACACACACACACACTAAAATTAAATTATGTCTGGTGGTACATATCTGATTCTACTACTTGGGAGGTGGAGAAAGGATAATTAGGAATTCAAGTTCTGCTCAGGATACATGAGACCTTGTCTCAAAAAATGAAACTAAACTAAAAGAGCAGATACGTAAAGTAAATAAAATTTCAAGACATGGACCTATGTACTGTCTCTTTCCTCAAAGTTAACTATTGTTAACTTTGTATATTCAAGAATGTTTTAATGTCTATGTAAGAAAGATCACACTATAGAAGCAATTTGCAAGTTTTTTATTTAGATATATTTCTACATGCATATATACAGATATATTCATGTGTATATATGTGTATATATTATATATATAAATTTTTTAAAAAAATTTTTTTATTATTATCATTTATTCAACTGTGCACATGTGTGTGTGTATGTGCGCGCGCGCGCGCGTGTGTGTGTGTGTGTGTGTGTGTGTGTGTGTGTCTGTGTAGAACCACGGACGAATTCGCGAACCACCATGGACGCCTCCACCTCCTTCTGCCCAGGGATTCACAGGCTCCGCCCTACCAGGATGAGAAGCGCAGCCCCCCCCCCTTCTGCCTGGCGTCTATACGCGGGATCTGGGAACCGAACTCAGGACCATTCGCCTGCAAGGCGGAGGCTTAACCCCTGAGCCACCTCTCCAGCCCATAAATTTTTTTTAACTGGAGAAAATTTCCACTGTGTTGGCAATCAAACCCAGGGCCTTATTTATGCTAGTCAAGTCTCTACCACTGAGCTAAACTCTCAACTATATTTGTTTAATGGTAGATAAAGGATTTGTGAGTGCTTCATAATTTCTTTAATCGTTCCCTTCAAGAAAGCCATTTCTAGGGCTGGAGAGGTGGCCCAGGGGTTAAGCCTCTGCCTTGCAGGCGGAAGGTCCAGAGTTCGGATCCCAGATCCCACGTATAGATGCCAGGCGAAAGCGGGGGCGGCCTGCGCTTCTGGTCCTGGTAGGGCGGAGCCTGTAAATCCCGGGGCAGAAGGAGGTGGAGGCGCCCATGGTGGTTCGCGAATTCGTCCGTGGTTCTACACATACACAGACACACACGCGCACACACATACACACGCACATGCGCACAGTTCTATAAATAATAATAATAAAAAATTAAAAAATCTGTTACCTTTAAAAAAAAAGCCATTTCTATTGTCACTTTCTATTTATAAAATGAATGTATGTATATGTATTTATACACACATAATACATATTTCTCTGTATGCATATGAGCATGTTTGTATGAAAGATTCTTAGGAATGAAATTAAATTGCTTGGTTTGTTTTAGTATTTGTCTAAGATTCTTTAAAATTTTCTCCATTTTCTTTTTTTAACAACTTATACCCCTTCCAGTGGTATATGAGAGTTCTTAGTTCTCTATCAACACTGAATATTGTCAAATTTATAAATCTCTGCCAACTTGGTGAAAAATGGAATTTAATTTACATCTCTTAGTGATGAATAAAGTTGAATATTGCTTTATATATTTATTAGCCATCTGTATTCTTCATATATATCTCATATATACTCTGTCCATTTTTCTACTGAAATTTTAATTGCTTTTACTTTATTTATTTAGCGTACATATGTGTGTGTGTGTGTGTGTATGTGTATGTGTGTGTCAGAGGGCATTGTGTGTCCCAGTGGAGGACCAAGGGTGACTTTAGGCATCGTTCTAGATTGCTCTACTTTTTTGCTTCACTCTGGGATTTCCCAGGATCTTCCCACCAGGGTCATAAGTGGAGGTTGCTGCAGTTTCTGCCAGGCATTTTTACATGGGATCAGGTCTTTCTGCTTGGGAGGTAGAGTCTTAACCTCTGAGCTATCTCTTCAACCTGAAATTGTAATTAAGAGTTCTTGTGGAGCTGGAGAGATGGCTCAGAGGTTAAGCCTCTTCCTGGAAAGCAGAAAGTCCAAGACCTCCACTTCTGGCCAAGTTAGGTAGAGCTTAGGAAACTCTAGAGAAATTAGAGCAATACAGGATGATTCCTGGAGTTACCTTTAGGCCTCCACAGGCACACATAGTGCTGCCTTCTACCCACACACACACACACACACACATTCTCACTCTCTTTTGCTCTTTTTCTCATGGAAAAATAATCATTAAAAAAAGAGCTCTTCTATATTATGGTAATTATGTATTCATGTAGCAGATAATTTTTCAAAGTTTATACTTTATCTTTTGACTTCATTGATGGTATTTTGACTTTTTTAATTTACAGGAACTCAAATTTATTCATTTTTAGGCCTCATGTATAGAATAGTGCTGGGTAATACAAAATTAAATGCATGCTGTCCTGAGTGAAAGACTATCTGTAAAAAGTCTTAACTGTAACAGATGTTATATTCTAATTAAGATGAACCTGGAGGATGTTCTGTAGATTCTACATTTCTAGTGTTCAGAATATTTGTTTTGCATCAAATAGTGTCATGTCCACAGCACAGTAGGAAATGTTTACTGGCTTCATCTAGACAACTTTCCTATTCCAGTAATTTGTTAGGCATCCAAAGTATCTACCTCACAATACTCTCTCATGAACATGTTACAAATCAATAAGATTAAGGTATTTTTACAGTAGTGGGATATTTCATGTAATGCTTTTTTTTTTTTTTTGATTCATAGATTCAAAGGGTGAACTCTTCTGGTTTTTCAGTACTGTATGAAATAAACTCCACTACTTGAGATAGGAAGGAGGGACATTACCCTCCCTTCCATTAAGGGATTTTTTTGAATGAACTCTAGTAAAAAGAAGGGCCAACTCCAATAAAACATGGTTAAATGTCAATGTAAATTGGGGACAACTAATTTTTGATGCTATGCCAATTATGGTTATTAATTTTCTAATACTAATTTGGTATTTTTCACAAAATGAAAGCAAGCCTGCGAGACAAGGACTTTTCATCTTTGTGTATAGTATAAAATTGTTTTCATGTCTCAATTGACTGGTGAAAAAGCATACCATGTGCTATGTGGTATTATTTCGAGTAGAAAACCAGAAGTTTTCTGATAACACTAAAACAGTACAAAACGAGAAACCATTTAATATCAATTGCTAGCAAATTGGCACAACTGAACTAAATTAATATAAAGATTTGGTACACAGCCCAATTTCTCTATTACTTCAAGTTGAATTTTACATTAACTATAATTTTTCCACTACTCCCTATCAAACGTTGTAGCTGCATCTCTAACTGAATCTATTAAAAAAAGTATAGCACATCCTACCAAAGATGGTCTATAAAAGAAATGGGAATTTATTTTGAATAGTATCCTACTTCCCAAAACTTTATTGGTAAGTAAAAATGTCTGACTTTATTTCTCCTTATTGATATTTAGATGTTTCTGTTTCACTTTTATTGTTCAGTTGATTAAATAGGTCATAACTCTTTTCTTTAAGTTGCAGGGGGAAAAAGCAGTAAGTATAGAGAATGGGAGAAAAAAATAAGAGACATGGCAGGAATATAATTTAAGGACTGAAACTAATTATTATATTGCAATAGGAATGCTTTAAGATTCATTATTGGGTGCAATGTCAACATTTACATGAGCTCATACTATTTCTCACTCGTCTTGTTAGTAAACGTTTTATTCATTTTTTAAAATTGAAGCATCATTGAACATTAAAGAAATATTGGAACCCACATGTTAAAAAAAAGAAACAAAAACGAAGTTTTAAAGTCTGTCGTAGGGGGTCTAGAAAGTTCTGTAAACGCAATAGGTCACTTCTTCGTGTGCTAGGAAAAGTGGCTCTGGGTAGGGACAGGCCCTTCCTGGGGGCCCCCAGCCCGCTGTAGAGAGGCAGGATAGGAAGCAAAACAGCCCCTCACCAAGCCGAGGTGATAAAGACTTGAGCTTACCGGAGTTGAAAGGCTTCAAACGATTTGGGGGGAGGGCTGCGAGGCAGATCCCGAGCCGGAATGGTTAACCGCGTAGAGCGGCCGCCCCCGCCCGATTACAGGCGGGCCCCGGGTGCTGGGGGCGGGGAGAGAGGGGGCCCAGCAGGCACCCCTTCCCCCGCACGTCCCTTTCCCTCCACTTTGCTCCATCCCTTCCCCTCTTCCGGCCTTGGAGCCTCGAATAATCGGGTGGCGGGGGCCGGCCTAGCCTAGTAGCCTAGTTCCCTAAGTCGGCCAGACCCTGGGGACAAGGGACGACGTTTACTCGCTAGCAGAAACAGTGGGGTGTAAAGAACATTGTTTCCCTCTCCTTCCCTGTGCCAGTGCGCGGTCTTCCCGGTAGGCGAACCGGCTCCGTATTCTCCACAGCCGAAGCCCCAAGCAAACAAAACCCGAACGCGATCAGGTGGCGGAGTTGAGCGAGTTGGGTTCTGGGGGTGAGAGGCCTGGGACCTGCGGAGCCGGGGGGCCCCGGGCGTGTCAGGGGGGAGAGGACCAGGCCAGGGGGCTGACGCCTGGGCGCGGCGCGCGGGCCGATCGCGCGGGAGGGAGGGCGAGTTCGGTCCTTGGATTCCCACGGCCCGGGGCTCGGCCGGCGCAGGAAGCGGCGGCGGCGGCAGCGGCAGCGGAAGCGCGTCTCCACGAATGAGTAAGTCGGGCGCGGGCACAGCACCTTGTTTACCCCACTCGGCGGCGCGCCCCTGCGGGCGCCGAATTTGCGGGCGGCGGCGTAGACGCGGAACCCGGGAGCCCGTCTGCCGGCCGCGATTGGTCGGAGACTGGGGAGGAGCCCGGTGGGTGGGTGGGCCCGGGGCCCGGCGCTGCCATGGCTGCTGGCGGCCGCTTGATGTCGCTCCCTCCCAACGGGAACCGGCCGCGGGTTGGTGGCCGACAGATGGCGCTTGCGCGTTCCATTCGCCTCCAAGTCGCCGAAGAGCGAACACCCCAAACAATCCCGAAGCGCCACCAAAAAAAAAAAAAAAAAAAAAGAGAGAGAGAAAGAAAAAAAAAAAAAAAAGAAAAAAAAAAAAAACCCGCCGGATCCGACCGCCAGTTTCAAAACCCCCCCACCGTGCTAGAACTACGGGAGCTTCCGTCCCGGAGTATAATTCGAGGGGGTAAAGAAGAGGAAGGGGGAAAAAAATCTTGTGCCAGCCCAGGGGTGAAGGAGCCCCGGGCCTGAGAAAGAAGGAAGGAGCTGGGGGAGGCGAACGGTCTCCGAGCGGCCTCTGTGTACGCTGAGGGGGGAGGTAAGTTATAAAATGGCGGAGGCGAAGCTTCTAGAAGTTTGGAGGGGCACCCGGAGGGCGCGCGGCCCACCATGAGGTGTGTGCGGGAAGCAGGGCGAGCGGCCGAGCAAGGAGTTGGCAGGGGAAAGCAGTCTTCGTGCCATTTCCTTTCCCTCTCGGTTGCCTTGGGCCCCCTGGGGGGCGGCCGTGGAGGGAGCGGGGGGCGTCCACGCGGGGGACGGGGCTCAGCTCGCCCCCACGTCCTCCCCGGCCCTGCTCTGCGCCCTCAAAGTCGCCACCCCAACACTTGAGAGGAACTTCCAGCCCCCCGGTCCTCCCTACCTCCTCCTCCAGACGCTTTCGAGCTCAGGACGCTTCCTTTTAGACTAACCCTCGCCAGGGATTGTTTTTTGTTTTTTGTTTTTTGTTTTTTTCTCCCCGTGCCCCTCTTCCTTTCCCTTGCCCAACTCTCCCTCGGGGCCTCTACGGAGGGGGACCCCCCCCAAGACACTCCGATGGGTGGCCCAAAATGGAGAACGCCGAGCGGCGCAAGATGGAGGCTCCGCGTCTCCGCGTAGCCTTCGATTTCGATTCCTTCTCAGCGGCGGGCTCCTAGAGCCGGCGAAAGCCGTCGGCTTGGAGGTGGGGTGGGGGGCGAGCCCCCGAGTTGGGGGATCGGCGAGCCTGGGGAGGCCGGGGCCCGAGGATGTGCGTGTGCGTTTGTGTGCGTGTGTGTGTGTCGGGCCGAGGACGGCTGGTGGGGGAAGAGCGCGGGATCGTGGTGCGGGGAAGGGATCGAGCAAAATGGTGGTGCTGGGAACCTGGGGGGAGGGGAGGAAGAGGAGGCCCGCGGGTGTCTATTTGGGCCTCGGACCGAGGGAAAATCTACTGGGCTCACACCCCTCCCTTGTGCCCCCTCCCTCCTCCCTTCCCCTCCTCTCCCCTCCCTCGCTCGCTTGCTCCCTCCCTCCCTCCCTCCCTCTCTCTTCCTCCCTCCCTCTCTCTCCCTCTCTCTTCCTCCCTTCCTAGAGAGGGAACAACATTCATGTGACGGGCCCCTCTGCTTCTCCCCCGCCCCATCATCTCCAGCGCGTGGTGGAGGAAACTGCCTGGGAAGGCGGTTGGCATCGATCTCTCCATCCCTTCCGAGGCCCGACTTCGGTCAGTTTTCTTAGGGCAACAATTTGATAAATAGGCCGTGTGTTTGTGCGTGCGTGTGTGTCCGTGTGTGGGGGGGTGCCTGGCGGCTTCGGCCGCCCCCCTCTCCACCCCGTGCGCGCAGACCTTGCCCCGAAGAGGGGCCCTGCCTGGCTGGCATGGGCGGAGGGGGGGAAGGGCGGGAGTGGAAGGCTGTTTGTTGGGGGGTTTTGGCGCCACTTTTGTTTTAGTTTTAGTGCTGCTTTGCGTTCGCACCCCCACCGCACTGTCTTTTCTCAAGGCACCAACTGAGCTGATCCTTGCCCCAGGTAGGCAGCCCCCGTTTTCCCTCCACACTTTTCTTCTTGCTTGAGGGCGACTTTCTCTTTTCTTCCAGCCGGGATCCGCAGATCCGTGGACTGCAATTTTAGGGGGAAAAGGGTCGGCTGGGCCATGGGAGAGAAGGTGTGGGAAACAGCATCAAGTAGTTCCGCAAAACTTTGAGCCCCGTTCCCATTTTCTTCTGGCCTACTATTGTACACGTATTGTTGATTTCGGCCTTTCCCCCTCCTCTTGTCGCGAAAATGTCTTGTTTTGTCCTGAGTTTCTTTCTCTTAATTTTTTTTTTCTATTAACCGCTGCACTTTCAACATTTCGTTTCCGCTCCTCCTCGATGTATATGTCATTTTTTTTTATTCCTGGGCTCATGGGGTAGCGTGTGATTTTTTTCGGGCTTCAGAATTCGACTTTAATTTATAATATTACATTAGTAGTTTCATCCGGTCTGTGAGACTTTTTCTGCCTTGGCCTAGGATGTTTTCCATGTTGTTGCCTACCAGCCCCCCCCTCCCCCCGTCTCTCTCCCTCCTTTCTCCTGGGTATAGTTTGGAAATCGAGGGCCATGTTTCGGGCTTAAATGCTTATTTACAGGTTTCATGCTATGTCTATCAAAAACTTTTGATCTGCGGGGTTAGGTTGAAGTAAAAGAGGCTAGTGTCGGTTTGCAATGGTTCCTTAAAATGCGCGGGCCGCCTTTCCCTCCCCACCCCGGTAAAGCCCCATCTTCCCTTCACACTGGAGTGTAAATTCCGTACCCCCTTTCTCCCACGGACCGCCTTATTTCACGGCAGCCACACCCTGTGGATTGTACTCATTATCAGCTTAATTTAGTGACTCTTAAGCCACCATGATGGGACTTGCTTAAGCACGGAGCTTCTTTTCCTGTTTAGTCCGAGTGGTTAGTGTCGAAAGAGGAATAATCGGGGTTTCTTGATGAAACCTGGTGCGGTTTGAGCGCTGCCTTTTTTTTTTTTTTCTTCCCTCTCCCTGTTGTCTTTTTCCTACTCCGGGCTGTTGGCGGTGTCAGCACCGCTGCGGGGGGCGGGGGGTGGCGGGGAGAAAGAGTCGGGTTACCGAAGTGCGTCATTCCTGGCTCGCGCAGGGCCTGCTCGGGAGCTGCTGGTGTGTGTTACTGTCCTCGCCGCACTTTCCTGCCAGCCTTCTCTCTGTGCGCATTGGTCAGGAGCAAAAGCAGGAGGCGGTCCCCCCAGCCCGTCTGGAGCCCAGCGCGTCGCGTTTTAAGGGTATATGTGAACTTATTTTGTAAAGGAAAAAAAAATGGCTCTAGGGAGTGGATACATTTCTGTTTAATAACATACCATTCGGGTAGTTTAGATTTGCTTTCATTTATTTTCCAATGAACAGCGGGGGTTAATTTTGAACATTTTAAACCACTTACGTCAAAATGCCTGATTTTCTTTCTACACTGATATCAATCTATAATTAGGGATCAGAAGGACCAGCCAGGGCCTAAGTGTTCAGCGGTTTGTCAAGTGGTTGAATTGTAATTTTATGACACATGATGTTAAATAGTCTCTTTTTTTCGTTTTGAACTAAGGTGCTGTGTGAATGCATGCTAATTGCAGGTGTTCCAAGTCCTTCCCATCTTCCTATTGATCCTTTTAGATGTGAAATCTAAAAATCTAAAAAATGTAACCATTGGGTTTTATGGACTTGAAATTCTGGAAGGTGGTTCTTTGTTTTTAAAGGAATTCTTAGGTTTTGTCACCCTATGTAGGAATTATGTATGGTGCTTGTGCAGTTACATTGCTTGGTTCTTGGCTTCTTGCTAGTCTGATACTTTTCTACCTTGGGGCTTTTCTCGGTCGCTGTATTTGGTGAGCACTGCCATCCGCTTGATTCTTTTTGAAGACAGTAATGAGAGGGGGGAGAAGGGTAGGAGGTAGAAATGAACCAGAAGTGACTGTGAGTTCATCATTTTCCTGGTTAATGCAGGAGAGCTCCTTGTTAACTTATTCTACTTTTGTGTGTGCTTGAAAATTTCCATAGTGATAAACTCATGAAGAAAAATTTCCAAGGAGTTTTGTAATTTTGGTGTAATGGTATGTTTATATTTACATATGAAAATTATTTATACACAGGAAACTTCGGCTTGTAAGTAATTGCATAATGCCTAGCACACAAACTTTCCAAAAAAAAAAAAAAATACATGCAGCCAGTGTAGGACAAGCAAAACAAAAATTATTATAAATTAGTGTGGCTTAAATTAACTTAGTCTGAGTGTACTCTACCTTTAGTTTCCTTTCTATTCCATAAAAATGGGAAAATTCCATTTGCAAATCTAAAAATTTCTGCTCTGTCTTATTATTTCATCAAGTTGTAGTTACAGTGAGTCAGTAGGAGAGGGATTTACTATTAATAGGAGGGGCTTTGGCAATTGGAGTAAGTGACAGCCAAAGGATTGGGGTGTCATAGGGAGCATTCCTGGTAGGAAGATTGACATAGCCGAATTCAGTTTCAGTATTTGGTGCTTAATGACTAGGTAGAGAAGTGGATTGGAAAAGAAATGTACTTATTATCCATTCCTTCCCACTGTGAAATAACTGTAGTATTCTAAGGTGTCTGAGGCTGATAGGCAGAATAGGGTGGTTCTTCTTTTTAAACCAAGATAGGAAATTGAGTGTTTACATTTAAAATTATTTAAATCACCCCCCCTCCAAACAATCCTGTGTTGCAACTGCTTACAAGCAGATGTGCAAGCTATTTTAATGTTTTAAGAACATTCTTAACATTACCAGCAGCAGTAGTAAAAGTGCAATTAAAATTAAGACCCTTGGTCTCTTAGTGTATTTGCTCCTAAAGTCCAAGGTAAGTATCTTGTTTTCTGCAATTTGCTGTTGTTCATTGTCAAGTTCATTTCTTTTTCTCGTTGTGGAAAGTCTTTCTGAATATGTTACAGAGTTCAAAAGGAATCCTAAATAATAGTTATTTAATTTTTATGTGTGGTAAAATACGTTCCCTAATCATTATCACAGCAAAATTTCACCCCAGTCTGATAACAAGTATTTCAGAATTGTTAACTTTTTTTCTTATAATTTTATAGTTGTTTCGACTTTACGGTGATTTTAAGAGAACAGTACATTCTTCAAATTTTTATTTTTGCAAGTATTAAAAAGGTGATTAAGATTGGGTGTCAGATTTGATTTATTGTGGCAAGGTACCATCTAAACTGTCAAACGAACAAATTATGAGTTTGGCAACTGTAGTTTATTTTGGATTTTTAAAGCAAACACTCTTAAGATTTCAGTGAAATTAAATTCTGTATATCCTTTCCCATGCTTCTGTAAAGTAAAATAAGGGCTTGGGCCAGGTTCACGCTCAAGTCTGTTTGGAAATATGGGGGTAGAGGTGAAAACACTCCATAGTTGCCTTGGTACTATTTAATATTCTCCCCGTTTAATAGGTAACTACTTCAGTCCTGTGGGAAGGTAGTAAATAGTAAATAGTAATTTTATTTGGCTTCAGTTTCCTTAGAACAGAAGACTTCAGTTTTTGATGTTCAAAGTTAACTTCTGAACTTTAAGTTTACATTAAATTACAATTTAGATTTTGCTATTTACTGGAGTACTATTTGGGGGAATTTAGAGAATGAATAGCAAAGAAAAGATAGTTTCCATCAATAATACCCCATTAACATAGTCCCAGTTAGCTGTTAAGTGTATATTGAAATAGGATTAATTGTTGGAAATAAAGAAGGTGCTGCAAAATTACAGGCTCTTTAAATAGCGTTCTTCACATATTTTTGTAGTTTTCTGCATTTCATATGTAATCAGGGTTTTAAATGTACTGTCCTTGTATAATAATTCTTTATATGTCTTTTACACATGGTAGTTTTTGCATGATCTGGTGTCAAAAGTTTCAAGGAAACAAAATAGTCAGTTTGGTTTTTCAGTCACCTGAATTTCATTCTTTGCTTAATTAATCTAACCAAATGCTACATTCCTTCAGTGTATGTGTTGTGGCTTTGTAAACTGATTTTTCTAAAAATGTTTTATTTATATGTATTTTTTTGTGTGTGTGTAAGAGAGAGAAAGAGAGACACAGAGACAGACAGAGAGAGAATGCTCAAGTCATGGGTGGATAACTTTCAGAAGCCAGATCTCTCCTTCCACCATGTAGGTTTCTGGAGATTGAACTCAGATCCCAGGGTTGTGAGCAGGCACTTTCTTTACCCACTGAACTATCTCGCTGCCCTGTGGGTTGTTTTTTTCATGTAAAATTCTCTACATCTTTAACAGCTGATGTAATCTGCTATAAGATTTTTTTTTCTTGAATTGAGTTATAATACTATGCTTGCTGTATTTCTTTGATACTAACTAGTAGATACTAGGAAAGTATGCCAGGGTGTTGGCTCATACCTATAATTCTAGCACTTAGGAGGCCAAAGCAGGAGGGTTGCTGCGAGTTTAAGCCAGCCTGGGCTAGATAGATAGTAAGTAACAGATGAGCTAGAGGCTGCAGCCTCAAAAAAGACAAAATTAATGAAAGATGAAGGAAATCATTTGTTTTCTGCTCCCCGAACAAGATTAATAATATGTATGGTCTAATTTATTCTTACCCCTGGGTGTCTCTCTTTGTCTCTGTCTCTGCTTGTTTTCAGACAGTCTCCTTTCACTCTGTAGTCCAGATAGACTTCAATTTGGAACCAGTTTGTGATCCTCTTGCCTCAGCCTCCTGGATGCTGGGAACACAGACATTTGCCGCTGTGTCTGTTTTATTTTTTTTCCGGAAATGTTCTTTAAAAAATTTTTTTTATTCAATTGTGCGTGTGTGTGTGTGTGTGTGTGTGTGTGTGTGTGTGTGTGTGTGTGTGTGTGTGTAGAACCACGGGCGAATTCGGGAACCACCATGGACTACCTCCACCTCCTCCTTGTTTACTTCTCACAGGCTCCGCCCTACCAGGACCAGAAACACAGACTGCCCTCGCTTCCGCCTGGGGTCTATACGTGGGGTCTAGGATCCGATCTCAGGACCTTCTGCCTGCAAGGCAGAGGCTTAGCTCCTGAGCCACATCTCCAGCCCCCGGAAATGTTCTTTTTAAAAATTGTATTTTTTTTGTGTGTGTTTGTATGTGTGTATGTGTGCGCACGCACGCTAGAGAGAGAGAGAGAGAGAGAGAGAGAGAGAGAGAGAGAGAGAGAACATGTGTAGGTGCATGAGCAAACATGTCTGCCTTCGTGTATATTTGGAGGTCAGAGGGTAACTTTTGAAAATCAATTCATTTCTTCTACCCTGTGGGCTTCTGGGGATCAAACTCAGATTTCCAGATTTGGGAACAGGAACTATGTCTACCGGCCCAAACTACAGTTAATTATAAGAAGCAAAGGTAAGATTCCTTTATGAATAACCTTAAAATCTGTTGGACATTGAATGTTTGAGGGGGGGAAAGGTGAGTTCTCTTTACATTTTTGTAGTAATAACATTGCTATAATAGGCGGGATCTGTAATTTTTTAAAAAATTATTTTGTCTATTTGTTAGAACTCAGGAATGAGTGCATGTGGGTAGGGGGTCAGAGGACAACTTTCAGAAGTTATTTCTCTTCTTCCACCGTGTGGGTTTCTGGGGATCAGACTCAGGTTTTCAGATTTGCTTACAGGTGCCTTACATGCTGAGCTATCATAAAAAACTACACTTTATAGAACTTATGGGGAAGTCAGAAAATGACTTTCGGAAGTCAGTTCTATCTGCATTATATGGGCTCTAGGGAGGGAGCTCTCAGGTTCAGTAGGTTTGCACGAGTGCACCTTTACCCACTTAGCAATCTTGCCCTGTAATTTTTGAAAACTGAGCTATTCTAGTAAACAATTCTGCTGCCTTTTTGGTTCCTTTTGAATGTCAAGAACCTTGTTTAATATGTTTAAACCGTGTTTAAATATGAATCCTTTTAGTTATCTTGCAAGATAGGTTTTTTGGTTTAAATGTTTAAAAACTGTTTAAATGTTTAAACATTTTATTGAGGGGGGCGGGAGAAGAGGCCTGCACATGCATTCCATGGGCACAAGTAGAGATCAGGACAACATAGAAGTCAGTTCACTCCTTTTAATATGTGGACTTCTGGGGATCAAAATCAGATCCCCCAGATTTGAGAGCAAACATCTTACTAGCTAAACTATTTCACGGGCTAGGATTGGGGTTTTTTGAAATTATTTTTCAGTTGAGAAATTGAGGCTGTAGATAGTAAATGATTTCCCCAAAATCACACCCTGATTAACTTGACCCATAATCTGTTCAATTTTACAAAATCAAGATTTTGTTTTTCAAATAATATAGATCTTTTTCCAGCATCAGGGGAGTTGCTGCTATATGAAAGTTCCGTACTGTATTTAAGCCAGTACTCAAAATTGTTAAAATCTAAGGTTAATATTACTTGAGTTGGTGCTTTTTATTTCCACATTACATACAATGGTTTCACCGAATTTTTTTCTCTTTTATGTCATTTATACTTGATTCAAAATGTGTATTAAGAATAGCTTTGCAATTCTTGAACTTGTTGAGCAGTTAGACTTTTATTAAAATATTTGGCTAATCTATGAAGACACTGTTCTGGTTCTCTAGGGAGAATGTTTTCCCCATTGTTTCATGGCATTATAAGACTTTTTTTCCTTCTATTAATGTCTGTTCTTGTTTCTGTGTTTTGTATTAGTATACATTTTCCCCTACTAAGTTTTAGTCATATTTTTAATCAAGGGATAAGTAGCTACACTAGGATCCATATTATTAAGGGCTTTAATGATTATTATCTTGGACTGTTTTCTTTTGTTCACCCCCCTGCCTTTGTCAACTATAGAGTTACTTTATTTTTCTTATTTGAAGAAATTCTATATGTTGATTTTTCTGACTTAAAATAAATTAGTGAAGACGAGGGAAAACCGAATATATGTATATTGCCTTTTTCATAGTCATTCGTCAAATTTATGTATTTTATGTTGACCTGTCCCAAAGTTTCATCTTGTAAGAAATAATTTTTCTCAGTGAATAGCAGTCTTCTACCTAGACTTTGAATATTGTCTTATCATTCATACTTTGTCTTTGTATCCTAAGAACACCAAGAAGTGGTGTTGCATGACAGAAAACCCCAAGAGGACCATTGTATATAACATATTAGTTTCTCTACTTTATTTTAAAAAAGGATAAGTGCTGGAAATATTCACCAGTTTTCTGAATTCTGAGGTTAAGATATGGAACCTTGTTTGAGAATGTTGCTAGAATATTAAGGGACGTGGTTTGGCTCTAAGCAGAGGTTTACTTTTTACAGTCACTTTCCTGCTAGTAACTATAATATAGCATCTATTAAAATTTATGTATGATAAAATGTGAGTGCATATGATGACATTGCCATTCTGTGTGATTGGTTAGTGTTGATTTCAGGAAGTTAGTGCTGCTTAGCTGTTTGTTTTAAAATAATTGACTATGGTGCATTGAATGTATAGTTTTATTTGTAAAAATATTGTGGGAACATTACTTATTATATAATTGCTCAATCTTTTATAAAAACCACTGACAAGGACTAACATTGATAGTAATACTGACTGAACTCTTAATATATGTCAGATATTGTTACAAATACTTTGTTAGCTCACTTAGTTTTCATAACCCTCTTATGATAATTTGGGTTTTACTTTATTTGAGATAGGGTCTCTGTATATAGTCTAAGCAGCCTGAAACTCATAATCTAGTCCAGGGCAGACTTGAACTCCCATGACTGATCCTTCTTCTTCACTCTCTTGAGAGACTGGAATTAAGGCCATGTGCTAGTGCACTCTGCCTAAGAAGGATACTTATATTGTGTGTGTGTGTATGTGGGTGGTGCGTATGTGTGTGTCAGTGGAGGCCCAAGGGTGACTTCGGGAATCATATTGGATTGTTTCTCCTCCTTTTTGCTTCACCCTGGGATTTTTTCCCAAGCTCTGCCTTCAGGAACTGGAAGTGCAGGTCATCGCCATTTCCTCCTGGGGTTTTTATGTGGGATCTGGGATCTGAACTCAGGGTCTTCTGCATGCCAGACGGAGTCTTAACTCCTGAGCCATCTCTCCAGCCCATAGCTAGTATACTTTTGAGATAGCATGCTGTGATAATGACATAAACTAGGACTGTCTCAGAAAAAAATGGATGTATGAAGACCCTAATTAATACAGCCCTTTTGAGAAGAGGAAAGAAAAACAAATGAAAGCCTAGTACCTTGCCCAATTAGGAAGTGGTAAGAAGGGATTCCAAGTCCCCATAGAGATTTCTGTGGGTACAAAAGTGATTTAAATGGCTCTCATCAGAAGGTTTGCTTATTTTTACTCTCTGGGATAAGTTTTTATTGGTACAAGGTTAGTAGCAAAAGACAAGATACAGTGTTTTGTTAAACCCAAGAGAATTTTTAGTATGTAGTTTACAAGTTATTATTAGAGCAGGGTGATTATATATCTTAATATCAAAAAGCAAGTAACTTCCTTTATGTTTACCTAAGTAAAGCAAAACTAAACAAAATTGACCAAAATTTATTTTCCTTACATATTTTTTAGGTTTCCTTCAAGTGTGAATTATATTTCATGGTGTTATTTCGAGAAGACAGATGAGAGAAGTGGAATATTTTCTGAGGAGAAACAGACAGACAGACAGACAGACAGAAGAGAATTAAAAACGAAACGAAAGGTACAGTTTAGAGATTTAACATGAAGTCAAACTGATTCTGTAACATAATTTGAGAGTTATGACTTGTAGAGATTGATGCATCGTTTCATAAAATCAATATCCTTCGGACTAGGTATATAGATTGTTCAGTGATAGAACCAGTACTTTGAGCATTTATAAGGTGCTCATTCTCCACCCCACAAAGAAACCCTTTGGGGTTATTTTAGAGTTATTTTGTATTCATGCAATGCTTATATTTGTTTTTGCTCCTCTCCCCAAATTACCAATGGGATACTTGAATATAGGAGACTTAATGTGTTTTAAATAAAGACTGTTACTTGAGTGGAGGTGAGTGGTGGAGATCTGATCTGAGGACTTCCACTTTTTGCATAGATTTGTTATTTTTTTTCCCTTAGCTAGTTGAGTTTTAGAGGAAGTTTTGCTGTCATTGTCTTAGCAATATGACTGAGATACTCAGTAGGTCTAAGTTTTTGCTCAGTTTCTTAAAACTGGACAAGAAGACAGCTGGAAGGAAGATCGAATTTCTGATCAGATGAAGAAACATGTGGGCTGCATTGTGACTGATGGACCAAAGGGTATTTGGGGGGATTTAAAAGTATATTTCATTTATGTAGAAGGGGAAGAAAGAGAGGGGGAGGGAGGGAAAAGAAGGAATGGGAGAGAAAAAGGAAGAGAGGGAGGGAGGGAAGGAGAGAAGGGGGAGAAGAGGAGGAGGAGGAGGAGGAGGAGGAGAGAGAGAGAGAGAGAGAGAGACAGACAGAGAGAGAGAGAAGAGAAGAGATCAAGATCTCCATGATAGACATGTGATCAGAGGGCAACTTTCTGAAGTCAGATTCTCTACACTATGTGGGTTCTGGGGATCAAACTCCTCAGGTCATCAGTTTTGAGTTCAGATGCCTTATTTACCAACTGGACCTTCTTCCCAGCCTTTGTATTGCTGTTTTTAACTTGAGTTCATAGATGGGATGGAGGTTCTTGAGTCCTGTACAAACAAGATTTCTTTTGTGGTGTTAGGTAATATGCTGTGCCTCTGTTTCATCAAGTTCTCAGGAGCTTATTGTTAAATAAAGTGGATCTTAAAGTGCTGACAGTGACAGGGATATAAAATAATAAGCTGGATTACATAGGCTGCACTCTCACAGTATTGCATTGGATTTTATCACCACTAAAGTGTTAAAACATCCTAATTAAAAGTGCCTTGTACTAGGATTGTTATTTATTTAGGTCCCCTTTTAAAAAAAAGAAACAACAACAAAATCAATTGATAGGGTATGTAGCTCAGTGTGACCTCAAATTCGTTATGCTCCTGGCTCAGCTTTTCAAGCTTTGGAAGAGTGTGTCACCCCTCCCAGCCTTTTTCTTGTTTTGTGGTGCCTGGAATAGAAACCAAGATCTTGTACATATTAGGCCAGCCATCTACCACTGAGTTATAGCCTCAGCCCACCATCAATACAGTTTTGGCACATACCCATAATTTTAAATACTGAGAGTTATTTAAAAAAAGTCATCTCTTCTGAAAATCCTTAGGGATAAAATAACTGAAAGTTTTAAAAATATTTTACGAGAGAGAGAGAGAGAGAGAGAGAGAGAGAGAGAGAGAATGAATGTATAAATACATGCTGATTAAAGAACAATTTCAGAAACTATAATGGGTCTCTGGAGATTGAACTCGGGTCTCCAGTTTGCAAGCAGGCACCTTTATCTGCTGAGCTATCTTGGTGACCCCACAACTGAGAATGTTAATGTAGCCTTGGAATTCTCATTCTTTGTTGGCTAATAAACTAAGTTTATACATTGCATGATGAGTCCTTGTAAACACTGCTATCTAATGGGTTGAGACCTTCTAAATGGTTTTATATTTTTGTGTTAGAGCACCAAGCAAGCAAAAGTTCGCTTGGGATGGGATGGAGAGATGGCTCAGGGGTTAAGATTCTGCCTTGAAAGCAGAAGTTCCTGAGTTCTGATCCCAGGTCCCATATTAAAAAAAAAAAAAATGCCAGGTGGAACTACTAAAGGTCTGCACTTCCAGCCCTGATGGGCGGAACTTGGGAAATCCCAAGAGAAGCAAAAAGGAAGTAGAGACAATCTAGGATGTTTCCTGAAGTCACCTTTGGTCCTCCATGGGACACACTGTACTCTCAGATACACACACACACACACACACACACACACACACACACACACACACACACACGTGTTTGCACAACTTTAAAAAGTAAAAAAAAAGTATTAACTCTTAAAGAAAAAGATTTTTGTGTGTGGAGCACAGCAGCTCAGCTCTATACTTCGGAGCCTTGAGGCAGTAGTATTGCAGATAAATTCATGACCCAGCAACTTAGGGTAATAAGGTGATTTTATTCTTATGATTCTCCCTTACAGTTCTTAGTCCAACTAGATAGGAGAGTTTATACTAACAACAGGAACTGAGGAAACTGGCCACACCATAGCCACAGGGATTGCTGAGGGGCAAACTTCACTTGCCAGATAACATGACTGTGTACTAAAGAATGCTAACTGGCCGAACTAGCTTCCTCCATTTTAGCCACCTGCCCAGAAAATGGTCCCAACGGGACTAGGTTTTCCCACATTAGTTAGACACTGTTCTTGCAGGCTTGCTTAGGGCTTGCCTCAAGCATAAAATTCCTCACAGATGTGTCTAAAGCTCAGCCTTGAGGTGTCATTGTGACAGTGGAATCTAACTAGCACAGGGAGCTTGTGGTTTAGTCTTAGGAATTTGAGGCTACTATGGGCATAAAGCAAAACTAATAACCGTTACCTGAGGTTCTCTTGTGTCTTTTCCCCTCTAAGTTCTAGATGTGTGGTTTTATTTATTCCTTTAAATTGTGTATCTGTATGTGTGCTGTGGTTTGTGTGAGGAGGTGATAAGACAACTTTGTGAAGTCACTTCTGTCCCTCCACTTTTTATGTGGACTCTGGGAATCAAAAATTCATATCATTAAAGTTGTGCAGCAACACTTGTACCCCAAGCCATCTTTCTGGCCATAAATACATGACTTTAAAATGGGAATTTAAGTTACTGTATGCCTATGTCTTCTTTCGTTTTTCCCTCCCTCCTTCTTTCCCCTCCCTCCCTTCTCTTCCTTCTCTCCATTTCCCTCTTCCCCTTCCTTCTTCCCTCTTTTTTTGGGGGGGGGCAGTACTGGGGATTTGCCCAGGACTTCATGCATAGTAGACCTTTAAGGCAGAGGCTTAACCCCTGAGCCACCTCTCCAGCCCCGTAGTAGACCTTTAAGCACTCTACGACTCAGCTATTTCCCTAGCCCTGCTTAATATTTATTTTCCCTTTTGACACAGGGTCTTAGGATCCCAGAACAGTCTTGAATTCCTGGTTCTCACCTTCTAAATGTTGCACTATCTCACATGGATTAAAGCTAGGTCAATATTTTTATTTATTACTTCTTATTTTTACATAAAGTTTATTGCTGCAAAGAAATGGAGTATCTAACATACTTGTTTAGTCACACTGCTGCAAAGAAATGGAGTATCTAACATACTTGTTTAGTCACACTACAAAAAATCATTTTCACTTGGATAAAAGCCAAACCACTTATCCTGGCCTGCAACTTCTCTGTGATCTGATCACTTCTTTTTTTTTTTAATTTTAAGTTATTTTATTTTTCTAGTTTTACAAGCATATTGAGTACTCATCCCTACTTCCTGCCATCCCCCTTCCCCTCCCTCCAATCAGTCCCACTTCCTCCTATCCTCCAGCCCTTTATGAACCCCAGGACTCCCTCTGACCTATTTACTCTCTCTCTCTCTTTTTTTTTTTTAACAAGCATTTTGAGTACTTATTTATTATTTCTAATGCCTTAACCACTTTTTTTTTTTTTTTTTTTGTGCTGGTGATGGAACCCTCAGCCTATAACATTCCAGGCAAATGCTTTACCACAGACCTATATCCTCAGCACTTTTGTGCCTTAATTTTTACTTTAAGCCTCTCTCTTGCAAGCAGAAGGTCCTGAGTTAAAATGCTGGATCTCACATAAAAATGCTAGGCGGAAATGGCAATGGCCTGCACTCGGGGTTCTGGGAGGTGAAGTCTCCCTCTGAAAACTCCAGAACAAAGTAAGGGAGGCGTTTAATACAACCCAGGATAATTTTTGAAGTCTAGGGCTTCCACAGGCACACGCAGTGCCCTCTAATACACATACAAGCACACGCACAGGCACACATGCAAAAATTTAAAAAAGTTTACTTTCACTTTTTGTAATGACAGCTGGAAATTGTCAGTATGGTATATAATGCCAAGTTAATTTTCTATATATGATATGTGATTGAGGTTTGCCATATTTGAAGTATTCTTCAGGATTAGGATATATGATATCCTCTTAGATTTGTACTCTTTAAAAACAATGTTCCCGTTTACCCATGTGTCTATTGCAATTTGGAAGCTTTGTGGTGACTAGAATAGTATATTAAAGGTAGTTAGGAATGTTAATCTTTTGAGGATTTTCCTTCTACAGTAAAAGAGAAAACATAGGAAATAGTAGCAAAGCTGTAATACTTTCCTGTGGGATATATTGCCTCATGTTTCTACCACTTACTCAGGCTTCAAAAGACGTTCCTCAGACTTCACTTCTGGCAGGAGAGTTGAGGAAGTGGTGGTAGCTATGGCTGGCAGGGGAGCAGAAGTATGAAGGTGACCTTTGGGAAAGCAAACCTGTCAATGACAGATACATTTTTCCTGCTTTGAGCATGTACGTATTTTCTTAAGTTTGGATTAAGTATCCATGCATAAAGTACTACCATTCATTGAAGAACATTCAGTAGTTTTCCTCAGATTTATGTGTTTAAAATGTGCTTGAAAAATTTCAGAGTAACCATTTGGACAATAAGGGATTTTTTATTAGGAAAGTTCCCTTAATAGAGAATTAGTTCATAGTTCTTTTTTTTTTATTATTATTATTTATTCAACTGTGCGCATGTTCGCGTGCGCTCGTGTGTGTGTGTGTGTGTGTGTGTGTGTGTGTGTGTGTGTGTGTGTGTGTGTAGAACCACGGACGAATTCGCGAACCACCATGGACGCCTCCACCTCCTTCTGCCCCGGGATTCACAGACTCCGCCCTACCAGGGCCAGAAGCGCAGGCCGCCCCCGCTTCCGCCCGGCATCTATACATGGGATATGGGATCCGAACTCAGGACCTTCCGCCTGCAAGGCGGAGGCTTAACCCCTGAGCCACCTCTCCAGCCCCTAGTTCATAGTTCTTTGAAGGCAAATAGAAGTATCCAAGTTGTACAAAAAATAGGTAAAATTATATGTTTGTAAATATGTAATATGTAAATATACAATGTTGGCGAATATACAGATCTATTATAGGTAAATTGTTAACTTTTAAGTTTAGGAACTATGCTTTTATATCCTTTTAAATCGTCTCTCTGTATATTGTGCATTTTATAGTTTTATAGATGGTAATTGAATTAAATTAAGACCTTAGGTTACCTAGAAATGTATGTAATACTTAGTTATTATTACATTCAGTAGCTGTAAGTTTTTTTTTTATATTTTATTTATTTGTGTGTGTGTACATCAGAGGGCATTTTGTGTCTCTGTGGAGGATCAAGGGTAACTTTGGGAATCACCTGGATGCTTCCATCTTCTAGCTTTGCTTTGGGATTTCTTAGGCTCTGCCCACTAGGGCCAGAACTACAGCTTTTTTCTGCCTGGCATTTTTTTTTTATGTGGGACTTGGTATCCAAACTCAGGATCTTCTGCTTGCAAGGCATAGTCTTAACCCCTGAGCCACCTCTCCATCCCAGTAGCTGTATGTTTTAAGAGTAAGTTAACTCTGCATTCATGGTAGTTTAGACATTTTAAAAAAATTGAGAGAGAAAGAGAGAGAGAGAGAGAAGGGAGAAAGAGAATATGCTGTAGCACTGACGCAGAGGTTAGAGGACACAGCATCCTGAAGCTGCTTCTCCTTCCACTGTGTAAGACTGAACTCATGACATCATGCTAGCACTCAGATACCTCTAGCCTTCTGAGCCAGCCCTACACTAATGATAGTTTTTATCAAACAGGATACCACTTGCAGCATTATCTTGCAGTATGGTGGTGTATAGTAGGCTTCTTAACATTTCATTTTTTTTTACAACATATTAGGTAGTTGATGGTTAAATGAATAGTTATAATGGTTAAATGATTTGACCAAGATCACTGTTGAATCTTGTTCTCATTGCCAAAAGCACACATTGTGATACACTGCCTCCCAATGGGATAATGTATAGATTTCATAGTGATGCTTTCTGTAGGGAAAGATAACTACTTCTCAAAATAGCAGGAAACTTAGGCCTTAGGAAGGAGGAAGGCTTATTTTCTGCTGAGAACTAGAGAATGACAAACATTCTCAGTCTGAAGTTGCATGTGGTGTGTTTTATATTTTCATAAAGATCCCTAGAACTAAAAAGGTTGAATTTGATGAATTGTACTACTTTAATCTTTAGTACAGTAATATTTGAATTCATTTTAAGGGATTAACCTTTTTATAACATAAATTGATGCAAAATGTTATCCAAAGAATCATTGCCATGTGTGGGTTCAAAGGTAATGGGGTTCATCTTGGTGTCTGCATACATACACATTTGTCATTTACCTCCATCTTGGTTTTCTGAAGGACATTCTTTTTTTTTTTTTTGTAAATTATTATTTCAGCTCATACAAACTTAATAGGTACACCAGTTCCCTCCCTCCCTCCTCCTCCCCCCATACCCCCTGCTCCCCCTCTGCATCCCCCAGTGCCTCCCGCCCCAATTCCCAGAGAGTCCTTTCTTGTGCATGTCTGATTTTCCTCTGGGCCCTCCTCTCCGATGACTTACAAGGACCCAGTGGCCTTTCCCTGAACCCTTTCCCATGTTCCCCTTAGGTATAGGAACACTGCTGTGGCTGCTAATCCCTTGCCTCCAAGGATCTTGGTGCCTTTAGCAGATGCTAGACTTTGTGAGGTCAGTAGTGTGTTGGACAATGCGCAGGGCATGTAAAGTCCAGTTATGATAGCTTCAGCCCTAACTTGTATGGAGTATCTTGCATATCATTGCTCCACCCATCCTTTTGCTCTTACACTCTTACCGACCCCTCTTCCGCAAATGTTCCTGAGCTTCAGGATGGGGAGAGATTAGGCTGGCCTAGTTCTAGGTGGTTGATATAGAGTCTCTGAAGTTCTGGATTGTGGTTTGTTGATTTTCTTTTGCAGTTTTGCTGCTCCTGCAATGCCCTTCACTCCATCCTGGTGGGCATTGTATGTTACCCCCTGGCCAGAGACAAAAAGCTGTTAGAGTCTTGTGATAAAAGCACATTCAAAGGTAGATGTAATAAAAGTGGGAAACCACAGTGAGGGAGGGGTCTATCACCCATTTGCAAAATGGTTACTTTTTATCTGCCAGACTATATGCCCTCCTCTTCTGGTGAGATCATACCCCCTCAGTAGTAAATGATCAGGAACAAAAGTCTGTGAACTTAATCAGATGTCTCATTACTTATTTGAGTCCTTGATGGAGGCCTATTTTCTCTGCTCTAACATGGTCCCTTCTCTCCTTGTTTCTGGTGTGGCCCTCCTACTCCATCCCTCCTGTTCATAATCCTTGCAATTACTGTCTCTAGGTGGGCTGGGGTGGGTTTGGTACTAGGAGCCACCTATTAGGGAGTACATACAGTGCTTAATTTTCTGGGTCTGGGATACTTCACTTAATTTAATTGTTTCTAATGACATCCATTTCCCGGCAAATTCCAGTAATTCATCATTTTTGATGGCTGAGTAGTACTCCATTGTATAGATGTACCACAGTTTCCTTATCCACTCGTCAACTGTTGGACATTTGGGTTGATTCCATGACTTTGCTATTGTAAACAGTGCTGCTATGAACATGGTCGTGCTTGTGCTATTGAGGTGAACCTCTGCTGTATGGGTGGTTATTCCCAAAAGTGGAATAGCAGGGTCATATGGCATTTCAATCTTTAATTTCTTTAAGAATCTCCAGACGTCTCGCCAGAGTGGCTGTATGAGCCTGCATTCCCACCAGCAATGTAGCAGAGTTCCCCTCTCTCCACATCCTCTCCAGCATTTGTTGTTGTTTGTATTGTGGATTTTTGCCATCCTGACCGGGGTGAGATGATATCTCAGGGAAGTTTTGATTTGCATTTCCCTGATGGCTAAGGAAGTGGAGCATTTTTTCAGATATTTGTTAGACATTTTAATTTCATCCCTGGTAAAGTTTCTTTTAAGTTCCAGGGTCCATTTTTTAATTGGGCCATTGGTTTCCTTGGTGTTTAGTTTTCTAAGTTCTTTGTGCACTCTGGACAGCAGAGTTCTATCAGATGTGTGGTTAGTGAAGATTTTCTCCCATTCTGTGGGTGGCCTTTGAGTTGGTGTTACAATCTCTTTATCTGAACAGAAGCTCTTTAATTTCACAAGATCCCAACTGTTGAGAGTTGGTAGCAGTGACTGTGCCATTGGATGTCTGTTTAGGAACTGTTGGTCTAGCCCAATCAGTTCGAGGGAGTTCCCTATTCTTTCAACTATGGTTTTTATAGTCTCTGGCCTGATATCAAGGTCCTTGATCCATTTGGAATTAAGTCTTGTACATGGTGACAAGTACGGGTCCAGCTTTAATCTTCTGCATGTGGAGATCCAGTTTTGCCAGCACCATTTGTTGAAGATGCTGTTCTTTTTCCATTGGATTCTTTGGGCCCCTTTGTCAAAGACCAAATGGCTGTAATTTTGTGGGCTTATATCTGGGTCTTCAATCCTTATCCATTGATCTGTGTGTCTATTTTGGAGCCAGTACCAGGCTGTTTTTACAACTATGGATTTGTAGTATAGACTAAGGTTTGGAATGGTGATACCTCCAGCAGTGTTTTTATTACTCAGGATTGTCTTTGCTATCTTGGGTCTTTTGTGCCTCCATATGAACTTTGAGATTGTTTGGTCAACTTCTTTGAAGAATTGCTTTGGGATTTTAATTGGTATAGCATTGAATTTGTATATTGCCTTTGGTAGGATGGTCATTTTTACAATGTTGATTCTGCCAATCCAGGAACAAGGGAGGTCTTTCCACCTTCTGGTGTCTTCTTCTATTTCTTTCTTTAGGGTTTTAAAGTTTTCATTGTAAAGGTCTTTAACCTCCTTGGTTAGATTTATACCAAGGTATTTCATTTTTTTAGGGGCTATAGTAAATGGGATTGTTTCTCTCAAGGCTTTTTCACTTCTTTCATTCTGGGCATATAGGAAGGCCTCTGATTTTTGCACATTTATTTTGTATCCTGCCACCCTGCTGAAATTCTCAATTAGTTCCAGGAACTTCCTGGTGGAGTTTTTGGGATCACTCAGGTATAAGATCATGTCATCTGCAAATAGGGATAGCTTGACTTCTTCCTTGCCGATTTGAATCCCTCTTAATGTCCCTTTCTTGTCTTATGGCTTCAGCTAAGACTTCAAGTACAATATTGAATAGAAGTGGTGAGAGTGGACAGCCTTGTCTAGTTCCTGATCGAAGTGGGAATGATTCCAATTGTTCCCCATTGATCATAATCCTTTCTGTGGGCTTGTTGTATACAGCTTTTATTATATTGATAAAGGTTCCTTCCATTCCTACTGTCTCTAGCGTTTTGATCATAAAAGGCTGTTGGATCTTGTCAAAAGCTTTTTCTGCATCTATCGAGAATATCATGTGGTCTTGGACTTTGGACTGGTTTACATGATGAATTACATTTATTGATTTGCGTATGTTGAACCAACCTTGTGTGCCGGGGATGAAGCCTACTTGGTCCCCATGAATGATCTTTTTAATGTGTTTCTGAATCCGATTTGCTAAGACTTTGTTGAGAATCTTTGCGTCTGTGTTCATCAGAGAGATTGGCCTATAGTTTTCTTTTTTAAGTGAATCTTTATTAGGTTTTGGGATTAAAACGATATTAGCTTCATAGAAGGAATTTGGTAGTGTTCCTTCCTTTGCTATTTGATGGAACAATTTAAGGAGTATTGGTGTTATTAACTCCTTAAATGTCTGGTGGAACTCTGTGCTGAATCCATCTGGTCCAGGACATTTTTTGATGGGAAGATTTGAGATTACTTCCTCAATTTCCTTATATGTTTTAGGACTATTTAAATAATTCACAACTTCTTGATTCAATTTAGGTAAGTTGTGTTTACTTAGAAATTCATCCATCTCTTTTGTGTTGTCAAACTTCACAGAGTATAAGTTTTTGAAATATGATGTTATAATTCTCTGGATTTCTTGGGTATCAGTAGTGATAACTCCATGTTCATTTCTGATTTTGTTAATTTGGGTTTTCTCTCTCTTGCTTTTGGTTAATTTAGCTAGGGGTGTATCAATCTTACTGATTTTTTTCAAAGAACCAGCTTTTTGACTGGTTGATTTTTTTTCTATCGTTTTCTTGATCTCGATTTCAGATATTTCTCCCCTTATTTTGCTAATCTCCTCTCTTCTACTACTTTTGGGATCAGATTGCTCTAGTTTCTCTAAAGCTTTAAGCTGCATTGTTAAGTTGTTTATTTCTGATGTTTCCATTTTTTTGATGTAGGCATTAAGAGCTATGAACTTACCTCTTAGAACAGCTTTCATTGTGTCCCAGAGATTTTGGTAAGTTGTATTTTCGTTATCATTCACTTTCAGGAAATCTCGAATTTCCTTTTTAATTTCTTCCTGAATCCAGTTCTCATTCAGCATCATAGTGTTAAGTTTCCAGGAGTTAGTGTATTTTCTCTTGTTTGTTGTGTTGTGGATGTCCAGCTTTATTTAGGCCATGGTGGTCTGACAGGGCACAGGTTAGAATTTCAACTTTTTTGTATATGTGTAGATTCGTTTTGTGGCCCAGTATGTGATCTATTTTGGAGAAAGTTCCGTGTGCTGCTGAGAAAAATGTGTATTCTTTGGTGCGTGGGTGAAAAGTTCGATAGAGATCTGTAAGGTCCATTTCTTTCAGGGTTTGATTAAGTTCCAAAGTGTCTCTGTTAAGCTTTTGACCTGTTGATCTATCCCATGTTGAGAGGGCGGTGTTGAAGTCCCCAAGAATTATCGTTTGGGGGTTGATTTCTTGCTTTAGACGCTGTAGGGTTTTCTTAATGAATGTGGAGGGGCCCGTATTGGGTGCATATATGTTCAGTATTGTGAAGTCTTCCTGGTGAATTGTACCTGTGACTAAAATGTAGTATCCATCCGTGTCTTTTATAATTTTCTTTGGTTTGAAGTCCACTTTGTCTGATATCATAATGGCTACCCCTGCCTGTTTTCTGCTTCCATTAGCTTGTAGAATTGTTGACCAGCCTTTCATTTTTAGGGCATGCCTATCTTTTGTGGTGAGATGGGTTTCCTGCAGGCAGCAGATTGATGGATTTTGATTTTTAATCCAAATTTGTAATCTTTGTCTCTTGATCGGTGAATTAATTCCATTAACATTTAGTGTTATAATGGTGAAACTATTTTTGATTCCAGACATTTATTATGTTTAATAGTTTTTATAAGTATATTGCTTCGCTTTTAATGGTGTTGTACTTGCCTTCTGTTCTCTTGGATATGCCTTTTTTTTTCTTCAAGCTTGAGTATCATTTCTAGCATTTTTTGAAGGCCTGGTTTGGTGGACATGTATCCCTTCAAGTTGTCTTTGTGCTGTAAGATTTTTCTTTCTCCCTCGATCATGACTGATAGTTTTGCAGGGTAAATCAGCCTAGGTTGACATTTTTGCTCATTCAATACTTGAAGTATGTCTCTCCAAGCTCTTCTTGCTTTAAGTGTTTCCATTGAGAAGTCATTTGTTATTTTAATAGGTTTACCTTTAAAAGTGACTTGTTTTTTCTCCCTTGAAGCTCTCAGCACCAGTTCTTTATCTTGAATGTGGAGTGTTTTAACTATTATTTGCTGTGGCGAGCTTCTGTTTTGGTCGTATCTGTTTGGGGTGCGGAATGCCTCTTGTATATGGATGGGCCTCTCTTTTTTTATATGAGGAAAGTTTTCCTTGATGATCGTTTGAAAAATTTCCTCAGGGGTGGTATTTTGAGATTCTTGCTCTGGTATTACATGAATATGCATGTTAGGCTTCTTCAGGGTGTCCCATATCTCCTGGATATTTCTCTCAAGTATCTTTTTGGCTTTAACCACCTCTTCCATTGAGCTGGTTAGTACTCCCACTTTATCTTCAAGATCTGAAATTCTGTTTTCTGCTTTGTTAGTTCTGCTGATAAGACTCTCTGTGGAGTTCTGGGTTGAAGATAACTTGTCTTTTAGCTCAGTTTTAAACTCTGCTTGAGTCTGCTTTAACTGCTGTATGCCACTTTTTGATTCTTGCTTTGATTTTCTCAACTCCTCCAAGTGTCTGTTGTGTTCCTCGTCAAAGCGATTGATTCGATTATTTAATTCCTCCCGGATTTCCTCTTTCGTAGTATCGAACATGGTAATGATCATATTTTGAAGGTCGTTATCCTTGGTCAGGCTTTCTTGGCCATTTTCCATGGGTTTGTTCTGGTTGGAGTCTAACAGTATGGGATTAATTCCTTCAGTGGGAGATTTGTTTACTTGAGTGTTTCTCATGGATTTGCACTTTGACTTTGGCATTGTCGTTTTAACTCTTAAGATCTTCTTTTAATTTCTGTGGGTTTTTCACTAAACTGAATTATTTGGCCTAGGGTTTTGGGGGTGGGCGGAGACGGAGCTTACCTAGGTTGAGGTGAGTCCAGGCTGGACCCCGCGCGTCCCTGGCAGCGGAGTGGGGGAAGGAAGGATGGGGCGTTGGTGGGCGCTATTTAACCTGGGGGACCTGGGAGCGAGCCTGGGCGCAGGGGGGTGCCCTCTCCTCCTCCCAGGCCCTGGGCGGTGGCTCCGGCTGGATGGTGTGAGGAGCTGGGTCCCTCGGGCGGCCTGGGGCTCTGGGGGTGGGCGGGGACCGAACTTACCTGGGTGGCGGCGCGAGGTGAGGCCCGGCTGGACCACGCCCGCATCCTGGGCAGGGGAGTGGAGGGGAAAAGCTGAAGGACATTCTTACATGTAAACAATCTGTTCAGGTAAATTGCTCTAAATCAGGTAAGGTAAGGATGCCTGTTGGTGTTTCATTTTTCACTTCTTTTAGCTTGTCTGCTCCTCCCTTACTTCCCTCTTCTCCTCTCTGTCTGTCTTGTGCTAGGGATAGAGCCCAGGGCTTTGAGCATCAAGACAAGCACTCTCCCTGCTCTTGCTTCTTAGTGTCTCTTTTCCATGTGCAGCATTTTTGCACTTCAGGTTTCCATAGAACGTAGAAGTATTTTGATGGTGTTTTGTTTTCTTTTATATTATTACCACTAAGGGTAGATAACACTATCTGCTGAGCACTTGAAAAAAAAAAAACATATTTTGTATTCTTCCCAACAGTACTCCAAGAGGGATGCTGTCAGTATTTCTTGTTTACTGGTGAAGAAACTCAGGCACAGGGGATGTAAACTTGTCCAAGGATATGTTCCAGGAAATAATGGAATCTTGACGTGAACCTACCTAGTGTGGCAGTCATGTCAGCGTTCTTTATATGATCATACTGCTGTTAAGTAGACACTACATTGTCAATGCTTTCCTCATCCTGACACTGGGCTTTAAATCTTCTAATTGTGGGCCAGAGACATGGCTTAGGGATTAAGACTGCATAGCAAGCAGAAGGACCTGAGTTCAGATCCTAGGTCTCACAAAAAAAGTTGCCTGCTAGTCAGAAATGGTGGCAGCCTGCACTTCTGGCCCTGGTAGATGGAGTCTGGGAAATCCCAGCATGAAGCAAAAAGAGGTAAACACAATCAAGGATGATTCCCATAGTCACCCTTGGTCCTCCACAGAGACACACAGTGCCCTCTGACACACACTGTAAACAAACAAATACACAAATAAAAACTTCTGATTGTGGAATATATTTTTATACATCCTTAGAAAATTCAGAGAATCCTCATGTTCCCAGCTGTTAACTGGATTTAACATGCCACATAGGCTATAGAGCTGAAGCATAAAAATCCTTGCTGAGTGTTTTCTAAATGCCACACAATATGCTGAGAGGAAAGATAGGCCTCTGGACAACAATATTTCCCTTTATCAGGCACATTCCTTGTTACATATTGCCTTCTGCTATTACATGGTAGGGCATATAATCCTTGCAAGAAAAGCAAACCTAAAGAAATTTAGTTACGCACCTAAAGAAGTTCCCCAAGTATGTTCCCTTTCTACTTAGCTGACTGCTCTGAATGTATTGGTTCCTTATTTCTTCAGGATGTTTTTCTCAGATTATTCTTCTGGTGAAACTTTTTCTTTTGGACACAGCTTATAAAATAATGTTCCTTGTTCCAGCCCTTCATTTCCTCCTTTCCTTAGTTCTTATCAACATCAAACATGCATGTACCTTGGGTGTCTGTTATGTAATACCAGAGTGTAAACTCTGCATGAGCAAGGTTATTTGTCAGCTTTGTTTATTGCCTTGACTACAACACCTAGAACCATGCTGGAGGATGTTAAGTATTTAATATTTGTTGATTTATGTGGTATCCTGAGACATACAAGACTTATTTTCAAGTTAATGTTGAAGTAAATTAGTTGAGTCTTTAACAGACCTGAGGCAGATACTTGAACCTCTTGATGGAGGTGGGCGAAAGTCTTAGCATTGTTTCAAGAGTCTATCTTCATGAATTGCCTTCAGTTACAGAAGAAAAATTTGCCTTTACAGCTTGCTATTTTTGTAACACGGTGATTGGGTTGAACACAATCAAAGTACAGTAATAACTGATCTCCCTTTCCTGGATGAGTGAGCAGATTAAATATTGTTGTCAGCATCCTTGAACATATTCAAATGAGCAGTGTTTGGCTATTGCTTCTGTTTAGAATGATGTGGTGTTTCGATGGTGGTCCAAAGCATCGGAGCACTACTTGGCATCTCCTTTCTTCCTCAGAGCTCTTACCTTTCAAACATGGCAGATTTGGTTCAGTGCTAGTTAGGCTGAGTCTTGCTTATCTCCACTTGGTCATCTTCATATGAATCCAGTGGTTATGGAGTTTTATTTTAGGTTTTTTTTTTTTTAACAATGGTTTTTAGCTAATGTTCATGAAGAGAGTAAATCCTTAGAACTGTGCCACTAATGAAAGGAAATCCTATCTAAGAGTATGTTCTCTACAGAGCTGTGTCATACCATCCTTAGGCACTTTGCAGGAAAAGTAGAATCAAGTCTCAAATAATGCCTTTTAAATTGTATCTCTAGTATTATAGATGTAGGACAGTACTGTATCATACCTCTGTGAATGTAAAATACCTTGTACCTGCTTTATGATACGTAGTAGTGACCGTGCTTTATCAGAGCTGTTTTTAATGATGTTACTCTAGAATGTTTTCTTTCCAGATGATGATTGAGAAGCTAATAAGAAAAAAAAAATGGTGCCAGGTACCACAATAGTAACAACATTGCTGTTTTCTGGGATTTTGTTTTTTACTTATTTTTTTTTAATGGAGCGTGCTGGATGTCTCTATTTTGTTCAGATGACGGCAGAACCTGGAAAAGGTGTTGCTGCTATTGATGCATAACATACTACTATTATTGGTCTTTTTATATAAATATAAATATATATACATATATATAATTTGAATTTTTGGAAACTTTAGCTGTGCTGTCAACTCTGAAAAGAAAAAGTATCCCAGTTTACTGTGTTGAATTGGCATTGTACAGAGATTAACAGCCATATTGGTCTAGAAACATTAAACTTAATTTTTTTTCCATTTGTACAGGGGTAACGCAGTGTATTAAATATGTAAGGTTTTATCTACATGGGTTTGATTACAGAAACTAATAAAGTATTCTCTAAATAATGAAAAAAAAAGAAAAATTTGCCTTTAGTTTGTAGACTCTGTGGAGCCTTGACTCTTAGTACAGTTTTGCCTTAAAGCTTCTCCATTCTAGCATAACTTTCAACCCCTCATTTTGCCTAAATATTCCTTATATGATCATTTGTAGGCTGTTGTAATGTGTTCAGCACAGAGCTTGACGTGGGCAAGTGATTTGGCTTTAAACAGGAGGATATCTTCAGAAGTAAATAATGACATGCATGTATAGATTCCTAGTTGTGTATGTGTTTATTGTAGAAATCAAAGTATTGTAACTTTTAGTCATTATGTTTTAGCCGATAGTTGTATTTTAAACTTTATTTTTAGTGTGTGTGTGTTGTGTGTGTGTGTGTATCAGAGGTCATTGTGTGTTCCTGTGGAGGACTGAGAGTGACTTTGGGCATTATCTTGGATTGCTTTTACCTCCTTTTGCTTTACTCTGGGATTTCCCAGGCTTTGTCCACTAGGGCTGGAAGTGCAGGCCACCACCTGGCGTTTTTACGTGGGACATGGGATGTGAACTCAGGACCTTCTGCTTGTGAGGCAGAGTTTTAACCCCTGAGCCATCTTTCTAGCCCAATAGTTGATATTTTGATGGTACAGTGTTATGGTATCTTTGAAGACATACCCTTGTTTTTCTGCTTCTCAAAACAATTTCCTTATAATTTATGTAGTTGGAACAGAGTATTGATTAACATTGTATATTAATGTACATCTCAGTGTTTACATTTTGGAAAGAAAGATATTAAGAGTTTAGATACTTTTGCTCTAACTGGTATTATGCAACTGCAGTTCAGTACAGATAAAAGCAGGACATATGTATACATTGGCAATCACTATTCGTAAAGTATGTTGTATTTTAAAGAGAAGAGTTGAGGTTTAGGAATAAGGACCCCATTGATAAGTGAGGAAAAAGAAGTAGGGACCAATTGAGTGGCTAGAAGAATAGACTATCTAGGGTCACATGATATGCAATGCTAAGCATCTCAAATTTGAAAAGAATCCAGATGGCATATTCTCCCATCTGGGAAACACTTTGAAAGTGTAGAAGAGTGTAGACTGTTCTTCAGATTATGTCAAGTTAAAATTAAATTTAAATCTGACATAATCAGCAGTTACCCTTATGTAGATTGCTTTCTTTGTGGTATCTCTTGGGAATGGGGTTTCTTCCAGAATCCCAGAATTAAAAATTATGAAGGGTATATCTAATTTAATGCATTATAAAATTCAAGTGGAATTAGTTGGAATTATTTTATGGGAAACATAGTGTACACCATCAAAGAATTGATTGTACTTAAATATGGGAAAGGTTAACATATGCAGTAATTTGATGTCTACAAAATAACTCACATAAATACTATTGGACTTGTTAAATCTGTTTTGAAAGGGAAAATTTTTCTCTTTTTTTCCCTTCGTAATTCCATGTGAAATAATTGCATAGGTGACCACTTTTAGTGTTCAAGTTTTTAAGAAATCTGCCTTGGGTAGATATGTTGCTGGAGATGAGTATCTAGGAAAATCAGTGTTTTTCTTCTTTTTGGTTCATTTCAAAGAAATTATGAGTATAAAAATTTTATCTTAAAAATATTTGATAGTGGGCAAGTGTGAGAATGATGGATTTTGAGAGCAAGCAAGCTGACATGAGAATGTGTGCGTGTGGAGGTCACAGAGTAACTTTCAGAAGTCATTTCTCTTCCTCTGCCATGTAGGATACATGAATCGAACTCAGGTTGCAGGTTTGGATGCAGGCATCTTTACCTGCTGAGCTACCTTGTAGCCTGCTTTCTTTCATTTTTAAGTTTTGTTAAAGAAGAAAAAAATTATTAAAATAAATACACATGGAGTTTCAGGGGATGCACTTTAGTGGTAGAGCACTTGCCTAACATCCACCAGACCTTGGGTTCAATCCCCAGAACCACAAAGCCCCTGACTGTATATTCTTGTTCAGACAAATATTAACACCATACATCTGCAGAACATTTGCATTATCCTGTTATAAAACAGTATCTAGCTGGAAGTGGTGTGGCATGCCTGTAATCTTACCGCTTGCTAGTCTGAAGCAGATGACTGGGCTACATACATAGTGAGACCCTATCTTGAAAAACCTAAACCCGAGCCTCTAAATTTTGTCTTTTATCTTTAATTATTATTGAAGTAATCCAGTATTTATTATATGTGCATGGCCATGTCACTTAGCATAATATCTTCTTGATTTATTTATACTATGATATGCATAAGAATTTCATTGTTTATTTATTTTTCAAATATTTAATTTGTGTGTCTGTGTGTGCCTGTGGGGGGGGGCCCAAGAGTGACTTTGGGAATCATCCTGGATTGCTCTACCTCCCCTTTGCTTTGCTTTGCTTTCTTTGCTTTGCTTTGCTTTGCTTTGCTTTGGGTTTCCAAGGCTCCACCTTCCAGGGCCAGAAGTTCAGGCCACCACCATTTTTGCTTGGCTTTTTTCATGTGGGGTCTGTGCATGTGAAGCAGAGGTTTAACCTTCAAACCATCTCTCCAGCCCCAGAATTTCATTGTTTTAAAGCTGAATAATAGTCCATTGTATGCTCATACCATAATTGATCTATTTATCAGTTGATCGATGCTTGGTCTTTTGGCTATATGAGCGAATAATGCTCATATGGACATTAGTGTGTAAGTATCCGTTTTAGTTGTTGCTCTCAGTTTGTGTGTGTGTGTGTGTGTGTGTGTGTGTGTGTGTGTGTGTGTGTGTGTGAGCGTGTGCTGAGGATTACATTCAGGTTCTTATATATTAGGTCAAGCACCCTACTAACTGAACTGTGTCTCTCACTACCCCCCTGCCTCTGCTTTTATTTCTTTTGTGTACATCTGCAGAAATGGAATTACTCCATGGAGAACTGAGTGCTAAGCTTTGAGGATTTAGGAATGAGCAACAAAGGTCTGGTTCTTGCTCTTTTAGAATTTACAGTCTAGTAGGCAGGAAAATTTTTAAAAAGCAACTAGAATTCAGTGCGTTAGGTGTTAAAAACATGCAGTGTTAATTGTATGTTTTGTGTGGCTGTGTGTGTCCACTATTTGGAAACTTGAAAATCTGTTTTGCTTTTTATCCTTCATATTTAAAAATGTTAATGCACCTAGAATTTTACTTAGGAGATGCAAATGTGTTGTTTTTAGCTTTATTTGAAGTGATTGTACCTGTTGCATTATGTATTTAAATATAGTGAATGGACTCCTGTACCTACTTTCAACACACCTTGTTTCACTTAAGTTCATGTTAGCAGTTGGGTATTTTGCTTCTTTGTTGTCTCCGACTTCCCCAGCTAGACCCCTAAGCTCCACAGGAACAAAAACTTTTTGGCTTAGTGTTTTAACTTTGATGTCACATATGGTGAATAATAAATATTTTTTTGAGTGAGTGATTATTCTATGTTACAAATTTAGAGTTAAATTCAGTTCTGGTTGTGGTACAATTAAACTATTGAAGACAATTTAGAACATCCCAAAGTTCTTTTAAGTTAGTTTGAAAAGCAGGAACAATTTTGAGATGAGGAACTCTTGACCATTACTATTGAATGTAAAAATACTGTGTTAAGGTTAAAAAATAAAACATCTGAGTGTTTTTGCATAGCAATTGGAGAAAGAGACAATAGGATTGGAAATTCAGTGCCATCCTGTGCTTCATATTGAGACTTCTTTACAAAAATCCAAGGATGGGGGATGGAACTCGGTGGTAAAGTGCAACTATATGTATGTGTAATGCCTTGGTTTTCATCCCTAACATTGGAAAAAAAAAAGATCAGAAATTCAAGGCCAGTCTTGGCTACCTGTGAATTAGGACCAGCTTGGGCTACATGAGACCCTGTCTCCAAACAAGAAAAAACCACCACAATTCAAAGTCCATTAAATAAATCTTTTCCTTTATTCAACTATGTTTAAGCCCATCTGAACTATATAATGATTAGCTTTTCTTATGAAAAGCTTTTAAACATCTGATTTGGTGTACTATTTCCAAACATATAAAAGCTTTTTCCTAATTTTCAGCTTTATTATTCTGTTTGTGCATATTATGTGCCTTTGTGCATGATATGTGTGCATACATTTGGAGGTCAAAGGACAATTTGGTGGAATGGGTTCTTTTTAGATTTATTTTGTGTGCATGTGTGTGCGTGCGCATATGTGTCAGAAGCAAGTTATGTGTTTGTGGAGGCCCAAGGGTGAGTTCAGGATTCATCCTGGATTGCTCTACCTCTTTGCTTTGCTGTGGTGTTCCCCAGGTTCTGCCATCCTGGAAGTGCAGGCTGCCACCATTTCCATCTGATGATTTTCTGTGGGATCTGGGATTTGAACTCAGGTCCTGCGTATGAGGCTTACCCTGAGCTATCTCTCCAGCCCAGGAGTGGGTGCTTTCTTTCCATCTTTACCTGGGTTTCAGGAATCAATCCAAGGTCAACAGGCTTGTACATCAAGTAACTTTACCCATTGGGTCATCTTGCTTGTTGACCAGTTTCTTTTGCAAATTGAAGAAGTTAGGATATTTGAACAGCTAAGGAAACAGTAGTTAAAATTTTACTGTTTATTTTTTAGGCAGGGGTATTATGTTGCAAGTTTGTGTTAGCACTGTAACCTAACTTTTTTATATTACATACACACGCTTTTTCATATATTACATATACAGTCTCTCTATTTCTCTCACACACACGAAGTCAACATTATAAAGCTAATATGACAGGCAGAGCCAAGATTCCAACCCACATCTTCCTATTTCAGTCTTGTGTCTTATTTTCTAATTTGCATGCCTTTGATCCTGGAGATGGTTATGCTACTTGCTACTGGATGAACTGGGCAGCTAGGGTTTCTTTAATAGTTTTCTGGTACATATTTAAACTCTTAGTGATGTTTCCAAAGCATTCGGATGTATTTTGAGGAAGTTTGGACTAGTGGAGAGAACTTGACCAAGTAGATTTAAGTTAGAATTTGATGATAGCTTTCTCAACTGAATAGACTTATGATGTGATAGTTTTTTTTTTTTTAGGACTTTTCTCATCTGCAAAATGGGCAGGATATCATCTATTCAAAAATGATTAAAGGTAGTGTATTATTTTAAGTGCACTACACATGTTTAGAGGGTTCGGTTTTCATTGTTGAAGGGAGAACGCAACAGCAGAGCAGTTTATATTATGGCCTGTCATGAAGCAGAGCAAGAATTCTAGCATTTAGCTGTCTACTTGTTTTTGCCCACAGGATGTAGTTTAGGGTGTATTTTTACTCCTTAGTTAATCCTTTATGGAAACACCTTCAAAGACATACCCATAAATGTTTCTCATTAATCATGTAGTTATTTCTAATTTGATCAAGTTGAAAGTCATAAATTTCAGCTCAGCATTTGTAACATATGATCAAATGTTTTATAACATTCACACATGATATAAATAAGAACTATGATGCTGAATGTTGCTAAACATGAGTTTTTAAATTTTTTTATTATTATTTCTTATTCATTCAATTGTGTGTGTGTGTGTGTGTGTGTGTGTATGTGTGTGTGTGTAGAACCACGGGCGAATTCAGGAACCACCATGGACCGCCTCCACCACCTTGTTTACTCTGCCCCGGGATTCACAAGCTCCGCCTTACCAGGGCCAGAAGCGCAGGCCGCCCCCACTTCCGCCTGGTGTCTATACATGGGGTCTAGGGTCCGAACTCAGGACCTTCTGCCTGCAAGGCAGAAGCTTAACCCCTGAGCCACCTCTCCAGCCCCATAAACATGAGTTTTTAAGTACTATTATTACCTTTATTGAACTTGACTGCCAAGCCTTAACATAGATATGTGATATCTGGCATTCTAAATCCTTAGATTGTAACTTTGCAGGAAATAAGTATAACTTTTCTGCATTTAACAACTAGCAAAAAATTGTAGAGATCCATGTTGTCTCAAAGATCCTTAAATGTTGGTTGATTTGGCTCTAGTAAGTAAATGGATAATTCATAATAAAAGTCTATAGACAAGCAAGCATGATTGGTTATGATAATGAAATATTAATGTCTGACAACAAATCAGTAGATCATCACAATTTAGAATGTCCCAAGACTTAAATTAGAAGCTTAAGAATATTATGGACATGATAGAAATTACATATACTTGTATTCACTTTTATGGTGATCGTTTGTAGAACAGGGGATCCAATCTAGAGCCTTGCACATTCTAGCGATATCCCTAATCTAGAATTGAGCCATATCTTTATATCTGCACATGTGAATGGAGGCTGGATCAAAAAAAAGGGACTACAGAGATGGCAAGTAGAAGTTCAAATTAGTTCAAATCCTGGATTTCATGTAATGTGTCAGATGAAGGAGGTCTGCATTTCTGACCCTGGAAGGTGAAGCCTGGGAAATTCCAGAGCAAAGCAAAGAGGAGGTAGAAAAATCCAGAGTGATTCCCAAAGTCACCCTTGGACCTACACAGGGACACACACTTGCCCTCTGATACGTACAGACACACACATACAGAAATTAAAAAATAAAATAAAAGGGAAAAGTGATAGAAGTTTTCAGGTTATTGGTGTGCTATAGAATTTCTTTATTTTTATTTGCTTATTTGTTTGTTTGTTTGTTTATTTTAATGCCAGGGCTAAGTATAACTGAGTTTTCTACTGCCCAATTTGTTTTGATGTTTTTCAGAAAGATAGCTTTATATAAGAAAAAACCAATGTGAGATATTTCCTATGTAATATACACTAAAAGTGATTAGCATTAAAATGTTTGAAGGCTTGATCTGGATGATAAGGGTCAATAAATTATTTCTTACATTGGGGGGACTTAGTATTAGCTATTGGCTTTATAAAAAATAATTGTGTGTATATGTATCATGTCTGTGGTGTGTGCATCCCATAGTATACATGTGGTGGTCAAGGGAAAAGTTTGTGGAGTTGTTTCTCCCATCTTTGTATGGGTATGACAACTTAGGTTGTCAGGCTTGTGTATGGCAAATTTCTTTACCTACTGAGTCTTCCTGCCAGCCCTGTCTTTTTAAATTCTTTTATTAGTAAATTCTTAACATATATATTATAATTTTACTAATTACATTTTGCTATGAAATTGTGGTATTACTGTATTCTTGAAAACTATGACCCCTAAGTATTTTTTTGTATGTTAATATATTTCGTAAAAGCATCTTTATCTTCTTCATCACTTAGGAAGCATAGTTTTAAATCTTAGACATAGGTCCCATTGTAAGTATTTTGTGGGATAGTAGCCATTGCACTCTTCTCTACCCATTGCTTTTTGTTGTAGCTTTTCTTATCAATCAGAAAGAGAAATATTTTATTGCTCTTTCCCTTTCAAATTACTTTATGTAATTTTTTTGTGGTTGATATAGCTTACGGTAGGCGTTCCTTTCTTTGCTGCCTTGAAAAAGACTGGTGGAAGTGTTAGTTTGATTCTCTTTTCTATTCATCTGTGAAAACCGTAAGACACAATATACCATTGATTCATTCATTCCTCATTTGTATTCTGATTTTGAAAGAAACTTGCTAAAGAGAACTTGCCTGGGTTAGTTTCATTATGATAACAGTTGTGCCTTTTCAGTTTCCAGTTTTGTTATACTTAAACATATTGTTAAACTGATGAGGTTCTTTATCTGTGTATGTCTGTCTGCTCCCTTCCCTTTGCTATGTCTGTCTTCTCTGTCTCTCATGTTTTAGACTAATATTTAGGAGTTGTACACGTGAAATCATTGAGGTTCCCTATAAAGGAATTTCATGAAATGTTTGGCTTTCATGGCTTGTTCTGTATATTACAGAAAGCGGTAATCTAGAGGATGTAATAGGTTTTGTATCATGGTACTCATTCTTTTAAAAGATTTATGAATGTTATAGCATATTACATTAAAATAAAGTATAACTTTAATTGTATAAAAATAATGATTCTGGTTCTTTGTAAAAATTCAGTACAAAAAAGATAAAGATATAAAGTGAATAGCTCTAGTCTCTCCGTTTCAAGTTTTCAGAGGTAATTATTATGGTAGTTTGTTGAGATGACTTAGCTTATAAATACATATTGCAAAAATGTGCTGATATTATAAAAATATAAAGTAATATTTCTGAGGAGATAGCTCAGTGGTAGATGCTCACTTAGTATGCATGTTGTCCTGTGAATTCCCAGGATCTCAAGATCCTAAAATATATCATTAAGTAGAAAAGAAGTATTTTGGTCTTACAAATGAAACTGTATAGCTTTAATTTAGTACAGTTATTAATAAGCAGTTTATAAAAGGCATACCGTGATAAACTACGACCATCAAATAAATTTTCATTTTCAATTTCTTTACAGAAATTGGTCTTTCTTACAGAACTCACTAGACAGATTAAAGATTTAAAAATGTCACCGATATTCCAAAGTCTGGACATAGACTCTAAGTAGATCATGACATGGAACTGTCCACAAATGAGTTCAGTGTGTATGAGACACAGCAATTCTTTAGTACTGGTTTTCCTTTTCTGTCTCCTCCATAGTGTCTTAACACTACCCCAGGCTGATTAGAATTCTTCTCGCCCAACATTTATTTATATTGTGTGTATGGAAATCAGGACAAGTGGTAGGGACTGGAGAGATTGCATGGGGATTAAACCTCTTCTTCACAAACAGAAGGTCTTATGTTTGGATTCCTGATCTCATGTTAAAAATGCCAGATGGAAATGGTGGGTAGCCCCAATCTTGGAAGGCGGAGCTTGGGAAACTTCACAGCACTCTGATACACACACACACACACACACACACACACACACACACACACACACACACACACAAATACACAAATAAGTGGTAGGAGTGTGAGACTCAGGTCATTGGGCTTGACAATAAGTACCTTTATCCTCCCAGCACTCTCCCTGGCCTGCTTGGTTCTCCTGCCTCAGACCTTTTGAGTTGCTGAGATTGCAGATATTTGCTATTGTGCCCAAGTTGGATAATTATTTTTCTACATTAAGGTAGCCTAGAAATTTTTTAGGGGGTGGGAAATGTGGAAAGTTCACTGGGATGTGATTTAGGGGCACACATTTTCCTTCAAGTATCTATCTAATCTATCTAATCTATCTACTCTATCTATCTATCTATCTATCTATCTGTCTGTCTGTCTGTCTGTTTTTGCGTATGTGACTCTGTGTGTGAATCAGAGGGCTCTGTGTGTGCTGTGGAGGCCCAAGCATGACTTCGGAATCACCCTGGATTGGGATACCTCCTCTTTGCTTTGCTCTGGAGTTTCCCAGGTTCTGCCTTCAAGGACCAGACATGCAGGCCACTACCATATCTGTCTGGCGTTTTTATCGTGTGTCCAGGATCTGAACTCAGGACCTTCTGCTTGCAAGGCAGAGACTTAATCCCTGAACCATTTCTCAGCCATGGCACACTTTATTTTAAAAAAATAAACTATGCATATGTTAAAAATAGTTATTGATTTATTTTATTTTTTCTTTTTTAATGTTGCATGCATGAATATAGTGAATTTATAATATGTTCACCCCTTAGTCCCAGATCCCACCCCCCCTCCTTTCTCCTTAAAAATTCATCTCCCATGGGGCTGGAGAGGTGGCTCAGGGGTTAAGCCTCTGCCTTGCAGGCGGAAGGTCCTGAGTTCGGATCCTAGACCCCACGTATAGACGCTGGGCGGAAGCGGGGGAGGCCTGCGTTTCTGGTCTTGGTAGGGAGGAGCCTGTGAATCCTGGGGCAGAGTAAACAAGGAGCTGGAGGCGTCCATGGTGGTTCCTGAATTCGTCCGTGGTTCTACACACACATACATACACACACGCGCACACACACATACATGCACAATTGAATACATAATAAATAATAATAAAAAAGTTAAAAAAATTCATCTCCCCTGCTAGGCTCACTCCAATTTTCAAATCTTTTCCCTTGTGCAGCCCACTGTATTTCATCTAGTTTCTTTTTTGATGACATATGCCTGAGCTGATTCATGCTCCAGGAAGCATCCTAGATCAATGGGTATACCATTGAGGAAAGCATCTTCCTTTACTTCTCCATCAGCATTAGTCCTCATCAGACTCTAAGAGAGGCATGGAAATTCTTAAGATCTTTTTGATGTTCTGGTGAGATGTTCTATGAGACAACTCTTGTGTAAATATACATGTCTGCTATTAAATCTATGTGTCATGTCCAGGAGATCATGCATGGTCCACTACCTTCCCACTTCAGGCTTTTACAGTCTTCCTGCCTCCTCTCTGGTAATGTTCCCTGGGCCTTGATATGGGGGTAGATAAGGCTTACATGTCCTGTTTAGGTACAAGCAATCCATAGACACTTATTTTCTGCATTTTGGTAAGCTGTGCTTTTCAGTAATATTTTCTGTTGTAGAAAAGGCTTCTAGGTTTAATGCTAAATGCTCTTCCAGTCTATAGGTATTTCCAATCTAAAGGTATTTATCTACAGGTGTTTACAAAGTAGTTTGAATACTGTCTTCCTAGCTAAACATTCATAGTCTGCTCTTCCCCAGGGATATATTCATTCTCTTTCATGGGTTCTTGTTCTAGTTTATAGTAACAGGAACATGTACCATTCTGACAAAGCAAGCCTTAAATCCTATCAGAAAGCTGTTGGTTGTCTCCTTGATATTCATGCCATTATTACACTGATTGTCAACTGCAGTTAGTGGTGATCATTACTGCAATTTGCAGATTTCACAGGTTGATAAGATCTTTAATTGCTTTTCTTCCCAGTAGCTTCCACAGTATTCCCTGATAGATGTAGAAGCTATCCAGCAAGGAGGTGGCTTCCAAACCAGTTCCAGCTGGTGATTTTTGGTCCAATATGCATGTGTTTTAATGATGCCTTTTCAGAGGTAATTATGTGAGATGAAGTTTTTGGCTTCAGAGTCTAGAGTCTTCATGCAGGAAAAAACAAAACCACCGGAAGTATTTGTAATGAATGGCAACTTGTGTTAAAATGTATCCACAGAGAGAGAGAGAGTGGTTATCTGTGCCATTTCAGAAACTTCAGAGTTACGGTCTTACAGAGGAGCTAGTGATCAAGGTTCAGTAAGAGTTTATCAGATCAGTGCAAACAAACCAACTAGCCAGCCTCTCTTTCTTTCCTCATCTATTTGGTTAATATCCAACCTTAGTTCCCTGAAGATAACATACTGTTAGATACCTGTTTTCTTTGTGCTGTTTCTAATGCTTGGGATACTACTTTACCACGTGGGTGCATTTACAGTACATATCCTTTCAGATTTAGATTGGAATTACCTGGAAGCCATTCCTGAGCTCCTCTTTTCTATTTACAGCCACTTCTCTGTGACCTGAGACATATGTTATTTGACAGTGTACTGTTTAGTAATTCTTCATTTGACACTGTCAGTGTATTGTAAACTCCTGTAATGAGGGAAGAGTGATTTACTGATCTCCCTTAACATATTGTCTTGTAAAATAACATTTGTAATTGTGCAGTGAACATCCAAATACCACCTACATTTGACCCTTATATTTTCCAGTATTTGCCTTTTCAAATATCTGTCCATCTGGCTTTGGACTGTATTTTTTTTTAAATGGATCTCATAGTAAGTTGAGGCTTTAATGTATTTCATCTCCAAAGACTTTACCAGTAAGGTAATCAATTATTTATTATAAATTTTAATTATTTTTACATTAAACATTTTGAAAGTTTTGTTATCCCAGCCAGTGTAAAGGTGCTTAATATTTGAATTGAAATCCTTAATTTGTGCACTTGAATATAAAATGTATTACATTAGAAATGAGCAGTCCATTGAGGGCTAGAGATAGATTCATAGCAGATATAATTGTTCTGATCTTTTGAAAAGCAGCCAGGCAGTAGATTTAGAGATAGGGTAGTTGTTAGCTGTGCAGAGAGGATGCAAGGATTTGATTTAGTAGCTAGAGTTTTAAGCAGAACTTTAAAAAATTACCTGAGAACTGGGAATGGTGATACAACATGTCTGTAATTCCATAATCTTTGTAAGCAGAGGCCACAGTTCTGAGACCAGTCTGGGCTATATAGCAAGACCCCATTGAAAGAGCTAGATAGATAGATAGATAGATAGATAGAGAGAGAGAGAGAGAGAGAGAGAGAGAGAGAGAACTAAAAAACTGGGAGGCAGAACAAAAGTAAGCAATGTGGTTACTAGAGTGGAGAAGCAGAGATAGGAATAAGCATTTTACAATGTAGAATTTACACAGAATAATGAAATAAGTTATTAGGTTCAGTTTCATTAAGTGAAAATACAGTGATCACTGGGCATGATGGCATATGCTTGTAGTTTCACCTACTTGGAAGTCGAGGCAGTTATATCTCAACAGAGATTAGTGGTGTTACCATATAAGTGCCTTGCATCTTTTTAAAATTCATAACTAAATAATAGTCTCTCATAATTTTGTGTATGTGGGCATACACATCCCATGATGCTTGTATGGAAGTCGGAGGACAGCCTCAGGCATCTATCCTTACCTTCCACCTTGTTTGAGACAGGGTCTCTTTTTTTTTTTTTCCCCACTGCATGTGACAGGCTATCTGGGCCTTGAGCGTCCTGGTTTAGGGGCACTGAGATTACTCATGCACATTACAGTGCTGGGCCTTATTTGGGTTTTGCGGATTCATATCAGGTGTTTGTGCTTATGTGGTAGGAACTTTACCCACTTCATCTTCCCAGCCCAGGTTTCAGGGTATAGTGCTAGCCTGCCTGGAACTGCCTATATAAGTTAGGCTAACCTCAAACTTGTGACAGACAGTTCTCTTGCCTTGCCTCCCAGAGTGCTGGGATTATAGGTGTTTACACTGCTCCTGAGTCTTTTTGGTAACTTTCTATTTGGGTTAGCTTAGACTTGGGCAATAGCTTCAGGAAAGACACTTTTCTTTCTTGAGGAAAGATTGTTTTGGTAGGCATTGGTGGCTTGGTCTCTAGAAGCTTCCTGAGGACATTCTGGGGAAATGTATCACTGAACTTTGAGTTCCTAGCATTTGAGTGAATGAGTTTCAGATGATTAAGTGGCCAAAGGCAGAAACTGGGAAGTGTGTTTGCTCCCCCTCCTAACTACTCATGTCTTCTGTGTATCTTTTCTTAAAGTGGAGTTTGGATCTATCATCTGTGTTAGGCCAGGGTTTCTTAAAACTTTTTCCTTTCTTGACCCCTTTTTACCAGAGAGAATTTTGCCTGACCCTGAGCATATAGGTATACAAATCAAACATTTAATGTTAACAAATCATGAAAATTTTGTTTTTAACATTTCTCTTCGTATACATACAACTTTACCATTAATTAAAGATGAAAACAAATTTGAACAATGAAGAGATGAATGTGTTTGCTTATTTGATGTAAAGAATTGCATTATGGTTGAATATTTGATACTCTAGGACATAGAATATCTTCACCATGTTTCAGAATTGATTGATACTTTGATTTGGTAATCAAATACTGCCTTACATGAAAACATAAAATGACAGAAATATGCTTAGGACCATTTCAGAAAGTGTTGGAAATTGTGCTCCCAAGACAGATTTTACATAACTTAATTTGAAAAGTTAGCAACTCAAGCAGCAGTTTTTAAAATCAAACAATGTAATGCAATATAATCCAAATATAGTAATTTGATACTTACATGCCAAGAAGTGACACAATAAGAAAATATTGCCTTTGTTTTCCGTAATTAAGACATTATGTTTCAGTGAGAGTAGAAAACGTTTTGTATAGTGCAAACACTGCACTTCATGACATACAGTGTTGAATCTGAGTAAAGGTGTGTTTACTGGAGTTACATGGTGTTGCTGCATGTACAGTGCAAAGGGCACTTGATGTGTGTTCAGGACCAACGTGGCAGGAAAGTCCTACAGTGCAGCAAGGGACAGTTGTCAGAACCACTTGAATTCGTTATACATTTGATTTTGAAGTAAAATTTTTTTATTGTTGAGGGTTCAGAGACTTTTAATATCAAATTTTTCATGTGATCCAAGTTTATGTGGCCTACAGTTAAAAAAGAAACATTTTAGGGGATTCGTGGATAATAGAGATAGTGGAAGTGTGCAGAGATAGAGAATGAATACATAGGTGTGGAGTGGTTATTTTTCGTGCTGCACTGGGGATTGAATCTTAGGCCGCCTGCATGCTAATGAAGTTTTTTCCACTGAGCTACAGCCTCAAAATCTATGACTTTGCACAGGCATTTTATGTGATTCTTAACGAATATAGGAATTTAAGAAATCTCTATCCATTGTGAAGGGAATTGTATTCAGGGGTTTTTGCATGTTAGGCAGGTGTTCTGCTGAGCTGTACACATCTTCAGAGCAAGAGCTAGTCTTTTATAGATAGACTTTTCTGTTATTTGTTCATTTAGGGCATGTGCAGGTATGGTAGATTAGCTATAGGTCTCAGACCGTCTGGGAGAACAATTACTGGTTACAAATCCCTGTTGCTTTATAATAAAATTGTAGATTAAGTACAACTATTGGGGATTTTTTTGTTGCTCAAAATTTGGCTAGAGATTGTTTCGTATATGGAATTGTAAGGAAACTATTGCTTTTCTAGTTTTGTACAGATACAATACAATTTTTATTTCAACCATTGAAAAAACTACCTTTTAAGGATTTTTGTGATAATTTTTAGACAGTCTAGTTAAATAGAAAAGAAGAAAACAAACATTTTTTATGTTTGATTGAAATATGGAATGTTTTGGAGTATTTAATGAGTGTAATCTGGTGTATGCTTTGAAGAACTGTTAATATAGATTACCCTAATAAAACAGACATAAATTTGGGAGACAAACAGGCGATGGTTCCAACCCCATTGTTTGGCTCTTTCCCTTCTTTTCCTGTCCTGACCTCTTCTTTCCCCTCTCCCATCATCTTTTACCACAGTGTTGCTATATAGCCTATGACAGCTGCATTTCTGCTATTCTCCCTCCTTTCTCATCCTTTGTGTAGAGACTCCACACCAGGCCCAGATGATCGTCCCTTAATGTCTGTGTAACCTTAAACAAAACTCTCAGATGGCTCAGGGATTAAGGCTCTGCCTCAAAAGCAGAAGGTCCTGAGTTTGGATCCCAGTTACTATGTAAAAAATGCCAGGTGGACCGGTCAGGATGGCAAAAATCCACAATACAAACAACAACAAATGTTGGAGAGGATGTGGAGAGAGGGGAACTCTGCTACATTGCTGGTGGGAATGCAGGCTCATACAGCCACTCTGGCGAGACGTCTGGAGATTCTTAAAGAAATTAAAGATTGAAATGCCATATGACCCTGGTATTCCACTTTTGGGAATAACCCCCCATACAGCAGAGGTTCACCTCGATAGCACAAGCACGACCATGTTCATAGCAGCACTGTTTACAATAGCAAAGTCATGGAATCAGCCCAAATGTCCAACAGTTGACGAGTGAATAAGGAAACTGTGGTACATCTATACAATGGAGTACTACTCAGCCATCAAAAATGATGAATTACTGGAATTTGCCGGGAAATGGATGTCATTAGAAACAATTATATTAAGTGAAGTATCCCAGACCCAGAAAATTAAGCACTGTATGTACTCCCTAATAGGTGGCTCCTAGTATCAAACCCACCCAGCCCACCTAGAGACAGTAATTGCAAGGATTATGAACAGGAGGGATGGGGTAGGAGGGCCACACCAGAAACAAGGAGAGAAGGGACCATGTTACAGCAGGGAAAATAGGCCTCCACCAAGGACCCAAATAAGTAATGAGACATCTGATTAAGTTCACAGACTTTTGTTCCTGATCATTTACTACTGAGGGGGTATGATCTCACCAGAAGGGGAGGGCATATAGTCTGGCAGATAAAAAGTAACCATTTTGCAAACGGGTGATAGACCCCTCCCTCACTGTGGTTTCCCACTTTTATTACATCTACCTTTGAATGTGCTTTTTTTTTTTTTGAATGTGCTTTTATCACAAGACTTTTTGTCTCTGGCCAGGGGGTAACATACAATGCCCACCAGGATGGAGTGAAGGGCATTGCAGGAGCAGCAAAACTGCAAAAGAAAATCAACAAACCACAATCCAGAACTTCAGAGACTCTATATCAACCACCTAGAACTAGGCCAGCCTAATCTCTCCCCATCCTGAAGCTCAGGAACATTTGCGGAAGAGGGGTCGGTAAGAGTGTAAGAGCAAAAGGATGGGAGGAGCAATGATATGTAAGATACTCTATACTAGTTAGGGCTGAAGCAATCATAATTGGACTTTGCATGCCCTGCGCATTGTCCAACACACTGTTGACCTCACAAAGTCTAGCATCTGCTAAAGGCACCAAGATCCTTGGAGGCAAAGGATTGGCAGCCACAGCAGTGTTCCTATATCCAAGGGGAACATGGGAAAGGGTTCAGGGAAAGGCCACTGGGTCCTTGTACGTCATCGGAGAGGAGGGCCCAGATGAAAATCAGACATGCACAAGAAAGGACTCTCTGGGAATTGGGGTGGGAGGCACTGGGGGATGGGGAGGGAGAGGGGTGGGGAAGGGGAACAGGGGGTACGGGGGGGGGGGAGGAGGAGGGAGGGAGGGAACTGGTGTACCTAATAAGTTTGTGTGAGCTGAAATAAAAAAAAAAAAATGCCAGGTGGAAATGACATCAGCCTGGCCCTGATGGGTGGAGCCTGGGAAATTCCAGAGCAAAGCAAAAGCAAAAAGGAGGTAGAAGCAATCTAGGATGTTTCCTGAAGTCATCTTTGGTCCTCCACAGAAACACATAGTGCCCCCCCCCACAATGAATGAATGCATAAAGAAAGAAAGTTTTAAAAGTTCAGAGAGCACATCACCAAAATAAAGTAAAATGTTAAAAAATTATTCTTATTTAGGGATAAGTCAATATGTTGGAAAACCATTTTATACCATTGCTTTCATAAGTATTTGGTGAGACTTCTGGTCTTAACATGGTAGTATACAAGTGTTCCTTTTTTTTCTTTCTGAATATGATATAGAAACAATAACCTTCAGAGAAAACAAACCCTCCACAAACTCCTACTGTTAACATACTTGAAGATGTAAAATGTGCAGATTGCTAAAAGCATAAAGGGTGTAGGTATTGTCAAGGAATCATAGTGAACATTAAAATAGCTGAGGGATGGTAGATTCCAGAAATCTTAAGTGTAAATAATAATAATATCCTATGAGAACGGGCAAAAGGATAATAAGATAAATCAAGATAAAGCCTTTTTGGACAAGGTTTATCAGACAAGTTGGCAGGGCTATGTCTAATACCTATTGTAAAAAGACGCAGGAATTTTTCTTTATAGAAGCAGTAAAGACAATCTTTGGATTATGAAGCCAAAAAGGCTATCTATTGTAGATATCATGGAGAGATATTTAAAGTAAGAGACCATCAGATTATTAGGATAATATCAAAGGATAGTAGTGGAGAACATTTGTGGAAAATACAGTATGAGAAGTGAAAATTATAAGTAACATCACTTTGCCAGTCCTGTTTGGTTCCTGATTTCCTTAGTAAGAGTTCAGATTGGGGGCTGGAGAGGTGGCTCAGGGGTTAAGCCTCTGCTTGCAGGCAGAAGGTCCTGAGTTTGGATCCTAGACCCCATGTATAGAAGCCAGGCGGAAGTGGGGGCGGCCTGCATTTCTGGTCCTGGTAGGGCGGAGCCTGTGAATCCCCTGGCAGAGTAAACAAAGTGGAGGCGGTCCATGGTGGTTCCCGAATTCGCCCGTGGTTCTACACACACACACACACACACACACACACACACACACACGCACACACATGCACAATTGAATAAATAATAAAAAAAAATTTAAAAAAAAAGAGTTCAGATTGGAGTGCAGAGAAAATTACCCTATCTTTTTGGTTGATGGTTTTGAACAAGGGACTTTTTTTTTTTAAAGGAAATATTTGTGTTCTGAATTCTAAGTATAAATTTGTGTAAAGGGTTCATGTATATCCTGAATTGATATTTTTTCCATAGTCGATTTGCAAAAATCTGTAATTCTTTAGTGGTATTCTTGGTGACTGTAGAATCTGGTAGACTTATATATGTATTGCTGGTGGAGATAGAAATTAGGATAATCTTTGTCTATGCAGAGTAATTTCGATTTATGTTAAAATTATACACACACACACACGTGTATGTATGTAGGCTTTGGCCAGAGCCTTCTAATCATTTATAATTGATTAGGGAGCCACACCATATGTGATAATCAAAACGATCACAGCAACATGAAATTAAATGTTGTGTAGTTAGCTAAATTAATTTTGCGTTCCGATTTAGATGTTGGTAAAGTAAGTGGAAAGAAGATATTTATTGTAGGAAGGGGCCAACACTTTTTTTAAGTATATAGTTTTTTTGAGAAAAACCCAATTATCTATTACCATAGTTAGGATGTAGAAGAGCTCCGAAAGACCCATACCCAGATCCCTAGATCCCTCTAACACTTCTTAATGTAAGTAGCATCTCTCCCCAACCAAACCTCTGGCAACCACTGGTCATTTTCTCATCCATCCATCCATCCATCCATTCATCCATCCATCCATCCATCCATCCATCCATCCATCCATCCATCCATCCATCGGGGTGTGTGTGTGTGTGTATGTGTGTATCAGAGGGTACTGTGTGTCCCTGTGGAGGACCAAGGGTGACTTCCAGAATTACCCTGGATTGCTTCTATCTCCTTTTTTGCTGTGCTCTGGGATTTCCCAGGATCCGTCCACCAGGGCCAGAAGTGCAGGCCACCACCATCTCCACCTGATGTTTTTCGGTGGGATCCAGAATCCATACTCAGGGCCTTCTGCTTGCAAGGTAGATTTAACCCCTGGGCCATCTCTCCAGCCCTCTATGCAGTTTTATTACATATATAGATGACTGTGATCACCGTTACAATATATGGAGCCATTCCATCATCAGAAAGATCCCCAGGGCTACTCATAGTTATGGTCTTCCTTTGTTTTTTTCTCTAGTCTCTGTCAAGTACTATAGACTGTTTATAATTTGGGTTTTTAGGACTTGATAGAAATGGAAAATATTCAACAGATAATCTGCTCTTTTATTTTACTTGACATAATTCCTTTGGGATGTACTCAACAATAAAACAGTTGAACTGCCCATTGGTTGGCAAGTTTCAATTAGTTTTTAGGGTGTCATAACAAATTGACACAAAATGGATGGTTTAAATGCCAGACATTTGTTCCGGAGGACAGAAATGCATGATCAAGGTGACATCAGAGTTGGCTCCTTCTGAGCGCTGAGCTCATGTGTCTTCCCTAAGCTTCTGGTGGTTTGCTGGAAGAAAGGCTTTGGTGTGTCTGGTGGTTTGTGGGAAGGTTTCAGTGTGTTTGGGTTTATGGAAGCATCACCCACTTCTCTGCCTCATTTTCGTGTTTGTGTTTTAATTCTGAAATTCTTTTTTTTTTTTAATATTAATGCATTTTCACACCATACTTTAAGTTAAATGCCAGATATGTGTTGTCCTGTTTTTGTTAGCAGTGGTAGATCAACTTCAAATGGTTAGAGAGAATCTACCAGATCGGCATCAGTCCATTCCTCCTCCTCACGTTTAGGTTTCTCTGTCACGTAATCGTCATCTTCATAGCCTTTCCTCTTTTTCGTATATTACATTAAGTGCCAGATCCATCGCTCCAACTTCTGTTTCAAAGCAGCAACTTCTTCTGATCTGGATAATTCTGAAATTCTTATGTTTAATTTCACAGAATCTTTATTGTGGCATATGAGTCTTAATTTCTCAGTTTCCTTTTAATAAGGGCACTCATTGCTCACTGCAGTAGGGCCCCATGAATGACCACATTTTAACTTGATAACCTGAAAGCCTTCATATTTTGGCACACTCCAAGTAAGGGCACATTCCAAGGTACTAAAGGTTAGTACTTAAACAGGTCAATTTATTTTGAAAAACAGGGTTGTGGCTCTGTATCCAACTCTGGCCTAGAACTTTGTGGTCTGTTGCAGTTTGCCTGCATTGTTGCTGATAAATGACCATCACACAGCTTAAGGGAACAAGGAGTTTACTTTCTTACGATAGTCCGGTTACAGTTCATAGTCCAGCTTGACAGGAGAGCACACACCAATACCAGAGCTGAGGGAACTGGCCACCATAATGGCTGAAAGATGGACAATCTTTACTTGCCAGACCAGCATGTCTGGCCAAGTATATACAGAAGGATGCCAACCCTCTCAACCAGCTCTCTGTGATTTATCCAGGGCCTAATCCCACCCACCATGGGCTGGGTCTTCCCCACCAGCTAGACAATCTCCTTCAGGTTTGCTCTGGGCTTAACTCAACCATCAACTCTCCACAACTGTGCCCAGAGCCCAAACCCTCAAGAGTTCAGTTGACACCTGTGCTTAACTATGACATGGTCCTCCTTCCCTAATCTTCTTTTTTTTTTAAAATTTTTTATTATTATCATTTATTCAATTGTGTGTGTGCGTGTGTGTATGTATGTATGTGTATAGAACCACGGGGGAATTCGAGAACCCCCATGGACCGCCTCCACCTCCTCCTTGTTTACTCTGCCCCGGGATTCACAGGCTCCGCCCTACCAGGACCAGAAGTGCAGGCCGCCCCTGCTTCCATCTGGTATCTAGGTATCTATACGTGGGGTCTAGGATCCAAACTCAGGACCTTCTGCCTGCAAGGCAGAAGCTTAACCCCTGAGCCACCTCTCCAGCCCCTTTCCCTAATCTTCTTACATTTCAGTCTTCCACAACTACTTTTGCCCTCAATGTCAGAATATCTGTGGGACACAGATTCAGCTCATAACAGTTGCTTTGATGTTTTATCGTTACAAACTTCTTCAAACATTCACGTACACAGTTTTGTATGGAAGTTAGAAACTTTTAATTCTTTGCAAGTGTTGACTATATCATGTTACATTTTTAATAGGAGTATGTGAGGGTCAGATTCTCTGAACCTTTGCATTTGATGTCACTTGTACGTTTTACGTAATTTTTTTTATTATTTATTCAATTGTGTGTGTGTGTGTGTGTGTGTGTGTGTGTGTGTAGAACCACGGACAAATTTGGGAACCACCATGGACTGCCTGCAGCTCCTTGTTTACTCTGCCCCAGGATTCATAGGCGCCGTCCTACTAGGACCAGAAACACTGCCCCCGCTTCCGCCCCAGCGTCTATAGGTGGGGTCTAGGATCCGAACTCAGGACCTTCCGCCTGCAAGGCAGAGGCTTAACCCCTGAGCCACCTCTCCAGCCCCACATGTACATTTTAATAACTATGATATTGTTATTTTATTTTGCCCTTCCCTCTTCAGTTTTATGTTAGAAACATTTCTTTGCTAATTGTCTCTTTAACACTTAAATGTTGATTCTCTTTTTCTTTGCTTCTTTTGTTTAAGCATACTAGGCAATATTCTATCATAGAGCTACATCCTTCCTCAAAACCTTGATTCTTATTCTATTAATTATTTGTATCTATCATAAAGTAAGGTACAAAATAAAAGAATATAATAAAATAACTGTCTGAAGTTTGATTTTCCTTTCACCTTCTGTGTTGGGATCAAACCCAGAGCCTTAATAGATGCTGGGCCAGTTGTCTAGTGATCTATAGCCTCAGCTCCTTTCTTATCTGTTCCATTAGAATTCATGCTACCAAGGAAAGAAATTGTTGCATTCTAATGTTACTTCATACGAGGACTGCTTTTTCTGTATAAGTTTAATTTGATAAACATGATTAGGTATAGTTCAGTTTCATTTGTTGAATGAGCAATTTATTTTCCTATTTCAAAAGGAATCTGAAAAGGTTTATAAAGAAATCTTTCAGAGATACCTGCCTTAAATATTCATTTTTTTTTTTTTTTTGTCATGCCCTGTCCTTTTCTGGCCTCTGTAAAAATGTTTCATGATAATCCTAATTCTTCTTTCTCTCCTTTTACTCCCTCCCCCCCTTTCCATTTGTTTTTGTTTGTTTATTTTTTCCTCCCTTCCCCTTCCATTTCATTCTTTTTTTAATGTTGCTAAGGATCAAACCCAGGGCCTCTTACTTTTAGGGCAGTGTACTATCACTTAATTACAGTATCTGCTCACTTTGTTTTTTTTTTTCTTTCTTTTCTTTTTAGTAAGAAAACTTCCATGAACACATACATTGTTATTTTACAACTCTTGTCATTGTGAAAGTTGCAGTTTATTGTAAGCTTTGTTTTTAGGTGCTAACCTAACATTCTTCAGAGTGTTGTTGATGCTTTTTTATGAATTATGACATAACACCTGAAAATATAGTCTTTTGTTGTCACTTTTTTGTTTTATGTCATAGGAATCAAATCTGCCATACTGATTTCTGAATTATTTTATAGTCTGTAAGTTAGAATCAATGTAAGATAGTGATTTTACTAGTAACTAAGTTAAAAAAGTGTGTAGCAGGGAATAACTACTTCTTACTCTGTAAACTAGGGCAGAGAAATGTACATTTGAGAAATAGTTGTATGATATGTATGTGTTAGTTTTTCTTCCCTGTGACATAATACCTGATACAACAAGGGAAGGAAGATTTATTGCTCAGTTCTTGAAGTTTCAGCACTTCATCATAGTGAGGTCATAGTAGAACATAATAGTTACCTCCTGGCAACCAGAAGAAATGGGAGGGTAAGGGAGGAAGGAAGAGAAAATAGGAGAAAGAGAAACTCTTGACTGTTCTGATGGGTTTCTTCACTTTTATACATAATTCTGGGCTTCTAGCTTATGGGGTGGTAATCATCCACATTTACTTTGGGCCTCTTCCTCTGTAGTTAATTCTCTATAGAATGCCCTCCCAACACACAGAGGTGTGGCTAGCTAATCTAGCTACTTCTTTATTCACAAAGTAGTAAATTGTCATGGTTATCTAAAACAAGTTCAATGAGGTTAACTTGTGGAGACATAGTAAGCCATTCAAGAAAATGATACATAAGTAGTATGTTTGACAAATGTCAATAGACTAATTTATGTGAAGCACTTGGAGAAAAAAAGCTTTTTTGTAAGAAGTTTATTAATCAGAAGAACTGATTACAGTCACTGATGATGAGAAGAGAGGGAAATAGAAGGGAGAGATAATTTATACTGAAGAAAAGAGCATTTCGAGTACTTTTGTCAAAGTCAGAACGATACACCCTTAGAACAAGATGAGAGATCCTAGTGCCTGAAGAATCTGCTTATACATTTTGTTCTCTAGTCTTGCTACCTTATTTGAAACCTGCTTTTTTGGTTTTTTTTTTGAAACCTGCTTTTTTGTGAAGTAGATCATTGCAACACATGTTTTTCTGTAGAAAAATGTTTCTGTTTGAGGTGGTTCTTTCCTGACTAATGACTTAGCAAACAAACCATTGGTACAACCCAGGATGTCATAATAAGAGGTGCAGTAACGCAACTATGGGTCTTTCTGTGGCTGTAGTTTGAAGTCCTTTGTATTATACTTTAAAGCATAGAAACAATAATTGTTTCAAATAATACATTGTTCTAAATATTACATGTTTGCCAAGTTGTTTTGCTTCCCTTTTTTAAGCACACGTAGTTCTTTCAAGCATGTTTGCAGATGGTTTAATTAGTTTAATGTATTTGTGATGCTTTAGAAATGAGGTAGCTTTTTGGTTTCAGATGCTCTAGGAAAGTTTTAAAAAACTTTGCTCATGGGTTTAGAAAGGCACTAAAATGGAATATGTTAATTGACAAAATACAATTACTGTTTAGAAGCGGCAATCTAAACACACACACAACATTTTTAAATTTTTCTTGCTGAATTCTTTTTGTTGTTTACCTCAAGTTTGTGATGTTGCCTCGGTTTAACCAAGTGTTGGTATTAGAAGTAGAGGTGTTAGACCATCATGTGCAGCCTTTGTATTCAACATTTTGCTCTGATAAAAAGTATTATTGTGGTTATTATTGATTAATTGATTATCAACTTGAAGGGATCTAGAGTCACCTAGGAGACAAGCCACAGGAAATGCCTTTGAGGGGAGGAATTATCTTGATTAGGTTAGCCTGTGGGTATGCTGTTGAGGAAGCTTCCGTATAAGCTTGATTGAGGTAGAAAGACTATTCTAACTGCCAAATTGAAAAAGGAGAAAGCAAGCTGAGTGGAAACACTCATTTGTCTTCTGCTTCAGGGATATGGAGGATGCAATGTGACCAGCTGCCTCGTACTCCTAACGCTTTGATTTCTTTGCCATGTATTCTCAAAGTGTGAGCCAAAACAAACCCTTTGTTCCTAAGTTGCTTTTGCGAGATATTTTATCATAGCAGCTAGAAAAGTAATTGCATCCATCTTAGTATTCATTTGTTCATTCACATATTTATTCGGTACAGGGTCTTGCTATAGCCTTACCTCTAGGCCTCAAATTTGGAATTTTCCTGCCTTAGACTCTCAAATGCTGGGATCACGTACATATGCCATACCGAGCCAGCCTGGTCTTTTTTTTTTTCTCTGTATATGTGTGTGTGTAGAAGAATTTATGTGTCTGTGGAGGCTCAAGGGTGATATTGGGAATCATCCTGGCTTGCTCTACCTCCTCATTGCTTTTCTTTTTGGTTTCTCAGGCTCTCCTCCTAGGGCCGGAATTGTAGACACCACCATATCTGTCCTGGGAATCTGAACTCAAGTCCTTTTTTTGCTTGTCAGACAAAGGCTTTAATTCCTGAGCTCTCACTCCAGCCCCAGCTTGGCCATTTTTAAGTGTACAAATCAATAGTGTGAAGTGTTTTTATATTATTAGGAAATAGATTTCTGAAATGTGTTTTTTTTGTAATGCAAGATGTTATAACCCACTAAATAACTCCCCTTTTCCTCTTTACTCTCTCCCTGTTAATGATCATTGTACTCTGTTTCTATGAATTTTACTAATTCAGATGCTTTATAAGTAGAATTATGCAATATTTGTGATTTTTGTGACTGGTTCTTACATTTTATTCCTTCTAAGATTTGATACTGAGTTTTTTTATTGTATGTATATACCACATTTTGTGATTTGTGGATGTACATCTGGGTTGCTTCCATCTCTTGATTAAATGTGAATACCACTATGTGAATTCGAGTGTGCAAATACTTATTCAAGCAACTGCTTTCTGTTTTTCTGTGTATATATTGAGATTACTGAGTCTCATAGTAGTTCTGGTTTTGAGTTTTAAATAAAGCTCCATATTGTTACACAGTGGTTTGCAACATTCTGCATTCCTGTTAGCAGTGCACAGGGGTTCTGATTTCTCCATATCTTTGCATTTGCCCAGAGCTCATTTAGCCTGGGTGATTGCTCAACTGGGAAAAGTCCTTGCCTGATGATCTGCGTTATCCTGGGAACTCACATGAAAGATGTATTTGATGGCAGGCATCTGTCATCTCAGCACTTCTATTGTGAGATAGGAGTTGGAGAAAATTTGCCTGAAGTTCACCAGCCAGCTGACTTGGAGTTTGCCGAGCAGCAGAGATAGAGACCCCACCTCAACAAGATGGAAGTAGAATTGCCAGAAAGTTGTCCCCTGAATACCAGAGTTTCATAGTGTACACACACACACACACACGAACTTATACAAATGTACAATAATAAATAAAAAGACAATGGAGTAGTTTCAGTTAAGGACTTTTATGTCCCCCCCCCCCCCTTTAATTCTGTATTTCCTCGAGCTTACAATACTTTCTATTCATTTAACAAAGTTTTTTTTTAAAGCATCTCTACTCGGTCAGTTGTGTTGTGATTTTCTGCTCATTTTATTATACTCCTAAAAATAAAATTGTCATTCTAGGTAGTTAAATATCTTCAGTGAAAAAAGAAACCCAGTATTAAAACTTTTACCATTTTCTTTGCTTTTACTTCTATTTCTTTGTATGAGGAAAGAAATGTTTTTTCTTTTCCTTTTCCATTTTCATATGTCTGGGTTACATGGTATGTGTTTATGCATGTTCACATGTATATTGGTGCACTTGTGTATGTGGAGGCCTAATGTTGATACCAGAAATCATCCTCTATTCTTCCACCTTATTCTTTCTGAGACAGAGTCTCTAATCAAACACAGAGCTCACGGATAGGCCTAGTCTGGCTAGATAGCATGTTGCAGTGACTGCCATCCTGTTTTCTGGGATTGGAATTAGAAGAGGACCACCATGTTCACCTGGCATTTCACTTTAGGGTTTGGGGATCTGAACTCAGGTGTTTCTGCTTGAGCGGCTCAGCTTTAAGTGGTGAGTCTTTTCCCAGTTCAGAAATGGTCTTTTAAAAGTTGTGACAGACACTGTAGTAGATCCTCTATTACAGATACATATTTGTTATGGATTCCTTTCTTAAGTCTTTAAATAGCACATAATGTAGTTCAGTCATGTCAGGTTTGTCTGGTGTGGCATGAAACAGTGAAATAGTTGAATGTACAAAGTTCAAAGTTATGAAGAAAATACAGAACATATCTTTTTGAAGAATGTAGTTTTGAAGCTGAAAAATTGAGTCAGATTTTGGAGATGAAAAGCTTGTAGGTTCCTATGAAACATTATTTGAAATTACATCTACTAAACTGAACAAGCTCTAAAGTGTGATTTTGTGTTTCAATCGTTGAAGCTTATGTATTCCTTTCATTAGTGAAGAACTACCTTTATTTAGTATATATAGCAATTTTATATATAATCTGCTTTTAGAAATTTTGGTATTGGGACATTGGTTAAGTAGGTTATTGTATAGCACAGTGTTCTTAGCAGATGCATGTGGGGAAATACTTTCAAATAAGATTTAATTTGAAAATGAATTCTGCATGTGGATCCTACTTCCCTTGAAACATTTGTTTCAGAGGACCTCCTCCCAGTGTTCTTGACACCCTTTTGAATAATTATTTGACATCATATATGTGATGATTAATTTTTAGGCTCTCAATTCTATTGCACTGATTTCTTTTGTTCTTTCTCTTTGTGTTAGTAACGACAAAGTTTTGGTTATTGTTGCTTGGTAGTGTGGTGTATTGTGAATTCAGGACAAATAAGTTACAAGTCTTCTACTTCTTGTGTTGAAGATGGAATTGAAGATGTAATTTAATTTCCCTTTCAAATTGCTCATTATCAGTGTATAGATGTGTTAATTTTATATCTTGTAACCTTATTGGATTTTAACTTTTTTAGTGTATTTATGTGTACTGTAATTTTGGAATTTTCTACATATAAAATGTATCTGGAAATGATAATTTTACTGCTTTTCTTGTCCAAATGCCTTTTGTTTTACTTGCCCATTTGTTTCATCTGTGACTTAGAATACTATGTTGAATGTAAGTGATGAGTAAATTCCTTGGTTTGTTTCTGATCTCCAAGGAAAATTTTAGTCCTTTACCTTTGTGAATGGTGTTAATTGTGGGCTTTTCACAAATGTCCTTCATTGAGTAGCCATAGTTTTCTTTTACCTGAGACTGTTGATGGTATTTTAATTTTTTATGCTTATTTTTATTTAGACAGAAGGCTCGTACACTTGTGTCATAGCATATGGCTGAGTGTCAGAGAAAAGTTTTGAAAACTCATTCTTTCTACCATGCAGGCTTCTAGATATTGAATTCAGGTCGGCAGGTCTTTGCACAGGTACTTTACGTCTTCTTGCTGGTTGTGGAGGTCCCCCTCCCCAGGCAAATAGGTATTTAATCTTGTCAAACATTCACAATTGAGATGATCATGTGATTCTTGTCCCTGATTATCTTAATGTATTACATTAATTTTTTCCTTTTTCTATACTAATATCTTAGGTAACCAAACACAAACAACTAAAGTAATATAAAATAATAAGTTCCCTTCTTCTTTCCATCCCTTTTTTATACTTTCTTCCCTTTATGGGTATTGCTGGTTAGTTCACATGTTTCCTTTCAGTCATTTTTCTTACTAGTTAAATGGATTTCTGTGTGTTCAACCAGTTTCGCATTCCAAGAGTAAATCCTCCCATGGTTATGGTGTGTAAGAATCCTTTTAGTTGCTGTTGAATCTGGTTTGCTAGTATTTGTTGAATATTTTTATGTTGGTATTTGTATTAATTTTCTGGCTTGAATTTTTCTTTCAAAATGTAGTAATTGTAAGCTGTGTATAGTAACAAACCTATAATCTCAGCACTCCAGAGGTTAAGGCAGGAGGATCATAAGTACAAAGCCATTCTGGGGTACACAGCAAGACTATGTTTCAAAAATAGCTTTCAGTTTTGTTCTTTGTCTATGAATATTTCCAATTTAGAGTGAGTTAAGGTAATTTTTAGCACACATGTGTGACTGGGCTCTTGTCATTGCAATTGTCTTGAATTTTGCAACCTTTTTGATCTGAAATAATACATTTTCAGATTGAATTATGGAAGCATAGTTATTTTTGAACTTGAATGTAGATATAATTGGACCACATGTATTATTATATATTGTGATTATTAGCAAAAAAATGGCGGGTTATAACAGGTGACTGAATGCCAGCTACTTCGATACTGTTTTAGTTAGAAACAAAGCATCAAAAATTTGAATGTGTCCTCTGTTACACGATCATGCTAAAATAGAAAAAATTCTGTGCTTATTAATAGTCGCTTTGGCTGTAAATTTTAGATTAAAAATTTCCATTATCTCTTGTAGTGATTTATTATTTTACACATTCATTTTATTGTCTTTTAATTTATTCAATTGTATCTCAGTTATAATGGTATCTTCATCTTTATGCACACTATTAAGACACTTAATATTTGAATACTTTTTGTTCCCGTGAATAAATAAATGTACTTCCCTTCTTTTTTCTGTGGTGTTTGGAATTGAGCTCTCTAGGATTCAACATAGAAGCATTTGATGTAATTTATTAGAATAAGGTCGGCTGTGTGTGTGTGGGGGGGGATGAGAATGAAAATGCTTTTTGAGATATTGAAACATAGTTTCACTGTGTAACTCTCCCTGGTTGACTTTGAACTGCTGTGGATCTACTAACGGTCTGCAGAGATCTGCCTAAGTGGTGGGGTTACTGGCATGTGGCATATGCCTGCCCCTACCACCACACATTCCTTTTTTTTTTATTATTTGCTCTTTTAATTAGCATACAAAACAGTAAGTTTCATTATGAAGCATTTTCATACATCCTTTGTTTTGTTTTTTTCCTCCCCCACGTCTTTCTGTGCCTTTCTTCCCTGCCTGTACCCTTTTGTAGGCAGTATTCCTTTTTCTCTTTTTCGTGCACCATGTGGTCTTTTATCCCTACCCTTTCCTTAAAGTCTTTTCCTTTTCATCTGCTACCATACCATTTCTAATTGTGTCAACTGTACCTATACCTTGATGCATATATACATACATAAAAAATTTAAAAACTAGTATCTGCTTATGTCTTTCTGAGTCTGGGTTACCTCAATATAATAATTTCTAGTCCTATCCATTTTCCTGCATCTAGACTTCCCTTGAAATCTAGGCAAGAATATCTTGGTCTTTGCTATATCATCTGATTTACCATCTGCTTTTTCTGAAATCTGTTATTGAGTCAGTTGTGCCAGTATGAAATACAATTTTGATAGCAATACCACGTTCCACTTAAATAATACTACATGTCATTTAGTAATGTTCACACATGAATTTAGCTAATTTTAAATTTGATTTTTAAATTTATTGTCATGGGCATATGAGGGGCAGGGGATGTGCATGTCACAGTATGCATGTGGAGATCAGAGGATTCTCCTTATACCTTTTCATGTGTTCCAGGTATAGGCCTCTAGATCATCAGGTTTTGCCCACTGAACCTTCTATCATCACACCCATCAAATTTGATTTTGTATCTCTACATATCCATTATATTAATTACTAGCAAATTTAATCTCACTCGACATGTTGATAGTCACTACCCGTAGTTTTATTTACTTATGTGTTCATGGTGTCTTAATATATGGGCAATTATGTTAGAGTAGTACATATTTAAATTAATTTAGTGTAAAAAATGATATGTAGAGTGTGATATTCCAATATAAATGACGCATGTTAGTCAGGTTGGTCACTGTAACAGATAATTAACTTTCAAAGAGAAAAATTATTTTAGCTCATGATTCGATTGTTACTTTTGGCCTGGATTGAACAGCACATCAAAATGGGAACACGTGGTAGAGTCAGACCATATATCTCATGAGTTTTTGAAGGCAGAGAATGCCATGAGAATAGCCATCAGTAACGCGGCTTATTTTGTACATTGTGTTTGTTTGTACATGCACACTTACCATAGCACTTGAGTGGAGTTTGGAGGACAACCTTGGGGGGTGGTAACTGCCTTTCCACCTTGTTCATTCAAATCTTTCCATTACTGCAGCTTAAGTCAGAGTGATTGCCAACCCCCCAGACACTTCTAGAGATTCGCAGGTCTCTGCTTCCCATTTCCTGTAGAAGATGCAGGAAGGTTAAGTTTTTTTATGCCACAAAGTCTAACTTTTCTGTGGCAGCTGGGAATGTTAACTCAGGCTCACCCACTGACCCATCTCCCCAACCTGGTTTTGTCTTCATTTGCAACCACTTTCTAGATTATACTTCTAGTTACCTGCAGACCTCTCTCTAGACATCACCTTGTAAAGGCTCAGGCATCTCCCAGGAGTGCTACTTTGGGTGAGGACCAAGTCTTTGGTACATGGATGCTTGGAGAACATTCATGATCAAGCTATAGGGAAGAGGAAGAGTGGGCATTGACATTCGTTTTCAAAATCATTGTCTGTTGACATGGGCGATTAATGTTATCTTAAGGTGATAATAAGAGAGTCAGCAATTTCTGGTCAATTTTTGCTTTTTAGATAAATTGGGTAGTTAATTGGTTTGGCATTCTATCCACCATGTTTGGTGTAATATGGCATCCAGTGTTACACAGCCAGTGTCATGATGGTCAGACAGATGAGAGGACAATATTATTTCATTAAGTTTGGGACACTTGATAGACATGTGGGTATTATTCAGAGTGATCCACTTTACTTTCTTGGATGAGGAGATACAGTACAGCAAGAATGTATTAGCCAGGGTATGATCCTTGGAAGGTTCAGGAATAGCTTATAGAATTGGATACAAGTCTAGAGTACTCAGTGTGAGGAATAAGGTAGTCTTTTTTTTTTTCCCCCCCTGTGGACTGCATCTCCCCTAATCCCCATCAAACTCAGAGTAGTTAGTACTTAATTATTGTCAAGTTCACAGGAGGTAGATGCTTTAGTTGTTGGTAGTGTATAGTTACACCATATTACCTATACCTGTAAACACTACCCTACCCCATCTTTAAAGTACAAGTTATTTTTAAAGTCTTAATGCCTTTGGTTTAGAATGGCTTTTACTTTTGGAGTCTAAACTTCATTTTTATTAAAACTTTGTTTTATTATTGTTTAAAGGTTTTAAGTACAGATATTGGATTTGTTCTATAATTAGGAAATGTAGACTATAGACAGGGTCACTAATTCTTTGCAGATTTCTTCAAGGTCTCCAGATTACCTATTCCTGTATTACATACAGAGCAAGGGCTAACCTTAGGAATTCTGCAGGATTCTATCCAGGTTTGTAGGAAAGAAAGCACATTTGAAAGTGATGTATGTCGTAGCTATAGTGTATGTTATCAATAATTTTCAGATTAAGAATTTGCTGCTGGTCAGAATACATGTGATCATTGCATGACATGTGATATGTCATTTTTTGAAATCCCATCCATTCATAAGACTTTTGGCACAAATTAACAATACTGCCAGAGGGAAGAACATTTTTTTTGGTAATTACATTTTTTATAATAAAAATGTAAAATAAAAAATGTAAAGGATATCAATCATTGAACTGTCAGTTGTGTGAATATTTGTGTGCTCAAAGTTGCAGTGTGTCAAAGGGTTGGTAGTAATTTTCCTGTTTTGATCAACCTTGGCTCAGACTAAATGAGAGATATCTGTGTTTTCTCTCATAAGATCAATAAAAGGAAGGTGTTTTTGACTTTTGACAGTTATTTGAAAAAAATTACGTTCTGTGGCATGGAAGAAATAAAGAGTCATACTACTTGCCTATCATGCCAGCTGAAGTTCATTCAGCCCTGGCACCACTAATGAACAAGGTTTCCTTGCTTATCTTTTCCTGTTTCTTTTTCTCAATAGTTTTCTTCTGTTTCTTTTCCTACTTTTTCCCCTGCCAAATGTGAGTTGGCAAAGGAGGAGGAAATTTTACGATAGGACTTAGTTTTTACATATGTAACTTTATAAGATTATGAAACTGAAGAATGAATGAATCTGGTGTTAGTAACATAGTTTCGAAGTTTTTTTTTTTTTTTTTTTAATTTCAGACCAGTTTTCTCTGTGTACTCAGTTTCTCTGGGTTTTAGCCTTCCCAGTGCTGGGATTACAAGCATATGCTACTAGGCCTGGTCCTAGTTGATGTTTTAATAAAGTACATTTTCCCCAGATTTTTTTCTTGTAGTAACTATGAGATCGCAAATTAAAAATTGAAGAAACATTTTTTCTTCACTTTGTTCTTTTTACTTTTTCTTTTGATTTCTGTTAACTATTACATTCTATACCATTGTATAGTGCATAATTTTCAATATATCTCTTAATACAAAGTCATAAATTTATGTAATTCATTATTTTTAATGCTCATAATAATGACATTTGTTGCCATCATTCTTCATGTTGCTAGTGCGTGATCAAACAGCTTAGGGGAACAATGGATTTATTCTTGCTCACAATTCTTGGTTATACTTAATCGTGTGGCAGAAGAGTTGATACCAATATCAGGAGCTGAGGGAACTGGTCATACTACTTCCCCAGGCAGGGATTGCTGAGAGAGGGACATACTTTCTTACTTACCAGCATTATCTATATGTCTGTATGCCAAAGTACTGAGCCAGCTGTCTCCATCTTATCCACTTGCCCAAAGAAATCTTCCACATCAATTCGATAATCTGCAGGCTTGCTTAGGGATTGCCTTGACTAAGTCTTCACGAATGTTTCAAAAGGCTTAGCCTTCATTTGTCAAGTTGACATCTATAACTAATTGCCACAGCATTTTAGAAAACTCTATACATTTCTTAGGTTTGATCCTAATGGGTACAGACAGATAGATGTGACTTTTTGGAAGTAATACTTAGCAGTATCAAAGAAAAATATTTTTTTAGTGTCCTTTAGTTTGGTGGTATGGATCATTTTAATGAATTTTGCAAGTCAGGTCTTGCATTTCAAGGTGTAAGCACAATCATTTGTGTTATTTGTGTATATGCTATAGTAATTGATGGATGGGATGGTACGTGTTCAGAAGTGGAAGATTGTGTGTATTGGTGGGGACTGAACACAAGTGTGCTTATTCTGAGTGCATATCCATTACCAGGAATTTTTGTTGCTGAATTTAACTTGCAGTGTAAACTTTAGTAACACTAGGATAAATAATATCCTAGTTATTGATAATTTCAAAGATTATGCTGGTTGAGTTTTCATTTTTATATTTTTATTAGTTCTTTGAGACAAGGTTGTACTATATAATGCCTCAGCTTCCCAAGGCATATGTCACTGTGCATGGCTGTGTTTCAGATTTTGAATGATTTCTCACTGTAAAAAGCAGTTGTGCTGAGATTATTTATTTAAATTTAATGTTTAGAATTAAAATATCAATTTTTCATAATAAAACTTTTATACGATATTATTTGGATGGATTTAGTGAACTATTGGCAACATACTCATGGGTCTCTCCATGACTAAGACCCACAAGTTGGGTACCTGAAAGTGCAGACAAAAGCGAACTTTGTACCGAGTGCTGTGCTATCTTCTCTGTACATACATAGGATAAAATTTAGTTTATAAATCAGCCAAAGTAAATTAGTAACAAGTAATAAAACAGAAGAATTGCAGTTTATTCTTATCACAATGTGTGGGTCATGGAACCTGTTGCAGTTACTCTTTCTGGTGCTATGAGACAATGTTCAGAGACAACATAAGGGAGAAAGGGAAAATTATTTGACTTGCAAATAATGTTATCCATTGCTGCAGAAATTACATAGCAGAAGGCATGGTTGGAGGCAGAAGTAGGAGTCTGGGTCAGGTCACTGCCGTCATCAGGATGGCACAGAGATAGAGTAGAAGCAAACTGCATGGACTTAAAGATACTACAACCTTCCTGGACATTCACATCAGCTAAGGATTCAAGCACATGAGCCCATGGGGGCAGCCTGCTCTCAACCACAGGACCATCATTAGTGTAAATAGAGTTGTTTGAACTGTACCTAAGGCAGTTTAGCCACTAACAGGTATGTAGTGTAGTGTCAGCATGGATATTGAAGACAAAGGAGGACATCTTAGGTAGAATGAAGAAGGGAGAGTGCAAAATCTCTTGCCACATAGAATGACAGGCACTTTGAACTAGGAATTGTTTCTGGAACTTTTCTGTTTAATGTTTTGGGACAGTTTTTTAATGTAGGGTAAATGAAACCACTCTAAGCTAAACTGTGGGCAGTGTCAGGAGTTACTGTGTACACAAGGAAGTGGTTTTACTTACTGTTTATTAGTGTGGTGGCTTAATTTTCAGTAAGAGGAGCTTAAATGAGTTATTGCTTCTGTACCCTCCTCAAGGAAATCAGCCATGGATACTTAATGCAAATTTTTTATCCTCTTTTATAGTAGCTATAGAGAATCCTTGCATGTGAAAGGCGTCAAAAGTTTTTCTTTGATATTAGGTAAGAGCTCCACCTTGTGATCTTTGAGCATATTTCTTTAAGATTAATAACCTGAAGTAGTTCAGAAATTACTTTTGATTTTTAATCTTTTACACCTCTACATAAGCATTACATATTCTTAGTTTTGGCCTTCCAACCAAGGTCAAATGTTATGAAGCATATGTGAGGGTATTACTTTTTTTTGTAGCATTGGGGACTGAAAATAGGACTCATATCTACTAAGTATAGACATTTAACATGAAAATGAAACATTCTCAACTCTTTAAAGTTCTTTTTCTTGAACACATTCCCAGATCCACTGCAATCCCTTCTGAACTGCAAAGCCACTCTTACATGTAATTTTTGTTGAGTTAATGATAAACCTTTTGATTGACTGATAAGTTGTCGATTATTAAAAAAGAAAATAAAAAAGAAAGAAAATAAAAAAGAAAGAAAACCCCACACCTCACTAAAATAAATGGAATTACTTCTGTTTAAGAAGTAAATGCTTTTGGGGCTCGAGAGGTGGCTCAGGGGTTGAGCCTCCGCCTTGCAGGCGGAGGGTCCTGAGTTCAAATCCCAGATCCCACGTATAGACGCCAGGCAGAAGTGGGGGCGGCCTGCGCTTCTGGTCCTGGTAGGGCGGAGCCTGTGAATCCCGGGGCAGAAGGAGGTGGAGGCGTCCATGGTGGTTCGCGAATTCGTCCGTGGTTCTACACATACACAGACACACACACACACATGCGTGCGCACATACACACGCACATGCACACAGTTGAATAAATAATAATAAAAAAATTTAAAAAAAAAGAAGTAAATGCTTTCTTGTGAAAAGAATGTATCTTCACACATCTTACACAAGTGATTTCATAATGGGTTCTGTGTTCTTGTTCCCTGCTAACTCCCAGTGATTAAGTACTATGCTTGGCACACAGTAGATACTTTTAATTCGGATAGATGATTTTTTTTTTATTTTTAGTATTTATAATCCTTTTTTTGGTGCTGGTCATAGAACCCACAACATTTCTCATGATAGGTAAGTGCTGAGCTACATTCTCAGCCCTGGAAATTGTTTTTTGAGGCAGGGTCTCACTGTGTAGCTCAGGCCTGGAACTTATTAAGATCCTGCCTGAGCTTCCTGAGAGCCTAGGTTACACATGTAGCTGATATTTAGAAACTTGTCAAAAGCAAGTATTTCACAGAGACAGGAAGTTGGTGAGTTGAGTAATTCTGTTTTTGATCATACACCCTAGTGTAACATTTCTTTTTTTATAAAAATATAAACACTTTGTCTCCAGAGAGTACAACTTTAGGTTTTGCTTGGTTTCTGATTAACAATGTGGACAAGTATCCCTTAACCATTGGGAGTTTGGTTATTCCTTAAAATATTTGCACAGACTTCACTGGTTGGATACCCCTATAATGAAATTAAAAGTGTTACCGTTTTGTATTTTGCCTTTTCATACTAGTGATGCTCAGCCCACAATAGCATATGCTGTGCAAAATAATTGGACTTCACAAGACTTCTTTTACACTAGAGAGTTTTGTGCCATTCAGAGGAATGTAGACTGTCACATATTTCATTGAGTGCTCTTTGGTTTTTAAAGCTGATGCACTCTACATCTGTGATTCCTTAGGACCCTACATTCATGAAATAAATTAAATTGTGCTTCAGAGATAGAAAGCAGCAAGATTTCTATTCATTTTTCCTTTCTTTGAATGAAATCATAGCAACTAATAGAACTATACTTCTGGCACTACAAAGTTGATTTATTTTGAAGTGCTCAAAGAAGCAAACACAGCACAGATCACACAGCCACTATGTATTTTCATCATCCCATTTGAATGACCTGATGTATTGTTGAGAACTTATTAGGTCTATGCTATCACAATTCTCTTAAAATATCATTACTTAGGATTTTCAGAGACAAAGAGATATTCTATGTTTGACGACAAACCTCAGAACTCTGGTGTATGACTTTATGTTCTGTAGAATATGATCATAAAGTCAGATTAATACTTAAGTACTTAGAGTGAAATAGTGACCTATGGAAAAGGGAGACAATACTATAGTCTTGTGATTTTGCAATCTGAATGCCTTTCAGATAAAAGACAAACTAAGTGATTTTGTACTCTAAATACTTCAGAAAAAAAGGTAAATTGAAATTTGTGTTATGTAATCCTTCATGACTGACTTGGGATTTAGTTTATGTATTATTCATTCTTATTGCTGTTTACCAAGTATTTTTTCTTTCATCTTTTTTTTTTAGACAGGGTTCTCTTTGTAAACAGTTTTTTTCTTTGCTTGGCTAAACTAAGGTAGGAAATGAGTATTTTGAACATGTATATATCAATTGGATATCAGCAGCTATTTTATGATGCTTACCAGAAATTTGAAAATTGATGGAAGAATTGTTCTCTTTTAATTTTCTTTGTATTCCCTCCTTCCTCCTTTCCTTTCTTACTTCCATAGTGTTCTAAAACTCTAGTGTACAACCTAGCCTGGAACTCCCAATCTTATCTCTGCTTTCTGAACACTGGGATTATAGATGCGAACCATCATATTTGGCTTATTTTTTTTTCTTGTTTGGTCTTTACTGAAAGAGATCAGTAGAATTTTCTTTACTATATTGTATTGTACATTTATAATTAGTTAGATGTGTTTATTACCTTTTTTTATTTTAGTTCACTACCAACTGCTAGGTTCTTTCACAAAAAGTAAAATACTCAGAAAGCCGTAAAAAGACCAAACATGCCTGTAGTCTTGGTATTTGTGAAACAGAGAAAAAAAGGGTCAGGAATTCAGTGTTATGCTTAGCTCCATAGGGAGTTACAGGCCAGCCCAAGCTACATGAGACCCTATCTTCCCCATTTCTCTTAAGAAAAAAAAAATACAAAAAGCCGTAAGAAAACGTGCATGTATGTATACTAAGATATCCAGACTTTAGCTTCAGTCTTTTCCTTTCTGTTATACACTTAACACGGCCTATTAGGTCATTCTATTATTTAGGAAATGTACTTGCTTCCTTCAAAGCTAGAATAATGCATTTTCCATGGTCTGACTTGTACTTATTTTGGTCACAAGTGCACTCGATGTTTTTTGAAACACAGTCTTGCTGTATAACCCAGGCTGGTTTCAAAGTCATGAGTGTTGGAATTATAGGTACACCACCACACCCAGCTGTGAGTAATGTTCTTGTGTTGTTCATTTGGCTTATTATTATTGGTTCTTATGGTGATCAAGTTCAAGGCCTCAAACATGCTATCCAGGATATAGTATTATTTTTTTTTATTTTTCTAGTTTTAAAAGCATATTGAGTACTTATTCCTGCTTCCCTCTATCCCCCCATCCCTTCCATTTCCCTTCCTTCCCTTCATCAATCCATCCCATTCCCTCTTGCCTTCCTGCCTGTCTGATTCTATGGACTCCAGGGTTCCCTCTGGCTTGTCTACACTTGTGGGGGTTCAGGCCTCTTGTGGCATACTAAGTTGCCTGTCTTCAGGCCACCCCATTATAGGAGCATTTCCCTTCACTCATCCAGATTTAGTCTGTAAGGTTTCCACTGTATGTTCTTATCTTTCTTTACTTCCTTGATAGTCTATGAGGGCATGTTGATATGTCAGTCATTATGTATTTCTGATAAGGACAAATCTTACTGCATCATTCCTGCCTTGAATGGAATGTCTTGTCCAATGGTGAACATTCCCATCTTTAGGTTCTTACAATCTTACTGCCCCCTCTTCTTGTGCAAAGTTCTCCAAGCTTTAGGATGGGGAGAGTTTAGGTTGTCCTGATTCAGTGTGAGCCTTGCTAGGTCACCAGTACTCTGCATTCTGGCTGGCCGTTGCTGTCCACTTCACTGCACTTCTACTGCCCTAGGCTGCATCCTGTTAGGGTTTTGAGATCCTCTCCCTCTGTTGTAGAGACTTCTAGGCTGAGTGTTAAGTGTTCTTCTAATCTATGGGCATAATAGCAGCTATTTACAGAACAGTTTGGTGTATTGTCTTCCTACTTATAGGTTCATTGGCTATTTTCCCTATTGATCTTTTTCCTTCCCTTTTATAGGTTCTTGTTCTAGTTAACAGTAACAGGAATGTGTTCCATTCTGACAAGCAGGTCTTCAGTTCATTCAGAAAGCTTTTGGTTGTCTCCTTGATACTCATGCCAATATTACACAGCTGATTTTTATTGCAACTTGCAGATCTCATGAGTTAATGAGGCTCCCTCAGTAGCTTCTACAGTATTCCTTGGTATGGTATAAGCCATGCATATAGCTTTATTGATGTTCAAACTGATTCCAACAAGTTCTTTGCTGGAAATAGATCACATCTCACATGTTTTTTTTTTCTCTTTCCAATACGGCCTGGTATTGTCTTCATGGGAGTTTTAATTAGTAAACTAAACTTTGCATGATGTGTTTTCTGAAGTGTAGAATGACTTGTGCTGAAAGTTCTAAAATTATATCTTACATTTGTTTAAAGCAGCTTTCAGCCATGTCTTTATACCATGAGCAAAAAGCTAGAAATTTTTAGGTATATATTATTGTTTAAACATTTCATAGGGATTTCAGGACCAGTAAAAGTCATATTCTGTTTCTTTTAAGACTTTGCATATGTATACAACTTTGAAACATCATCGTGTGAATGTAGCACAACCCTCCTCAGCATGATATTATTCCTATAGATCTTCAAGTTGTTAACATCCATATGTAGAAAACGCAGCCAAATGGAAGGAATAAAATTCTTACTAAGGCACAGTAAGAGCACTGGGGAATATTTGTGAAATATTTATACTAAGTATGTAATTTTCTCCTCTTTAAAGGACTCGTCTTTCTGAAAGGAAACAAAATATTATTCTACTCAACATAAATATATGAATATATTTCTGACATTGGGGTGCTCCAGAAGATGATAAAGAAATGATAGCAGCTCCAGAAATTCCAACTGATTTTAATCTACTACAGTAAGTACAATAAATTGTGATAATTTTTAAATACTTGGCTTTCTTACAAAATGAGAAGTGGTAAGATATTTTATATGTAAGATATTATATGTTTTGAAAGAGTTCATATCAGTATTCATTCAGTTTTTCCATATTTCCATATTATTTGAAGGTATGTCTTTAATTACATATTGAGGACTTCATTATTTTTTCTGTGTATTTCAGAGTCGATAGTTGGTTTGTAGTATCGTTTGATATGAGAGAGCATCACAAGGGTCTTGAGATGTTTTTAACTACTAGGAGATTATATGCCATATATTATAACTTAAAATTTATAGTGTAGTGTCACATTTCTGTCACTAAATCAAGTAGCCTTATCTAGAATATAGAATAGGGCATAGTGATTTTTTTTTTAACCAGAAACATGTTGATCCAGAAAGATATTTGAATACTCACCTACCTGCCCACTCTGTCTTTAAAGCTACCTACACTCTTTTGTCTACTTCTCTTAGTATTAATCATTCCTTTTGATACTCATTTTGGCCCTTAACCTGCTATGTAGCTCAAGCTGGCCTCAAATTTAAGACACTCCTGCCTCAGCTTCCTGACAGCTAGGATTAGCAATTGAGCTTCAGCTATATATTGAGATCTAGGCCATCTTATGACATATAGGAAGAACTTGCCTCAAAAATCAATGTTTTACATTGGTTACATTGCTTGTAAGACTTGATTTAATAAAAAACTTGATGGCTAAAATTTTTGAACACAGAAGGCAGACACCATTGTACATGGCAGACACCATTGTACATGGCAACTGATGTCTGCTTTTGATAGTATTTAGATTTTCATGTTCATATAATTTTGTTTGGAGATTATGAGTTTGCTGGATTTTTACACTCATACACATACACAGGGAGGCGAGGGGAGGAGAGAACAAGAGTGTTCTTGAGTACATGTGCCTGCGGAGGCCCCAGGGTGACATTGGGAATTGTCCTGGATTGTTTTACCTCCTTACGGTTTTGCTCTGGGATTTCCTAGGCTCCACTTTTCAGAGCTAGAATTACCAACTGCAGCTGGCATATCTGCTGGGCATTTTCACATAGAATCTGGAGATCTGAACTAAGGTTCTTTTGCTTTCATCGCAATGGCTTTAACTGCTGGGCCGTTTCCCCACCCCTGTTGATGTATATATTTTTAGTCCCAGTGTGTATTTGTTGTGTTTTAAGATTGTTGAAAAAAAAACTTCTTTTTGTTTGAGGCAGGGAATGGAATATTTGAAAGACATCAACTTTTTACTTGGCTTTTAATGTCATCAAAGACCAAAAAAAATTTTTTTTTAAATTATCAAATACCCAAGCTGGCATGGTGGCTCCTTGGGTAAAAACTCTGGACATCCATACTTAACATCCTGTTTGATCCCCAGAATCCTTTAATTGTGGAGGAGAGAACCAACTCCACAAAGTTGTCTCTGACCTCCACACATGCACCATTGGATCTTCTCCTCTCAATTAGCTAAGATTAAAATGAATTTAGAATCATCAAAAACCAAAGGTTTCCCAAAGTAACATCTTTGGGAGACATTGTAAGTCTTGAGTGTTTTTGTTTTGTTTTGCTTTTTTGTTTATTTTGTTTGGTGAGCATGAATTATTGAGCCAGATACCTATAATTCCAGCACTCTAGAGGCTGGAAGCAGAATTGGGAGTTTGAGGTCAGTGTGGACTATATAATGAGGCCCTCTTAAAGAATAAGCCACACTACCAATGGTAATTTCTTTTTAAAAATATTAATGCCTGCTGTATGTAGGGCATTATATTAGATTCTGTGAGGAACTGAGTTACATATGCCTGCCTTTTATGGTTGTACATGGTTGTATTATTAAATCAGTAAAGGGTTAATTAAATATTTTCCATCAACATATAAGCATGCTATTTCACCTTGAATGACATGCTGTTATCCTTTTGGATAAGCATTGGAGAAAGATAGATGTAAGAGTGTTTTCTGTGATGGGGAAATTACATTCAATTGTCATTTTAATGCAGCTCAGTGACTTTTTCAGAAAGTTTTTCACTTAGTAATAGCACCTCTAGTGGCTTGTTCTGGTAGTTGTGACTCGAGCAATTGAGCCTTTGCCTACACTATGACCATTGAAATATCAGGAAGACCAGTTATTTTCCAGAAACTTTTCTTTTCTTTTCTTTTCTTTTTTTTCTTTTTTTTTTTTTTTTTGCTCAATATCGTCTATAACAAATTCTCGATTATTGAACACATTGAAATAATAAAAGCAATTGACAATTAAGTCCTCTACAAATTTAGCTCTCAACAAAGATTAAATCAAAATTTGACATTTTTTTCTCATTTAATCTTCACTTGAATTATTTTTTTATACATTTTTTATTATTTCCGCCCATACAAACTTAATAGGTAGACCAGTTCCCTCCCTCCCTCCTCCTCCCCCCGAACCCCTGCTCCCCTTCCCCACCCTCCCCATCCCCCAATGTCTCCCCCCCAGTTCCCAGAGAGTCCTTTATTGTGTATGCCTGACTCTCCTCTGTGTCCTCCTCTCCGATGATGTACAAGGACCCAGTGGCATTTCCCTGAACCCTTTCTCGTGTTCCCCTTGAGCATAGGAACACTACTGTGGCTGTCAATCCCTTGCCTCCAAGGATCTTGGTGCCTTTAGCTGATGCTAGACTTTGTGAGGTCAATAGTGTGTTGGACATTGCGCAGGGCATGCAAAGTCCTATTATGATTGCTTTGGCCCTAACTAGTGTGGAGAATCTTGCAAATCATTGCTCCTCCCATCCTTTTGCTCTTACAATCTTACCGCCCCCTCTTCCGCAAATGTCCCTGAGCTTCAGGATGGGGAGAGATTAGGCTGGCCTAGTTCTAGGTGGTTGATATAGAGTCTCTTCCAAAAACTTTTCAACAGTACTAAGAGCTAGTGTCCCTCCCTCAAGTATCTTGGAAGAAAGAAATATAATTTAAATATAAATATATTTAAAATATTTAAAACTTTTTGTCATGCAATGTATGTATGTATGTATGTATGTATGTATGTATGTATGTATGTGAGAATATCAGTGACAACAGTCTTTTAAGATGTGTAACTATGGGCTGAAGAGGTGACTCAGTGATTAAACCTCAGTGGCTCTCAAACAGAAGGTCCTAAGTTTGGGCCACAGATCCCAAGTAAAAAGGCCAGGTGCAAGTGATGGTTGCCTGCACTTCTGGTTCTGCAAGGTGGAGCCTGGGAAACTCCAGAGCAAAGCATATAGGAGGTAGCACACACACACACAGACACACATGTCCCCAAAAAGGATGAATAACAGGCATTAATTCATAGTTAATATAGTAGTCATTCAATTTTTGACGCTTTTCTTTCAACATGATAGGATGTAATTATCTATTATGTTGAATACATTGTTTAAATTGCTTTGTTGGTAAATGTTACAAACAGTAAGTTTTCCCAGATAATATATTAGCCATTATTTTGAATGTATGAAGTAGCCCTGCTTCACACTGTCTGGACAACTGATCATTGTAGTAATAAAACCAAAATAGAAGAAATGCAGATTAGAAAGGAGTAGTTTTATAAGGATAGTTTTTTTCTTTGATTCTATTTATTTTAAGCAAAATTAGCTGTGTCCGTACACTTCAAATAGATAAAATTATTTTCTTTTAAGGAGATTGCTTAATTCTGAAACCTCGCATTATTGATACACCAATATATATATCTTGATTTAACAGTTTGAGTAGGTAGGTTGTATGTTACTACCTAGTTTACAAACCATTATACATACAGAAAGCATCACAAGTTGATTTAACTATCTCCTTTATATGTATGAGAATGTCTAGGTTATGTAACAGAGTCTCATCCCCTATTAAAACAAGGCCCATTTTTTAGCATCATAGATTTACATGTTGGAGGTTAAAGAGATTTAAATATTTGGTGCATGTGGCAACTCCTCGATGGTATTTCAAATGTTTTTGTGTTTTATGTATAGCCTGTCAGTCTATGTGTTTGTAGTAATTTATTCTTAGATTTATAAATGTTTTAAGTGAGGTAGAGATTTTTTTTTAACCTCTCTTCTTCAAGAGGTAGAGGTCTGAGGATCTATAATATTACTAAGATTTCCTAATAATCTTTATTTGTATAGGATGTTAAAATGGTTTTCCCTTAGTACTGAATGTTTGTGAATCAGGAGGTACTACAAGTCATTCATTATACTAGAGCACCAAAGTTTCTATTCTTAAATTTGTTAGTCCATAGTCCAGCCTTCATTATTGGATTAAAAATTAACAAAACAGGGAGGGAGGAAGGGAGAGAAAAAGGGAAAAGGAGGAGGAGGGAAGGACAACTATTCATTGTGTTTGTATAAAAGGAGAATTCTTAGTTGAAAACAGAAAGTAAACCAAAAAAACAAAAATGTAAATGTTTAGTCTTTAGTTTACTTGGTAATTGATTATGTAATCTTACATGTTTGTCAATGTTTTAGGAAATCACACATAAATTACTTTTAATGTTAACACTGTGTTTTGTAATGCATTAATTTGTCTACTATTTAGAAAATGTAAAAATTTGAATTCCACATACATTTTTAAGGAGGGTTTAAAGTAATTGTCTATCTTTTTGTTACAGGGAGTCAGAAACACATTTTTCTTCTGACACAGATTTTGAGGACATTGAAGGAAAAAACCAAAAGCAAGGCAAAGGCAAAGTATGTACAACTTATGCAACTTTATTTTTGTTTTTATGATTATATGTGTTTGAGTAGGGATTGGATTTTATGGCAAGCCTCTTGAATACACATAGTCTTTTATATTTTCAAACCAAATAGGTTTTGATCATCTGCATACACTCTTCTGAAGTTGAAACTAACGACCATTGTTTCTAATAGCTTACTTCATGAAAGCACTGTATACTCAGCAAAATGTAGGATATTTACCTGTTTTTTTTTTATTTTCCCATGAATCTATATTAGAACTCTTCTTTGCTTCAAATATGAAAAGCAATACACAAACTTTATTCAAAAGTACCCTGCAGATGTAACATGCAACCAAGTTAAGTCTAATGGATTACTAATAAAAATCATTTTACCCTTTGTAAATAATGTCAGAGATAAAAATTCACAAAGTTAAGTTCTTAGTCAATAGGTTACAGCTTTAGATTGTGACCAGGTACACTGACAACTATGGATAATTGGGTAAATGGTTAAATTGTTTTACTTCTTTTTTTTTGTTTACATTAGTTAGTTTAACTATGTAGGTCAGACTTGTCTTGAACTTGCTATGTTAGTTTACTTTCATGAAGTAAACTGTTGTGATCTTCCTGGCTTGTGCTTCTAAGCCATGAGATTATAGATGTGCACCACCAAACTCAGGCTCAAAACAAATTTATATATATTAGATAGACAGATACACTTTGAAAGAGTCTAAACCATATAGAAAAATACAATGAACGAATTGAACCTCTTCACAACCATATAACCCAGAAATTATTTATTACATAGTCATTTTTAAGTGCCTATATTTATACAATATGTCTATGTAGAGATCTACACATAGAATTTTACTTATATGGAGCCTATATATGCAATTTTACTTGAATGGAAACTAAATATGATGTATATAATTTTTAATGATTTCACAGCATCACACTTTTGTATTTTATATGATTTATTTAGCATATCCTTAGAATTTCTTTTACGGGAACTATGATTCATTTGTTTATAGTATTATAGGTGCTCAATTCTTAAATTAGTTATGGAAAAGAGGGAGGTCTGCGAATGGAAACTTTATAACTCCAATGTGCAGTATATGACTACTCATTATTGAATAGCTATTTTTCTTAGTTTACTTTTGTCTTTTATACAAGTTGAGATAAGGGACCCCCCCAATGTAGTATCTGAATAGAGGAATTCATGGTGGTGAACTTTTTCTAATGGTGCTGTGATTGAAACCAGGCATCGCACACATACTAAACATGCTTTTATTGTGCATCTCAGACCCTGAAAAATATTTTTAAAAAATTCTTTGAAAATTAATAGATCTTAATCATATCCATCCCTCCCTCTCTCCCACCTCCACATTTCCTTATCCCACCTTTGTGTTTTTCTTCCTCTTTTGAAATAGTCCACCTAATACAGTTCCTGCTGCCCACATGCCCATAGATATATGGCTATCACTTGGCCATGGGCAGCCTACCAGCTGCCACATTCCCCAAGAACAATGACTCTGTCCCCTACAATCCTCCTCTGAAGGTTTGTGTTTTTTTGGGCATTGTTTAACTTTCACTACTGCTATGATGAGGTGTTAGAGACCAGATGGAGGATTTATTAAAATAGTGAGAACAACTACATTTTAAAACTGTACTATATGTGTGTTCTGGGGGTTGTGATAAACAGTTTTATATGTTACCCAATTTAACATCAAACTAAATTATTATACTTGCTTATTTTGTAGATAGTAATTTGAAGTCTAGAGATGATCAATTGTTGAAAGATTTACTGATAATCTTAAACTATGTCCTAAAGTTTTGTTTTTCAGAATTTTTTTTCTGTAAAGGACTACAACCAAATTAGCATGTTTCTCTCCCTTCCTTCTCTTCTTCTCTTTGTTCCTTTCTTCTTTTTTCTTCTTTCTTTCCTCCCTTTCTTCCTCCCTCCATTTTGAGACAGTGTCTCAATGTTGATCTTGAACTTTGTATGTAGTCAGTGTTGTCCCCTGATCCTCTTGCTTCAGTCTCACAAGTGCCTGGAATATTGGTGCATATGAGCATGCCAAGCTTCAGCATGTTTATTTGTGTTTCCCTAGTATTATTACATTTTTAGTAGCATAGCATATCCACAGAAGCATTTTAGTTGCACTAATTTTTGCATACTGCCAGAATATTTAGACATTTAATACATAATATGAATGCATTGGCTCCATGTTAATTCATGTCAACATTTTGTGAACACTTTATAGCTGATCATTCATTGTTATCTCTGAAATTCTTTTAGTAGCTACGAAAGCTTTTCCTTTTATTATTGGGAATTAATGACTAATAGGGCCAGAAAGATTCGAATTTCATTAACAAAGTCAGTCAAATAGCAGTATCGTTTACTTCTTGGGAAAAGCAACTAAGTAACTTAAAAACAGGTTGGTTTTAGCCAAAAGTATTGTCATATACCTATAATCACAGTTATTCAGAAGGCTGAGGCAGGAGGAATTTAAGTTTGTTCTGGTCGGATTTCTCAGTTCTGAGTTGAGTCTGGAAAATGATTTAGTGAAACCCTGTCTGAAAATACTAATAAAAGAGCTGGAATTATAACTAAGCAATGATATGCATGCCCAGCATGGGCGAGTAAGTCCCTGGGTCTCAGTACCACAAACCAGTACTAGAGACATGTGGTGTATGATGACTTTGGATTCATGAAGGAGGAAAGATGTATATATGGACTGCTTTTAGACTGTCCATGATGTAAGATTGCTGTTTAAATTTTTAACAGATTGTAAAAGTAAAGAATATGTAATACAGATGATATGTGACCCACAAAACTTTTGGTATTCACTGTTACTCTATAGAAAGCTTGCTGACACTCGTTAAGATCTCAGGAGATCTCTTAATATTTTTATGTCTGTCTGTCTGTCGGTTGGTCTGTCTAATGTAGGATGGTGGGTGCATGCTACAGCATTTATGTGGAGGGTAGACATCAACTTGGAAAAGTTGTTTTTTCTTTACACCATCTAGGTTCTTGGGTTGAACTCAGTCAGGCCTGGTAGCAAGTGTCCGGACCCACAAACCATCATAAACCCAGACTTGCATGCAGGAAACAGAAGTGGGAGTGGTAGGAATTGATCAGGCATCAGGTCAGAGGGAGCCTAGGATGTCCTCCATCATCCAAGCCAACTTTATTATAGCATACATGAATATTTATAGGAAAACATCAAAGAAGATTAGTACCAACATCAAAGAAGAGCAGGACCAAATTCTTTACAGGATTATGTAAAACGTATACATTCCAGTTAAAAAAGAAAAGACAGGAGTGAATCTATTAGCTGTTTGGTACCAGACATAATGTCTCCAGGTAGAGAAAAATAGCATGGCAATTCGTGGCTAGAAGGGAATGGACGATGTATGCCTCAAAGCAGAGTTACTTGATCCATGCATTAGCATATTGCAAACATGTGGGAAGGAACTGTCTGGGGAGTTAACAGCCCAGCCAGTCCTGAGAACAAAAAAAGGGATCCTAGAACAGACAGGAGGTAGAATCAACTTCCAAGGGAAGGAGTTCACCTGCCATTGTCTTGCAGACAAGAGGCAAACTCAACTTCCAAGGGAAGGAGCCCCTAAAGACCACGAGTTTTAGATGCTAATATGTCATTCTCCAGAGAGCAGGCTTTGGACCTGACAACCCCCACAGCAAGCACCTTTACCCACTGAGCTATCTCTAAAAGGAACCATCATAAAAGTGTCAAATCCAGGGTTCTGAAAACTTTTTGTAAAGATTGTAATGTGAGCTGTAGCACTTTAGAATTGAGTTTTTTTTAAAAGTCATTTTGTCTTTTACTTTAACAAGGTATAAAAGTTTTATATTTTTGTAACAGTTACTTTGGGAATCTTCTCCTTGATTTAAGAAGCCCCTATCCCGAATATTGCCAGTGTCCTTATAATGGAGCTTCCTTTTTTTAGTGTTCATTAGTTGAATTCTCAAGGGACTTGATAGGAGATCCAGGACAAGAGTGAGGTTCATAGACTAATTTTAATTTATACTCCAGTATAAATTCACTGACGGAAGGAAGTATTCTTTGTTTAAGCACAGTGCAGGGAGTTATAAAACCAGCAGTAGAAATCAATTAAATCGTTGAACCAAGTATGAATTAGTTCTTGCTGTCCATTCTACTCTGCACTCTCATGGCTAAGAAACTATGATGAAACTTGAAGACAGCCACTCTGATTTAATAACACACTAGGAATTTCTCTAATTATACTTCACTTTGGGTGATTTTTCAAGCTGTTGTTATTTTGAAGGTTTTTAATGCTATGATTTCACATTCCTTTTCAAAATTGTGTCAGGTTCATTTGGACTTTCCAATAGATTTAGAACCAAGTAACATTTACTGAGTGTCTTTTAATGGATAAGTTGGTCTAAAGCAGATATTTTCACTTTCTTATGTGCTGGGTATTTTCACAATAAATATTTTCTGTTTATATTATCATAGCAGTCCTGCAGCATAGGTATAGTTTTATCTTCTACTTCATTTTCGTGTAGTCCATGTTGTTCTTGAACTCATTATGTAGCCAGAGCTGGCCTAGAACTTCTTTCTGATCCTCCTGCCTCAGTCTTCCAACTCTAACCTCAGCTGGAGTTCCCGGCATGTGGCTGTTAAACCGAGCTTGGAAAAAAACTTTTTGAAACAGCGTGATTAAGTAACTTGTTCAAAATCCTTGAATAAATGATAGAAATTTAGTTTGTCAACAGAGGCTGTGGCTTTCCTGCAGTTTTACATGAGCATACAAATGAAGGTAAACCACAAAGAGGTGTTCATAGTCATGCAGTATTCTTCTGGGTGGATGGCATTCTCTGTAGAGCTGTGTTATTAATTGCTTTAACAATGTCTGTTTTGAGCTCTCAAGGACAGTGAGAGGAACATATGTGATATCAACTAAACAACTTGTGTGCTTTTTTCTTTAAATGCAGACTTGTAAAAAAGGCAAAAAGGGCCCATCAGAAAAGGGTAAAAGTGGCAATGGAGGAGGGAAACCTCCTTCTGGTTCAAACCGAATGAATGGTCATCATCAACAGAATGGAGTGGAAAACATGATGTTGTTTGAAGTTGTTAAAATGGGCAAGAGCGCTATGCAGGTAATATATTTACGGTGTTCTTTAAAGTCTATCCATTTACTTTAAACTTTAGTAATTTCTATAAATTACTGCTCTACATTTTTCTAATTAAAACCCCCACAAAACTAGGAATGTGTCCATTCATATTTAAGCCTTCGTTTTGAATGGGGGTTGGCTTATGTTAACTCAAGTGATCTAACCACTGTGTAACATCCCTAGCCGTCTCACACATAAGATCTTAAACTCTGTGCGTGTGTCTGTCTGTCTGTCTCCATGCATGTACTATGTTTGCGTTTGTGGGTTTATGTGTAGTGTGTGTGTGTGCAAGGTTATTGATTTGCCAAGTAGTGTGCTTGACCACTCATTCCAAAACTGTGTCCCAGTCATCTTTAAAAACATCGTTTGTTTGTTTGTTTAACATGTGTGTGTTCACGCATAGGCTTGCATAAGAGTGGGCCTATGTATCCCTGTAGAAGACCAAGGGTGACTATCATCCTGGATTGCTTCTACCTTCTTTTTGCTTCACTCTGGGATTTCCCAGGCTCTACTCACCAGGGCCAGAAGTGCAGGCCATCACCCATTCGGCCTGGTGTTTTTATGTGGAACCTGGGATGGCAACTCAGGAACTTCTGCTCATGAGGCAGAGTCTTACCCCTGAGCCATCTCTCTAGTTCCTTGAGTCATTTAAAAATGTATTTTCAAATGTACTCATGGTCTTTAGTCATAATTTCTCCATATTATCTTTTGTTCTTCCATTTTGACTCCTACTTTCATGTTTTTTGGCCCAGTACATTTAATTATGATTGCCTGCATAAACATGATTGGGAGGTCTTTTTTTTTTTTTTTTTTTTTTTTTTTTTTTGAGCCAGGATAAGTTACCAGTGGATACAGTATTTCAGAAAATGACTCACCCCCTAGTGATCATTAGCTTGCCTGTAACTGAGGGGGTCAGTCCTTGTGAGTCCCTTGTCTATCTGTGGAGGAATATTAATGTAGTCACTATTGGTGTGAATTCATAGCTAGCTACAGCAATCATGCCATGTCTAGCAGACAGTGTTTCAGAACACCCTTATCATTATCCTGCTGTTCTTATATTCTTTTTGTTGCTTCTTCCATAATGTCTGAGCCTTGGGGGAGGGGGTGGGTATATATAATGTTTTCTTTAGGACTGAGCACTCAACAGTCCCTTTTTCTCAGCACTTTGACAAGTTGAGTTGCTGAATTGTCTTCCAGTGCAAACAGATGCTTTTTTAACCAAAGCTGACAGTAGCCTTGATATAAAGACAATATAGGTGTAGATCTAAATACTTAGAGGACAGTTGGACACCCTGTTCTTTTAACAAAATTGCAGTAGTAGGTTGCCCCCTAGGGCCTATAGCTTCCCTAGCTATAGACCAGGTTTACATTACCAGGTATGAATTCTTCTTACAGAATTGGGCATACTTTGTTTGGCAGGTTTGTATTGTAGTCCTTGGTGATCACAGTTGCATAAGTATATTAATGAAAAGCAGTCCACATAGCATTGTGAAAGTTAGCCAGCAAGTTTCCTTGTTGGTTCTAGCTTAGTTTGTTTTAAGGGCTACTACCAAAATGTATTTTGTCTTCATCAATGGAGTCTTACTTTATCGGTCTGGTGGGCAATCAAGAGTAATGGCAATAGCCTTGTTGTTTTGAAGGCCTGGTGGGGTGTAGTTCTCGGTGATCAACAAATTTGAGTCATTTTCTGTTGCTCTTTAAAAAATTTTTCATGGCATTGTTGAAAGATATAATGATGTCACCTCCAGAAACGGAGTTGTTTTGGTCTCAAGAAAACACCTAAACCAAACAGTTTAGGAGAGTAAAAGGATTTGTTTAGACCATAAATCTAGGTTATAGTCCATCTTGGCATATCAGCATCAGGAGCTGAAGGAACTTGTCCTATCATATAATAGCAAGAGCAAAAGGCAAGGACCAGTGCTTGCTAGTGCTTAACTCACGTTCTTATGCGCTAGGGGATGATGTCTCAGTCAATGGGCAGGTCTCCTACTTCAACCAAAGCAATCAAGAAACATTTCACACAGGCTTGTCCAGAAGATTTAATCTAGAGACTCTGTCTCAATTGTTTATTCCCAGAGTCCTACACCATAGGTGACAAATTGTAATTAATAGTGATTTTCACAGAATTCTTCTGTTCCTGAAGAATTCTTGGTTGAGTGATCTAATATCACAACCTACTTAAATCATTTTAATACTCTAGGAGTAGACAAACCCTTTTTTTTTGAGATCGAGTCATACACATACATTTTATTTGAGATCGAGTCGCTGGCTATTCAGGATGATCTTGAGTTCCTAGACTCAACTCAAGCAGTCTCCTTAATATTTCAGACTATAGGCGCATATAGCATCCTACTTGGAATACACACATCTATACACATACTTTTTTATTAAATTATAGGAAATAGCTTCTTTTCATAGAATTACCTTTAATCAATAACATGTACAGGAATGGTTTTCTGAAACCTAGTTATTTAGACTTAATCAGTAACTTAGGTACAAAACTGCTTGCATATGTAATTATTTAAATGCGTGGTTTTGTAAATAAAAATTAAAATGTCAATTGGCGTTAATGAACAACAATTTTATATGTAAAATATAAAAAATACCCAGCTATTTGAACTTCCAGAAATTTCACAGAGCTAAGGGGCTTACCAGTTCACAACATTCCAGTCATCTCAGTTTTGATTTTTCTATAGTTGTGATCAGGACATGGAGTTTGTTATTGTTTAATCTTTTAAAATGTTAGGGCATGTACTTTTGTTTAGTGTTTTTTTAAAAACTTAGTTTTTATTGTGTGTGTGTGTGTGTGTGTGTGTCTGTCTGTCTGTCTGTCTGTTTTTCTGTATCAGAAGGCACTGTGTATAAATCCATGGAGGCCCAAAGTGTGACTTTGTTAATCATTCTGGATTGTGCAACCTCTTCTCTGCTTTGCTCTGGAGTTTCTCAGGCTGTGCTTTGCTGGGCTGAAAGTGCAGGATGCTGCCTTTTACGCCTGGCAGTTTTATGTGGGATCCAGAATCTGATCTCAGGACCTTCTGCTTATGAGGCAAAGATTTAACTCCTGAGCCATCTCTCCAGCCCATTTGGGCCCATTTTCAAGGTCATTAATCCCATCTGTGAAGAGTGGGTGATCTAGATACTACCACACTGATGGTGAAAGTTCAGCAGCACATGAAGTTTGTGATGGAAATTGTACAAATCATTAGACATTTCAAGTTGTAGCCACAGCTTATAATACTTTTCTATTTTTGTCTAGCCTGGTGTTTTTTTAAGTAGTTTAGATCATTCAGAGCTTTTATACTTGTCTGACTTGCAGAATTTGAAAAAGGGCCCTGGATTTGGTCCACACCATTGCAAAGGAAACCAACCAAAACAACCTTAAACAAATAAAAAATCCTGTCCCTTCCTGATATGAGTGGTATTTTGATAGTGACTCTCTGTTGATTTCCCTGCATCTGTTTTCTACCTTCCAGCTTTTGTGAGTTGCTTGTGCTACTTTTTAAAAAAATTTAAATTTAAAAAATTTTTGTTTTACATGTTTGTGTGTACCAGAGGGTCCATTGTGTGCCTGTGGAAGCCCAAGGGTGACATCGTGAATCACCCTAGATTGCTCTACCAGTTCTTTGCTTTTGCTCTGGTTTCCCAGGCTGCACTTACCATGGCCAAAAGTTCAGGCTCCCTCCATTTTCACTTAGTGGTTTTTTTTACCTGGGATCCGAACTCAAGACCTTCTGCTTGTGAGGCAGACTTAAGCTTTGAGCTATCTCCCCAGCCTGTTGTGTTACTCTTCTAAGACCAAATGTGATGAAGGATGTCTGCTGTTTAGAGCCTGAGTTCTTCCTTCTCCAAAAACTGCAGCCCAGATTTCCATATGGCATAGTTTCTATTTTTCAGCCACAGTATGTGCTCTGTCCTCAGGCTTTTTTGTTTTTGTAAATGGCTTGAATAGTTTCCTTCTTTTTCATATCAAATAAGACTGACTGAAGCAAATGTCATTTTTCTCCTTTCTAATGTAATTTTAATTCTTGCTCTTTCCATTAGAGGTTTATCATATAATACTGTTGCTATGTATATATATGTGACTTTGATTCTAGGTCATTAATTGCTTGATCTAGAAATGTATTCTAGCCATAATTTGTGTTCTTAGAGATATACTTATCTCAGTAATTTTTAAGAATGACTAAACAGAAGTCTACTCATTGGCTGAAAATAGTTCTTAATAGTTATTACTATTATTTATTGAGACAGCATCTCACGCTGTAGCTCAGACAGGCCTGGAACTTAAATTGTATAGCACACTCTTGGCCTCAAACTCAAGACAGTTTTCTTGCCTCTGTTAAAGTGCTGGGATTAAAGGTGTGAGTCACTTTGTTTGCCTGGCTCTTGTTTTTTTAAGAAAGGAGAAAATTGGGCTGGAGCGATGGCTCAGGGATTAAGACTCTGCCTCACAAGCAGAAGGTACTAAGGTTGGATCCCAGGTCTCATGTAAAAACACCAGGCAAAAAAGGCAATGACTTCTTGCCCTGGTGGGTGGAGCCTGGGAAATCTCAGAGCAAAGCAAAAAGGAGGTAGTAACGATCTGAAGTGATTCTGGAAGTCAACCTTGGTCCTCCACAGGGTCATACAGTGCCCTCTGAAACACACACAATAAATAAATATTTATTTAATATTTAAAAAATGAGAACGCATTTAATGGGTTATGGATGGTGAATTTTACTGAATCTAGTTTTTTTTTGGGGGGGGGGCAAATAGGGTTGGTACCTTGGTTGGCTTCATCGGGGACAGTGACAAACTTGCCTTAACCTCTTGAATGTTGGGATTATAGGTGTGTGCCTCTATTACCAGCTCTGTATAAATTCTTAACTTACTGTTTGACAGTGTAGTTGGTGGTGTACACTCTTGTAAGCCTAGTAATAGATCCTAGCAGGAGGATCTTGTGGGCAAGTTTCAGACCATTCTGGGCGTGCATGCAACACATCCCAGGTTACCCTGGTGTATTTTAACAAGTTCTTGTCACAGTATACTCCTAAATATTTTTTTAATCCCTTCATAGTGATAGCTTATTTTTTAAATTATAGTAGACCTTCATCTCTATTGTAAATTCTATAGTGAGCTAGAGTACGTGGTTTTTTTTGTAAGATTTTGCTAGATATTTGTGTATCACTTTTGTTGTAGTAACCTTTATTCTTGTTAATATGCATTGCACTATATATCTACTCCAGATTTTGTGATATTATTTCATGTAACTTAATACTTCTTTCAGTGTAGATGGAATCCATGAAAAACTAAGTAGGAAAGATTTGTTTCTGTTCTGTGAGATCTTTGTTGGGATAGATTTAATGTCTGGTAAAATAAAATGCCCTAGTCATCTGGAAGTTCCTTTCCTCATACATGGCACATAGCCTGTGGAAGTAAAAGGATGGACTCAGCCAGAAGTTTACTGTCTTTCCATATGACTAGGACTCTTTTCCAGTCTACCTTTGAAATGAATTTTTTAAACATTTTTTATTATTATTTCTGCTCATACAAACTTAATAGGTACACTACTTCCCTCCCTCCCTTCTCCTCCCGAACCCCCTGCTCCCCCTCCCCTCACCCCTCCCTCAACATCCCCTAGTGCCTCCCCCCAATCCCCATAGAGTCCTTTAATGTGCATGCCAGACTCTCCTCTGAGCCCTCCTCTCCGATGACATATAAGGACCCAGTTGTATTTCCCTGAACCCTTTCCCGTGTTCCCCTTAAGCATAGGAACACTACTGTGGCCATCAATCCTTTGTCTCCAAGGATCTTGGTGCCTTTAGTAGATGCTAGACTTTGTGAGGTCAATAGTGTGTTGGACATTGCGCAGGGCATGCAAAGTCCAATTATGATTGCTTCAGCCCTAACTTGTGTGGAGTATCTTGCAAATCATTGCTCCTCCCATCCTTTTGCTCTTACAATCTTACCGCCCCCTCTTCCACAAATGAAATGAATTGTTTTAAGTAGTATCTGAACTCAAAGAAATCAATGCAGATATGTGACCTTCCTAATTTTGCATACATTACTACACACCTCTGTGGAGAAGACATAGACCAAAATTATTGTTTGTTGTATTAAATTCATAAAATAGATAAGCATTCAAATATAGGTGTATTTGTTGGTTAACTTTCCATTACTGTAATAAATATCCAAAATAATGCACGTACCAAGAAAAAAGGTTTATTTTGATTTTGTTTTTCAAAGATTTCAGTATTTGGTCATTTACTCACCATCCTCTGCTATCTTTGTGTTTATGACTATGTAATGGTGGATAGAGTATGGTGGATCAACTTGTTCACCTCATGATAATCATAAAACAGAAGTATTGGTGTCTGATAATCTCTTAAAGGTCATATCTCTATCTACCTGAACCCTTCCACTAGGCCCCAGGTTTTATTTCCTCCACCACCCATTAATACCAAGTTGAGGAGTGAGTGTTTAATACATGGGTCGTGGGGGAAAGCATTCCTGATCCAAATTATAGAAAGAAGTAAAAGTTTTTAGGGTATAAATACAGTAGATTTTTAGATGTTCACGGAATTTTTCAGTTACTATCATGGTCTAATTTATGAATGTCTTTAATATTCCCTGAAGAAACCTCATGACTCTTAACAATAGCTTCCTCTTTCCTAAGTCTAGGACATGACTAATTAATATGTCTCCCCGTTGTGGACAATTTATTTAAGTAGATTTTTTTTTTCCTGAGTGGGTGCTATGGCTTAGTACAATAGTATAAAGGATATTGTCATGGCATATGTTATAACTTCAGTCTTTTTCATCAATTAATTATGGCTAGTCAACTTAGTTTATTCATCTATCCCTTTATTGTTTCTATTTTCTAACTGTTTTCAATATGCTTTATGAGTTTTTTTTTAAATGTTTTCTTTTCTTTTGGGTATTATATTCCTGAGAGTCAAATTTCAATTTCATAGGTTAACACTATATGTATAAACTTTTTGAGTAGTTGCTAAAATACTTTTCCAACATGACTACAACATTTTGCATTCCTATCATCAGTATTGAGTTTTCTATTTTTCCATAGCTTTGTCAGTGCTTATTAGTGTATTTTTTTAAATTGTATCCATTCTGGTAGGTTTGAAGTGCTATCTTTTGTGTTTTTGTTTCCTTAGTGGTAATTGTTGCTAATTGAATACCTTTTGTATGTTTATTGTTTATTTGTATACTGCTTTTGTCAATTATGTGAACTATGTGTTGTTGGGTTTGCACAGGTACCTGTGTTGTATTGTGTATGCGTGTGTGTATTGAACCCAGGGCCTTGTGTATACAAAGCATAGGTTTTTCCACTGATCAGCAGCCCTGACTTGGATTTTTAAAAAGTTACTGATTTGTAAGAGTTCTTTATATAGTATGCAAGCTCATCTTTGGACATCAAATTTGCAACTATTTTCTCTTTCTCAAGATTGTCTTTTACTTCTTTGATAAAAATCTTTTGAAATTCGAGAGGTTTTATTCTGATGAAGTTGAACTGTGTTTTCTTTTGTTTGTGCCTTTGAACTAGTACTTAAAAGGACCACCAAATATATGATTACTCATACTTTGTTGTTTTCTTTTTATTTATTTTTAAAATAATCATTTATTTGAGAAAGAGTCACAGAGAGAAGGCACACATATGTGCATACCGTGGAACATGGGTAGAAGTCAGAGAAGAACTTTTGGGATTTCTCTCCTTTCATGATGTGGATTGAATTCAGGAGCTACCTTGTTAGCTCTTGTCCTTTTTTTTTTTTTTAAGAGTTTTATTGTTTTAGCTATTGTAATTTTTCTGTTTTTGTCATAAGTATATTGTCTTGATCAGCATATCTTTATAGTTTGTATGAAATCATGAGCTGTGAGGCAGCCAGAGTATTTCTTTCTTATGCTTTTGTGTGTGTGTGTGTGTGTGTGTGTGTGTGTGTGGAGGCCAGAGGAGAACTTCGAGATATCCTCACTAATGTTCCCCACTCCTTTGAGAGAGTTTCTTTTTTTGGTCTAAAGCTCATCAATTAGTGTAAGCTGGCTGCCCAGCACTGGGATTACAAGTGTGTGTACCAGGGCTAGCATTTTTTATGTATGTTATGAGAGTTTTCAGGCTTGTAACAGAGGCATTTTACAAGCTGAGTAAATCTCACCCTAGAGGTTTTACATTTTAAGGATTTATTTAGCTATTGAGAATCCTTTGGTATACTATAATTTTTTTTCTTTTTTTCTTTTTAATTTTTTTAAATTCTTTTATAGATGAAACAGTTTTGTAGATGAATACAGTGCATTTAAGTCATTTAGACCCCCTGCTTCCCTATCCTTTCTGTCTACCATTGAAAACCTTCCCAATCATAAGAATTTCAGGATTAGCTTTTTAAATATTTGCAAATAAGTCAACTGGAATTTTGATAAGTATTATAATGAGGTCGTTTAGTAGTATTGGACATCTAATAATACTAACTCTTGCAGATATGTGTACTGTCTTACTTTCTAATATTTAAATATTTTTTTATCTGAATGTGAAATTTTTGATTAATATGCATAAATTTCATTGATATGTATTTACCTGGGTTTAGTGTGGCATTTCAAGATAATCCAATCCATCTTGCCATTTTTTCACACTTCCCAGATCAACCCTTTCCAGTTCCTAGTAGTCACATTTACATCAAATTGACTTAATTTTTTTTTATTTATAATGATCCTAGCAAAAAAAATATGGATGTGACTTAATTTATTTTTGCCTTTATAGGTAATATTCAAATAACTTATTTTCTAGAATATTGTTTATGTTACTAAGAAATAATTACACTTTGTAGAATTGAATGCTACAACTTAGCTTTGGGTTTCTCTTTGACTAAAAATGAATAGGAGATTGATTGTCAGGTGGCACCTGCACATTTCATTCTCCTCCAAATCTACGAACAGTGAACAACTTAAACAATTCCAGTGTACTACAAAACAAACAAAAAACAACCAATAAAAGCCCAAACACCCTGAATCCAATCGCCACATTCAAAACTCCCTACCGATCTAGCACATTGTCATTTTGTGTTGTCAGGAAGTTGCTTTAATCAATTTGATTTTTATTAAAGTCAAACTTTGACTTTCAATATGTAAATGTATATATTAAAGTAACATGATAATACATATCATTGAATTTTGTGTCTTCCATCAGAAATTCTTAGATCATCAGTAAAGGTAATCATTTTATTTTTCCTTTCTGCTACAGTCGGTGGTAGATGATTGGATAGAGTCATACAAACATGACCGAGATATAGCACTTCTTGACCTTATCAACTTTTTTATTCAGTGTTCAGGATGTAAAGGTAAGATGTATCTTGAAAAAACCACTTTAAAATAGTCATTTCTTTAAGAAATGTTTGCACTTCTCATGGAAAGTAATGCTGAGGTAATAAATTATTAGCATTATATCTGTACAGAATTTATAAGGAAAAAAAGCAAATAGCAAAGAAAAAGCAAGTCTTTGGACAAAAGTATGAATTTTATTTTAAAAATCTAACAATTTATAATGTCTGCTGTTTTGTTAGATTTCCTACTTTTGGCATCTGATTTTAGGAACAAAGAGATAGATTTAGGTAGGGGAGGAGTGAGATGAAGCAGACAGTTGTAAAACATAGGCAATTAAAAAGTGTCATAAATAACAGCAGGTAAGTAAGTAACATACAGAAAAAATCATACAGTTCTTGTAAAATATTTGAAAACTTGGTGTTTTTACTTTATTAAAGAGATTTTGAAGTAGTGAGGAAAGTACAAAATATAGATACGCACATAAAATAAAAATGTAGAGGACAGGCATTTGACAATGGGACAAAATTATGTGAATTGGGGTATCATACATTTTCATCTGGATCAGTGAATGAGTCAGTCAAGATCATGGGCAACTTCTTGTATATCCTGTATCTCCCTAGTACTTTGCTCATCACTGAAATTCTAGCAGATGCTCAGGCAAATATATTTATTGGTGCTTGTAGAAGTATTGGGTTTTTAATGAAAATGTCACCAAAAGTGTGGGCATTAGAAATAAGTAAGGAGGGAAGCTTGGCTTAAAACAGAATTAAGAATTTAAGATGCTAAAAAGTGAGTTATTCAAATGCGGAAAAAGAAACGATTATAAGAAGTGGATTAATTGAATTCTGCAATATTGCTTTAATTTTTGCTTTGTTTTTTAGAAATGTATTTGTTTTAAAAAATTCAAAAAGTAACTTTCAGAGTCAATTTTCTTGTTTCACTATGTAGGTTATGTGAATTGAACTTAGGTTGTCAGGTTCCTTTACCTGGTTAACCTTCTCACTGGCCTATTGCTGTAATTTTAATTGAGAAAAAAGTAACACTGACAGTTTTTCATTTTTTTATTTGTGATAATATTTTACATGACATACACATTAAGTGCTACTTATCAGGTAGGTTTGAACAATGGTGTAATATTGGTTTTAGAAATCAGCAATCTGAATAAACGGGAATTTAACATATAAAGTTGAAGGGTGAATTCCTTTATAAAATTATTTTGATATGCTTTTCATAAATGGTGAAAGTTTATCTAAGTATAATCATGTTAATTACTTTTCCTGCTGCTATGATAAAATACTCTGACATAAATACTTTTAAGAGAAAAGACTATTTTGGCTCACAATTCGGCTACTGTCATTGTAGTCCTGGAGGCAGGAGCTTCAGACAAATGAACACATTTCTTCCAGAGTCAGGAAACACAGAACATCAATTGCCTGCGCTCAGATCACTTTCTCTTTTCCATTCAACCAAGGGCCAAAGTCCAGAGAATGGTGTTTCCCATATTTAAGGTGTGTTTTTCGATACCTTTTAAACCAACCAAGATAATCCCTCACAGGCTTGGTCAGAGTCTTGTTTCCCAGAAATGCTCTGATCTGACAGGTTGATAATCATTATTAACCATCAGAGCGGTCATTTACTTTGTCTCACTTCATGTCTCACACATTTTTAGGCAGCAGGTTGTAGGCTAATGAACTAATCGTGGGTTCACATCTAATTTAAAATTCAGTGTATATAGTTTGTGGCAGATTGTATATCTTGTTCTTTGCATTTTTGTGTTTTTTTTTTTGAGGGGGGCTCTACTTTTCATGTGGTTTGTGAAAAGGAAAGGAGCTTTAGAAATTGGGAATTTGTCAAAATATATGCAGTATGCTTTCTTTAAGGTTTCTATTTCTTTATATGTGAATGCTTGTTCAAAGAGTGCATTCTTGTACTTCTGTAGCATTGCCAGGTATGCAGTACCTGGGCAATATATATAAAGTATAAGGTGTGGGAAAGTTTCAAGAGATGAACATTATTTTAGATTAAATAAGTATATAATATTCTTTATGAAGGCTGACAATCGAATGTTTCTTTAACCGAAGAAATACTGCTTTTTTGCAGCATTCAAGTATCTGTCTATATGTCTGCCTGTCTTAATTGTAGAGTCATCTAAGGCTGTGATATGTATGGACTTTATAGCACAGCCCTACATTGTTCTTATCCTGGAGAATCAGTATGACATCAATGAATAATGTCATAGAAATTATATCATTTCTGTTAGCCTTAGTGTCCTTACCTGCAAAGCAAGCTCAGTTCTCTATTGTCAGGTTGACAGTACTGTCACAGTCTGAAAAAAATTATATATATATATATATATATATATATATATATATATATATATATATATATATTATTTTTTAAGTATTTTTTGTGTGTGCGTGTGTGTCAGAGGACACTATGTGTCATTGTGAAGGACCAAGGGCGACTTCCAGAATCATCTTGGATTGCTTCTGTCTCCTTTTTGCTTTGCTCTGGGATTTCCCAGCTCTGCCCACCAGGGTCAGAAGTGCAGGCCGCAGCATGTTCTCCCTGGCGTTTTTATGTGGGACCTGGAATCAGAACTTAGGACTTTTTGCTTATGAGGCAGAGTCTTAATCCCTAAGCCATCTCTCCAGCCCTGTAATACACATTTTTAAAAAAAAGTTCCTTCTCTTTTGATCATGTTGCCTTCTCTTCTGCCTGGGCTTAGTACTTCTTGGAATTACCTGCCATTCATCAGGAAAATTCTATTCTACTTTTAATGTTTATTTCCTTTCCTTTTTTATTTTTAGCATACAACTGTATTATAGTCTTCTGGATACACGGGGCTTACACCTTAGTATTTAAACTCATTTACCAGAAATGTTAGGATGTAATTCTTTTGCACATAATATTTAATGAGGAGTCTGATGAAAGTGAACTCCACCTTTTATGCTTTTCTCTATCATCTCAGACTTTTTTTCTTTAAGATTTTAAATGTTATTTTGGATAGTTTATGTTAAAAAGGCAAAACTAGTACACTTATATCTGGACATTTAAAAAATATAAGAAATGTGTCTACTGAATAGGTACAGATTTTTTCTTCTCATTCCCTAAACAACATATACAACATAGCTTTTACTTTGTATTAGATATTGTAAGTTGTCTAGAATACAGGACATTGTGCATGGGTTAAATGTAAATATGTTGTGGTTATACATGAGGAGATTGAACACCCACAAATTTTGTATGTCTTGTATGGTGTTCTAGAATCTGTTCCTTAGGGATGCAGAGCATGGTTGTATGTGTATGATAGTAATGTAAGACAGGTAGTAATGGACAAAGGCAATTGTTAGGAAGAAACATACCTGTCAGAAATGTGGGCTATTTTCTTGTACATGATGATACTATTCTTATTGGTATTTTTCATACCAAAAGTAGATTGAAGACGTATGCTTTTATTTTGTAACTGTAGATTGCTTAAAATTATTACAAATTCTCTGTATTTTTTATTTCACCATGTATTAACTTTTGATACTTGGAAATTACAGGAGTTGTTACAGCAGAAATGTTTAGACATATGCAGAATTCTGAGATCATTCGGAAAATGACTGAAGAATTTGATGAGGTAACATCCTAAATATTTTAATAATTTTATACTCATGGATCTTATTTTAACTCTTGAAAATATGTTTTTAGTGTGAACTACAGTGTTAGTCAAATGATAGCTTTATGAAGTCAGTAGGTTGACTTATCAACTTAATTGTGTATAAAATGTGGCTAATATAATTTTTAAACTTTTATTTTGTGTGTGTGTGTACGTGTGTGTACGTGCGCGCGCTTTTTTTTTTCACTCTGGGATTTCCAGGCTCTGCCCATCAGGGCCTGAAGTATAGGCAGCCTTTTCAGCCTTGCATTTTTATGTGGGAACTGAGATCTGAAGTCTGGACCATCTGTTTATGAGACAGAGTCTTAACCTCTCAGCCATCGCTCCAGTCCATGGTGAATTTTTAAGATTGTTCTGAAAATAGTATTGAATAATGTTTGCATATTGCTTAGCATTTTCTAGTTCCTGACACATTGCAAAAACATGATAAATGTTAAACATGATTATTGTAAAGCTAAAAATGTTAGGGAAGAACATGATTTAGAATATAATATTCTGTAGTACTTTAAAAGGAAGATTTGGTCAATATTTTAGGAGCCCAGGTAGCTTAGGAAAAGGAATGTATAGGTTGTGTTTCAGTTTTAAGAAGACCAATAAATTGTTTAGATAGGAATTGATTATCCTAGTGATGTTTTTGAAATATTGTTACCAATAAATATACCTGTAAATTTAGAGTGAAAAGTCGGTCAGGCCAACATTTTTTTTTTGTCTTATAGCTGTATTCAAGCACTAGTGGTTTTATGCTTTCAAAACTTAAGTAATACTTGAGGTTTTAAGTAGACGCTTTCATCTCATTTGTTTTGTTTATTAATTTTTTTCTTGGTCTTTCTAATGAAAAAGCTTTCAGGTATATTTTAAAAGAAATACCAATTGTTAAAATGGCTTTGTTAACTAGGTACTGTTAATCAGTCCCTGAGTACTGGACAGGTAATTATAAATAATGATTTTTTTAAACCTTTTAGTATTAAATGTTTTAGAGACAACAGTCTTACAATAAATGTTTGAGTTATTTATCCTGAAATATTTTATATAGATCTCAGTAAACATAGTTGCTAATAACTATATCAGTATGGCTAATAAATGAACTCATCAGAAAATGCAGGTCTAGGGGTATATCCCAGGGGTAATATGTATGCCTAGCATACTCTAGATCCTGGGTTTGATCCGCCTTGAAAAAAACAAATGGAAGTTAATCTTTGGTGGAGTATACTGTTATTCAAGCCTGTACACAGTTCAACTTGTGTACAGCAGGAGTTAAAATGATGTTGCCCCTGGGAAACTAGTGGGAAAAAAGGGGGGGATTAATAGAAAGTAATAGGATGAATATTATCACATTGTGTTGTGTGTGTGTGTATTGTGCATGTGTGAATATATTAATAACTAAAAATGATGAAAGTTAAATATTGGAAACTTATAAAATGTACTAATAAAAGTAATCTTAAACTTCCTAAAATAATACTGATAAAATTAACCTTCACTATTGGCTTCTCTTTTTGGAGACACTGACTTTTAAAGATTCTATTTAGTGTTGACTTGTGCATTGAGTATTTAATTGTATGTACCAATGTATGCTGGAGATGGAACCCAAGACTTTGCATTTGGCATGTGCTTTACAACCTTACCAAGGACTTATTTTTAATGAATTTGCGGAGAATATAAGTCTAACTTGAGAATAACATGTTCTGTCTTTGTACAAAGGAAAACCAATGTGAGTGCTGGTCTTTGAAAGCTGTTGTAGGTAGACTTGGATTTCTTTTTTATTTGTAGTGCTTAGGATCAGACCTAATTAAATTTAATTAATTAATTTTTTTTCTTGGGTGTGTGTGTGTACACGTGTACCAGAGGGCACTGTGTATACCTGTGGAGAATGAAGAGTGACTTTGGGAATCAACCTGGATAGCTTCTACCCCCTTTTTTGCTTCCTTCTGGGATTTCCCAGGATCTGTCCACCAGGGCCAGAAAGTCATCCCCCCAACTTTCTTTTCTTTATGTATGTTCTCTTATACTAGCCAAGAATATGATTTCATTATTTTGAGTCAAATTTAAAATACAGCTTTGGTTTGTTTTGGTTTGCATTTGCTGTTAGGAAATTTGACAGGCATATTTGTGCTTATTAGAAGAATGTTCTGCTTTGATGAGGAAGGCTTTAAAAATTTTGAACCTCAGTAATTGATACATAATTTCATTGATTAAAGTGAATTCTGAATGTCTAGCCTAAAATTAAAGGGCCATGTTCAAAGGTACATCTATCTTTGCATATTTGCTTTCTTTGAGAATTTATTGGAGATAAAAAGATACAGAATTTTTTTTAATGCTTTACCTGCAGTGTTTTAAAAACAAATGAAATCTTCAGTTTTGCATTTTAAGTGAAAATTTTTCCTTACATTTTTTTTTTTTAGGATAGTGGGGATTATCCACTAACCATGGCCGGACCTCAATGGAAAAAGTTCAAGTCCAGTTTTTGTGAATTTATTGGTGTATTAGTACGGCAATGTCAGTATAGTATCATATATGATGAGTACATGATGGACACAGTTATTTCACTTCTGACGGGATTGTCTGACTCACAAGTCAGAGCATTTCGGCATACAAGCACCCTGGCAGGTTGGTACTTTGAAATATTTTTCTCCAGGTTGAAGATAAAAGAGATTCTCAACAACAGGGTAATAAAACAATGGTGACATGAGTTAACTTTATTTTTGTCATGAGCACTAAGAAAATATTGCTTTTATCCTACCTCCTGTGAACTATGGGGAATGGATTGGTATTTTTACTTTTGTTTCTTGGAAGGTATATTGTATCCAGAACATTTTGGTTTTCCTATGGTAAACCTACTTAATTACTATGCCACAGGAAGGGAAAATTGATACACAGCTTTGTGTTTTTTTTTTTTTTTTTTAAGATCATGGAAGATATTGACTGTAAATTTGGGGAAACAATCATTTAGTCCTAATGGGGACTCTGTCATATCCTTGGTAGAAGTAACTCCTCTAAGTATTAGACATTATTTATCCTTTAATTGTGTTGCAAAAAGTTGTTTTCTAAGGTTTCTTAGTAACTTTACTTAGTCCCAGTCATATTCTTTGACCTTCAAATTTTAGTGAAATGAATTGTGTTTTGCTACTTATGAGGTTAATGATAGAAGAATGCATTTTGGCTTTGTGTGAATAGAATCTTTCTGATTCTCCTTCAGGCTAATATACTGTTTTTGTTTACATATTTGTTTGGTTAGAGTTTGAATAATATTCTAGACTTTTATGTTATTCTAAACTATAGCAACAATTTTGATTTCTTTCTTGAAAAACATTGATAAGAATTGTTCTTTAAACCTTTTTTCAGAGAACTAAAAATCTGATTAAAAGATACAATTAAGTCTTCCATTATTAAAAATAAAGACAGTTTCCCACATTTTTAACAAATAATTTCTTTATTTGAGAGAGAGTATATGCAAGAGAGTGAGCTACCAGGAAAAAGCAGACAACTTTCAGAAGTTGGTTCCCTTCTTCTATCATATTGTCTTCTAGAATGGAATTTAGTTCTCCAGCATTTTGCAGAGGAGCCTTTGTCAACTGAGCCATCTCACTGGTCTCTGTTTTTTATTTTATATTCAAAGTCACAAAATATATATGTGATTTTTATGTACACAAGGCAATGTTTATTGTTAAGAATTTGAAGATGGAGTAAAACAAGTATTATGAAGATTTTAGGTCAGTCTGATAACTGGTTTGCTGAGAGTGTGAAATAGCTAAGAGCAGAAAATTGGAAATTATTTTTGTTTGCATGCATTTTCTATGTGAAGACTCATCCCTATAATACTAACACTGAGGTATTCATATATATGAATTCATATATATATTCATACATACACACATGTATGAAAAGACACTTTATTAGTTGATGGTTTCATTATTGTCTTTACTTGCAATTGCCTTTATGTACTGATAAAACTCTTCAACCTTTTTTACAGAATGTAATTTGATATAAAGTAGTTAAACTTGGTGTGTGACTCATCCCTGTAAAACCAGTACTAAGGAGACTGAGACTGAAAGAGTCCTTCAAGTTCAGGCCAACCTACGTTACAGTGTGAAACTCAGCCTCAAGAAAAAAATATTTAATACTTCTGTAGTTAGAGGGATTGGAGAATAAGTAAAATGTGAACTTTGAAATTCATTTCAAACACGTGTCAAGATCTTTGAGAAACATGCTTATAGAGGACATTTATCAGTTGACTAGCAGGATTTAAACATAGTCTGGAGTTAGATTACCTTGTTTTGAATTCTGGATGAACTAATAAACCATATAATATGGGATGAAAATTTAATCTCTCTGGTGTTCAGTTTCTTAGTCTTAGTTCTGAAAGCTATTCTGAGGATTAGGAGATAATCTGTGAGAAGTGTTTAGCAGAGATTACTTAACAAACAGTATTGTATGTAGGGTTTTGTTTTGTTTCTGTTATTATTTATAGCAACTGTTTTATTTGTTATAAGTAGAACCTCTCTTATTTGCTTCATTTCTCCCAGTTTGATTTTAAGTTATAAAATTGTGTGTTACCTTTTAAAACATAGCTATGAAGTTGATGACAGCTTTGGTGAATGTGGCACTCAATCTAAGCATTAATATGGATAATACACAAAGGCAATATGAAGCAGAACGAAATAAAATGATTGGAAAACGAGCCAATGAGAGGCTAGAACTCTTGCTACAAAAACGGAAAGAGGTAAATTTTTATATTGAATATTTAGTCTGTTGATATGTAGTAATTTCTATTTATTTTAAATTGCTAGTTTTAGGTAAATTTTTAAGGTTTATTTGTTTATTTTTTATGGTGAGGATTGAATCTTACCATATGAATGCCAAGTGTGTGCTTTACTATGGATGCATTACTATTAGTTGTTTATGTATTTAACATAATATTTTGGTGATTATTCATGCTAGGAATACCTCATTGTATATTTTCTGTGTGGACTAGTATTGAGTACTGTGTTTTAAGATGATTTGCATCAGTCTAGAGTGTTGTCTAAGTTTTAGTGTTATGCATACTAACTGTGACAGTCTCTTCCTCCTTCCTCAGTTTATTGATAGGATGAAATGGAGTTACACAGTTAATTTGATTCCTCTTGGAAAAATGACTTTCAAGTTATTTATTGGAATCCTTTGCATATGTACATGTGAGGGTGGCGAATGTGCAAGAGGATGCTTGAGTATATGCCTGTGGAAGCCCAAGGATGACATCGGGAATCATCCTGGATTGCTCTACCACCTTATTGCTTTGTTTGGGGGTTTGCCTTCCAGGACTGAAATTCCAGTCACCATCATATCCATCTATCATTTTTATATGGGATCTGGGGATCAGAACTCAGGTCCTTCCATTTGTGGACAAAGGCTTTTAACCACTGAGCAAACTCCCAGCTCTATTTATTGGAATCTTAAGTCATTACATTCGGTAGAGTGGGAGACACTTGGCTATCTGCGAACAGAATTCAGCTTTGAATGAGCACAATTATTTTTAGCCTTATCCTAAATAATGGTAACAAATCTTTTGCTGCTGCATTTGCAAGTTAAATTGTTCTTTCACTGTTGATAAAATATTTTGCTCTCTCACAAGGGTCTTTTTAAAAAATTTCAGATAGGCAAAACCTGCTGTTTCAAAAATATTGGTAATTCAGTTGAGTTAATAATTGTAGATCTTTTGAGGTTTTTTTTTTAAAGAGGAAAGTAGAAACTATAAAAACAAATTGGTTACTTCTGAATTAGTCAAATAACAAAATACCTCGAGTTAAGAAAACTTAGAATGAGACATACTACATATTCTCTCTCTCATGTGGAACCTAGCTTTTAATTTTTATGTTTGTGCATATATGTGAATATGAGTATAGGACATGGATCTAGGAAGATAAGACAAGAAAAAGAAGTTTTAAGATAGAGGGTCACAGTTAATAAAATGTATATGACATGAAAAGTAAAGGGAACTACTGGGGTTACAGGATAAAAGTTGGGGAGAGCAGAAGAAAGTGGAAGAAGAGTAGAGGAGGGAGATTAACAAAGACAAGCTATATATGAAAATGCCATTATGAAACCTATGATTTTGTATACTAATTAAAAGCAACTAAAAAGGTCTATGGGGGAAAAGTCCTTATATTTCCCCATGCTTGATATTTATTTTTTCATGTAGCAACCTTCCCATAATTTACTTAGCATATTTCATTGATAGGTTTGGTTGTTCATTGACTATGAAGACTGTTTTATTCCTTGAAATAATGGGCTATATTCTTGGACAGACTGTTAGCAGAATGAGTGGAGAAAGTTCAGAGCAGAGAGAGTTCTGAAAGTAAATTTTTTATACACTTTTTTATTATTACCGCTCATACAAACTTAATAGGTAGACCAGTTCTCTCCCTCCCTCCTCCTCCCCCTGAACCCCCTGCTCCCTCTCCCCTCCCTCCCCATCCCCCAGTGCCTCCCCCCCAATTCCCAGAGAGTCCTTTATTGTGTATGCCTAACTCTCCTCTTGGTCCTCCTCTCCGATGACGTACAAGGACCCAGTGGCATTTCCCTGAATCCTTTCTCGTGTTCCCCTTAAGCATAGGAACACTACTGTGGCTGTCAATCCCTTGCCTCCAAGGATCTTGGTGCCTTTAGCTGATGCTAGACTTTGTGAGGTCAATAGTGTGTTGGACATTGCGCAGGGCATGCAAAGTCCTATTATGATTGCTTCGGCCCTAACTTGTGTGGAGAATCTTGCAAATCATTGCTCCTCCCATCCTTTTGCTCTTACAATCTTACCGCCCCCTCTTCCGCAAATGGCAAATGTCCCTGAGCTTCAGGATGGGGAGAGATTAGGCTGGCCTAGTTCTATGTGGTTGATATAGAGTCTCTGAAGTTCTGGATAGTGGTTTGTTGATTTTCTTTTGCAGTTTTGCTGCTCCTGCAATGCCCTTCACTCCATCCTGATGGGCACTGTATGTCATCCCCTATGCTTTTAAGGATACAGACATAGCTTTGTGATCGAGTGCCCATTTAGCCGTATGTGAAGTTTCAGATTCAGTAGCAAATTAATCTCTTTCGAATTCTAGGCTTTTTTTTTTTTTTTTCTGTAGTGAATCCATTTTGTCCTCCAGACAACCCTGACTCTAGGCATTCTAGGGAGTGCTCTATGCTCAAATACATTCCTCTGTTCATGGCTAAAAGTTTAGCGTCCTCCCTCCCTCCCTCCCTTCCTCCTTTCCTTCCTTCTCATTTTCCTTCCTCTTGCCTCCCTCTTCCTTTTTCTCCCTCTCCCTCCCTCCCCCTCTCCCTCCTTCTCTTCCTCCCTCACCCTCCCTCCTCTCTATCTCCTCTCCCTATCCCCACCTTCCTCCTCCCCTTCCCTCTCTCCTCCCTCTTCTTCCCCTCTCTCTCTTCCTCCCCTCCTTACCCCTTCTCTTTGTCCCCCCTCTCTCCCCTTCACTCCTTCTATACCTTGCCAATTTTGATAAATACAAATATATTCCTATATTAGAATTATTTGGAAATGTAAGACGTTCCTTATACAGAGAAGAAATGCATTATGTGACACAGAACATAAAGCTAATTGATACATAAAAGATTGTAAAAGAAATAATACTTTCTTAAATCTTAGACTACAAATTGAATGTCATGTGATAAATGTATGTAGTATATGTTAACCAAAATTTGAATGTTTGCTTGATTATTTCATGTTGGTTTTTGTTTTGCTGAAAAGAATTACAATAACAATAGATTTTTGTATTTTATATTTGTAAAATACATTTTAGTTATTTTATTCTGGGCCCTTTTGGTTTTGGAGCAGGTACTAGTTGACATGGTTCTTCTTTTCAGAGAGTAAGGGTCAGGATAATGAAGTTCTTGGATGTTTCTATGTAGATATAGTTATTTAATAAATGCTGTATAATAATAAGCTACTTAGCAGATTTCCTTGTCAATTTTTTTATTCAATGGAAAATGTATAAATATTGGAAAATTAATCTACTGGCCAAGTGTTAGATGCTTAGTCAAATATTTCAGCAATCAAAGGACTTTAATAACATGATATCCAGTCTTTTTTCTGTGTAGTTACTTTGTCCAGTAGAATAAAGGATGTCATCACTAAACGCTAGTGAAATACTAGTGTATTTCACTAATACTGTAGTGTTTGGTACTTGAAACAGTTTTTAGATATTCTTTTGATTGCCTTTCTTTGCAATTAAACAAATGATGTGTTCTTTATAGCTTCAGGAAAATCAAGATGAAATAGAAAATATGATGAATGCCATATTTAAAGGAGTGTTTGTACATAGATACCGGTAAGTTTTGACAGTTTTTGCTAAATAGCACCATAACATTTAACGTTTGTGTATTTGGTAGTTTAGATAGTGCAAATTAACAGTGTTATATTAAGATAAATAGTAGAGTCTGAACTTTGTTCATGTATGAATCTGAACAAATCATTTAAATGGTTTGACCTTGATGATTTGTTAATGTTAATAAGAGGGTAATACTTTGCTTGCCTTGTAGTCCAGTCAATGATAGATACTTTCGGCATGTAGAGTCAGGGTGCAAAATGCGTAATTCCCTGGATGCATTGTTTGGATATAATTCACATGCTAATTCCTGACTCTATGCTTTGGGTATCATCGGAAATATTTGGTTAGATGAATAAATTCAGATGTTTTGTTTTGCTCTTTTGAGTGAGCAGAGAATATGGTGCCTTTTTTAAAGTTCTCCCTCGTTTCCTCAACTTGGCTCTTATTGAGTGCATTGTATTTCTTGCTTATAATATTACCTCCTTAATGATTACTGTTTTTTTTTTTGCTGCCAAAACATCTTTTTATGGTGCTATTCCCCTTCTTTCAATGTCTCACCATTATGCAAAGGATGACTTTAAACTAAGTATGTTGAAGCATACTTGTCCTTCCAGCAATCAGAAGCCCAAGACAACAAGATCAGTTGAATCCAGGTGCTTGACCACAGCTTGGACAACATAGTGAGATTCTGGTTCAAATTTCATAGGGTTAAAATCATTTCACATGACATTTCAATCCCAATTGACCTTGACCTCATAACTGTTATTCTTACTGTAATTCATATCTGGAAAATCATGGTTTTCTTAGCGTGCCTTCCTTATTTTCAATTATGAAGCCCAGTAGGTAGAAGCAGAGACTGAGATATGGTTTAGTGGTGATGGTAGGATCTTATTCGTAAATTTTTTCAATTTGGAATATTTATATGTTGACGGTTCTTGCTTGATAGCATTTGAGGCCATGCCTCAGTTCTACCTTTTAATTTATTCTTTGAAAATGTCACACATACAAGTATATTTTGAGCATACCTACTCCTTATCACCTCTCTGTTCCTCTTTTTAGTTCTCAGCAACATTAAGATTGTGGTAAAATAGATAAGAAATGACATCTATTGAATAAACCATATGCCTTTGGGATAATGGCACTGATTTTATATATAATTTGCCCTTTTTTATTCAGGGATGCAATAGCTGAAATCAGAGCTATATGCATTGAAGAGATTGGCATTTGGATGAAGATGTATAGTGATGCCTTTCTTAATGACAGTTATTTAAAATATGTTGGTTGGACTATGCATGATAAGGTAAGAAGTGCTTTCTAGGTTGCATCTTCATCTACATATAGGCATGGTTATCTACAGACCTCATGTATACATTTAGTTATCTACATGTGTGCATATCTTCCATATCCTTATAAACCTATTTGATTATTTCCTATCTATTCGTGAAAATTTAATTTTTATCATATAAAATCCTCCAGAACTTTGCATCCCGGCAACTGTTTTACTCTTTATCATTGATTTTCCTTTTGTGCTGAAATATTAGGTTTATATATACGGTGATAAAGTAAATTTTTTTGTAAAACAATAAGAAGAGCCCTTAGTCTGTTATTTCAGTATTATATATTAAACTTTCCCTCATATTTTGTTTTGTAGTGCTGAGGATCAAACCCAGGCTAGACAAGTGCTTTATCACAAAGCCACACTCCCAGTTCCTAAGTTTTTCACACTTTGGTGGGTAATGCTCTCCCACTCAACTATATTCCTAGTCCTTTAGTCTTTTAATAAATGTGACAAATTGCATCTTACATTTTGGCCTGTGGCTTTTAATAATTTTTTTTCTTTAAGTGACCTTCTTTTTAATCTTATTTACTTGTGTGTGGGGAGGGGGAAGCACAGTGTTTTTGTGGAGGCCCAAGGTTGACTTCTGGAATCATCCTGAATTGCTGTACCTCCTATTTACACTGCTCTAGGGTTTCCCAGGCTCCGCCTTCCAGGGCCAGAAGTGCAGACCTCCCCTATTTCTACCTGGCATTTTTTATGTGGGTCTCAGGATCTGAATTCAGGTCCTTCTGCTTGTGAGGCAGAGTCTTAATCCCTGAGTCATCTCTCTAGCCCAAAGTAACCCTTCTTAAGCTGCCTTTTTATTATCCTCGAAAAAATTTATGTACATAGTCTTTCCAAATATTGCTTACTGTGAAATACACACGAGAAAAATTAATTAATTAAAACAATACACTATTACGTTTCAGAGTAATTTTTCTCTGAACAGCTTTTTGAGAAATATTATCAAATGACCTGCAGAGATACCAATCCTTAGAAGTATTTAGCTTTAAACATTAATACTAATTTCTCTGTTGCATTGTCAAATATGACAGTTTCTGAACAAATATTGATGAAAATTTTAAAGTAGAAAATATAAGCTTGTTGAATACTGATTGAATTCAGACATGCATGTTTGAACGTGTTTTCTTTCTTTCAGCAAGGTGAGGTAAGACTCAAATGTCTCACTGCTCTACAAGGGCTTTATTATAACAAAGAACTTAATTCTAAACTGGAGCTATTTACCAGCCGATTCAAGGTTAGTGTTCTTTTTAGCATTTGCAAGTTACTTGTAAATTTAAAATATTTTTCTTGCTTTCATTTTGAAATATTTGAATCTTTTTGTTCATAGGATAGAATTGTGTCTATGACCCTTGACAAAGAATATGATGTTGCAGTGCAAGCAATAAAATTACTCACTCTTGTTTTACAGTAAGTATGCATTTGTGTATATTAATATCATCTTGCAGTGTAGAGAAACAAGTGGTTTATTCTTGGCTTACATTTTCTGATTATAGTTCATCAGCATAACAGAGTTTATATCAACATCATGAGTCAAGGGAACCTACCACACTATGTTCATGGAAAGAACTGAGAGAAGGGCATGTTTTCCTGCTTTCTGTACTGTCATATACTCAACTAGCTCTCCCTATCTTACATACCTGCTGGGGAATGATCCCTCCCACTATGGGCTGGATCTTCCCACATAAATTAAATCCTTTCCCACAGGTGTGCTCAGTGTTTGGCGTAAATAAATGTATGTTTGTAGCTGTGCCTCTTGTTTCTCTTCTCAATTGTCAGATTGATACCTTATCTACTTGGCATAACAATGCAATCATTTAGATAATTTTTAGTAATTGGTTTAAATTCATGTAGGCTATCTACAGCCATACGTGGATGATCTCATTAGATTCATTCGGTACTAAACCTTAATAGCTTAAGTCATGCTACTTTATGATTTCATGTGTATTACTGTTTTGTCTATGTGTTATGTTGATATATTGTTATGTCTATGTTTTTATTAAGACAAGGATCTTATTATGTTCCCCAGATAGGTATTAAATTCATAGGTCCAAATGATTCATCATCTTCAGGTTTCCTATTAGCTCTGAGTGTAGATATACACCACTACTTTCTGGCTAGAATTTAATTTCCTCTTGGACCAAAAAGGAAATCCAAATTTAAACATATGAAAAGACATTTAGCATTTTCATAGATGTATAACATTAGTATGAGACCTCCCTGTTTTAAAATTGTCTCTGGAGAAGATAAAACAAATGCTTAGAAATACTCTATACTGTTGATGCTATTCAGAAATAGACCCTTATACATAGTTAGGAAAGAAAAAATTTGTCTAAACTCCTTAAAACAATCTTGGCAAATTCCTTTAGATTTGAAATACTGACATTCTTTAACACAATTCCGTGTGTGATAAAATTTCTAAAATAACTTTGGTCTAAACAGAGGACATATTAAATTAGCATAGTAATAACAGTCATTATTGGATCCTCATTTGGATTATCTTATTGAATATAGTAGACCTGTGAAATAGTAGTGGTTATTTTCCCTATCGATATGAAATGAACCACATTGCAGTAATTATAATAAAAGTGGATATAGATATTGATGAATTCACTTATGGGATCTCCTTCTCCATTTTGAGACAGTATTCACTGTGTGGATCCTACTGTCCTTGAACTCATAATAACTCAGCTACAAGTTCTTTCGTGCTAGAATTATAGGCAAACACAATCATCCAGCTGCATCAATTTGATTTGGATTTTAAATTTAAGATTATTAATGCATCTTTGTGTGTTAGAATGCTAAAAGAGCTCTGGAATAAGTAAAAATGTCATATTTCATATTTATATATTTCTATGGTTTCTTTTTCATATACCACTCACATCTTGTTTCTAGCAGTAGTATTAAAAGTGACATAGCTACTTGTGCTGATTTTTATATTTAGCTACATACATTGTGTACATAATTGAAACTTGTAGCTTTCTGTCTCAAAAAGTTAATATAAATAAACTTCCGAATTTACAAAACTCATACTGGTTTGATTTAGTGTTCTTTTCTTTATACAAAGACACAGAATTTTTTTCCTTACTTAGTACTATAGAATATTATAAGCATAGAGCCTTAAAACTGGAATTTTAATAATTGAGTTACTTTTTCTGTCAAAACTGAGTGATATTTGTTGCAAATGAGACTTCTAAAAGCCTTCTGTACACCAGAAAGCCAAAAAATAAAAAAGCTCTTTGTTCTTACACTATTTAATATTCATATGCTCTTTTCTCTGGTGATTGTATTGCAATTTTTAATTTGTCTATAATGGTACAATTCTAGATTGTTTATCTTATAGTAGACTAGATATATATTAATAGGAAAAGAGCATCCATTAGCCATAAGACTGAATGTAGTCCTAAGTGGCAAACCAAATAAAGTCTACTCTGGAATCCTATGGTTGATGGACCCTAATAGTAATGATGAGTCTGATTTACCAAGATTTTATTAGGGATTTTTATTTAAAAGATCAGTATAATGAATACTACATCTTAATAAGCTTTTGCCCAATGCTAGATTGCAATAAAAAATCTTTGGCCTTTAAATTTTAATTGTTCGAAAAATGTACTTGCATTGCCTTATGTGGCATTCAGTATATAGTGAGTTCAGTATTCTCATTTTCTTTCTTAATATCGCTATGAGTATACAGAAGGTTATAGACTGTGCCACTTTACAGACTATGTTATGTTTTCTTCTTTTGTTTTCATCTTCTGTTGGCATGATTGTCACATAGTCTCTTGCCCATTTTTTTATTTACTTCTTATGTTTTTAACATGTTTCTTATGTAACCCAGAATATCCTTGAACGCTATGTAGCTGAGCATGTCCTTCAACGTCTGATACTCCTGCCTCCACCTCCCCACTGCTGTACATGTTGTCCAGCTTATATTCATTCTTAATTGTTTGTCCCAATTATTGTTGCTCTTAATAAAGTGCTATTTTTTTTAAATCAGAGGAAGATTTTGTCAAAAATTACAAAAGTTAATGAAAGATGAATTTGTGAAATTAAGTGCCTGAACACGTTTTTCTTTTCTAGAATTATGACATAACTAAAACTCTATTACTGTTTCTTCTTAGGAGTAGTGAAGAAGTTCTTACTGCAGAAGATTGTGAAAATGTCTATCATCTGGTTTATTCGGCTCACCGGCCAGTAGCAGTAGCAGCTGGAGAATTTCTCTACAAAAAGTAAACTTATCTTTTTGATGTTATTTAATATTTCATTGGTGTGGGTAGTAGTGTGAATATATGATCACAGACAATATCCAGGAAATATGTAATGGCTTGCAAAGAGTACATTTTGAATCTGATGGGCTAAACTAATATTTATATAAGGTTTTATTAAAATGCACTTTGAGTATAATATTAAGATATTTAGTTGTTGGGGTGGAGAGATAGCTCAGGAGTTAAGACTGTCTTGCAAGCAGAAGGTCCTGAGTTTAGATCCCAGGTCCCAAGTAAAAACACCCAGGTGGAAATGAGTGGTGGCCTTCACTTTTGGCCCTGGTGGGCAGAGCCTAGAAAATCCCACAGTGAAGCAAGAAGGAGGTGAAACAATCCAGGATGGTTCCTGAAGTCCCCCTTGGCTCTCCACAGGGACACACAGTGCTTTCTGATACACCCCCTCCACACACAAAATAAATAAAATATAAAATAAAGATGTTTAGTTGTTATAAAATGTTTACTGTTTTTTTCCCATCAGTTGTTGTCCAGTATTCATTCTCCTTTGTTGTTGCTGTTAAAATATAGCTGTACTATCCATAATTAAAGGCCATTAAGAGTTGCAAAAAGGAAAAGGAAATGATATTTTCTGACTTAGAGAAAAAAAATATCAGAGTTTTGCATGTAAATGTAATCAATCAGTGTATTAGTTCCATGAAGGAAAATGAGTGCATAGGATTACAATAAGAATTTATACCTTAATATAATTAAGTTCAGAAATCGAAAGACTTGGAAAAAAGCTAAGAAGCAGGTGGAATGAAAACGGTTTGTACCTCTTATTTGCTTGAGGCTCTAATGTTGGGCAGTATTGAACCTACTCAGTTTTGCATTTTTGCATCTCTAAAAGCTTAAATATGAAATGCAGACAGTTTTTTCAATTAGCAAATACATTGTTTTAAATAATTATTTGTCTTCGTTTATAGGCTCTTCAGTCGTAGGGATCCAGAAGAAGATGGAATGATGAAAAGAAGGGGAAGACAAGGTCCAAATGCCAACCTTGTTAAGACTTTGGTGTTTTTCTTTCTGGAAAGTGAGGTTAGTTTATAGCCTTATTATATACTTCAGACAAGTTTTAAAAAGACATTGATATAGGTCTTAAACATTTCACTAAACGATATTGAATTATGTCTTAAACATTTCACTAAGTCCAAAGTTCTGTGGAATGGAGTCCTTTTCCATTCTTTCTTTTTTTAAAAAAATTTCTAATTTAATAATATTTTCAATCATTACTATTTATGTGTAGCTTTGTAACCATGAATTCCAAAATCTGAAAAACCTTATTACCAATTTGGCTCCTATCATTGCTTTGAGTTTAAGTTACTAAGACTTTCTTATTAAAAAATGTAAGAAATGGTTTCCAAAGTAGCAGTGAAATTGTCCCTGTAAAACAAAGACTTAATGCATTGTATTCACTGTTGATGTATAGTTATTATTTATTAACAGCTTGAATATAACTTCTATTCCTTCAAGAGTGGAGATTCAATTCTATGAAATGCCCTTTTCTACTACTCTTGAGATAATTACTTTGTATCTTTCAGTATGCAAATAAATTATGTTTACTCATCTTTTTTGAATATTGACCAAACCTGTATTCTCTTGGTAAACACTACTTCATTGTTATATTTTTGGGGTATTGATGAATTCTTTTTGGTAATTTTTGAGGATTTTTCTTCTATGCTCATGAATGATACTGGCTTATTAATCTTCAAAGACCGTAATGTTCCCCAAAATTTTTGATATTATGGTTAGGATCAACTCTTCAAACAAATTTGGAAGTTGCACAGTAGTTTAATTTCAGAATGAGAAGATTGATATACTTACACATTGAATTGGCAAGTAAAATGTATTTTATGCTTTACTTAGCATTAGATCTCCCATTAACATTGTAATAAAATCATAGCATATCTACAAATTGAGAACAGTGAGTCATACAATATTGATCCCAGTAAACACTCAGTATTCATATGATCCTTATAAAATAATTTTTATGTTATTGGTTAGTTGCACCTATCAGGAATGACTTCATTGCTCCTTCTTCCATTTGAGGTCTGAAGCAGTTTGCATTTGAGAGTTTTTCTGTGATGTCAACAAAGCTTCTATCCTTTTATACTAAGGCTAGTAAGATATTTGTCTGAAAGTTCATTGCTCTTTCTTAATTTTAGTTACATGAGCATGCAGCATACCTTGTGGATAGTATGTGGGACTGTGCTACTGAGCTGCTGAAAGACTGGGAATGTATGAATAGCTTGTTGTTAGAAGAACCTCTTAGTGGAGAAGAAGGTAAGGAAATTACATTGTGGTATTTTTGTTGCTGAGACCATTTCAGAAATAGATTTTACTTATTCATTCCATTTGTTTATTTGTTAGTGTTAAAACAACTGATAAAAAACCCCCATCAACTAGTGAAATACTTTCCAGTGCTAGAGATGAAATGCAGGACAGTCACACTCACTCTGGGTTGCATTTCCAATCTTGTACTCACATATGATTATTGTACAGTATAGAAAAATGTAATTGTCATCAAAATTTAATATTTTGACTAGGTGTGGTGATACCTGCCTGTAATCCCAGTACCTCAGAGGATGAGACAGGAGAACTATGCATTCTATGCTAATACGGGTTATGAAAGCCAAAAAAAAAAAGTGTATTTGGGTCCACATTTTCTTTGCTCATTTGTGGATAAACTGTGAACAAACACATTTAGAATATTGAACATTTAGGGTGGTTTAATTTACTTTTTTTTGTACTGGAATGATGATGGAATTTTCTTTCATATATTAGATCAGTTTCTGATCATAAGCAAAAGAAATTTGTGTAATAAATGGCCAATAAATAGGTTAACTCTGATGTCTTTCTTTTTTTTAGCACTAACAGACAAACAAGAGAGTGCTTTGATTGAAATAATGCTTTGCACTATTAGACAAGCAGCTGAATGTCATCCTCCTGTGGGAAGAGGGACTGGAAAAAGGGTATGCCAATGTGTTTTAATTATTCTAAACTCTAATTTTCTTTTTTTAAATATGTTTTAAAAGTCACATTTTGATCACAGAACAAAAATATTTGTTTTTATTTTTTCAAATAACATTTGCATATGCAGGCACATATTAGAAATAAATATTAAAGAATCAAGAGATTTAAGGAATTTGAATTTTATATTATATATTTTGTTACTACATGGTTGACAGTGATTGATATTACCCATCTTGAAGACAGAATGAATTTTCTTGTTATAGAATATTGTTTTTATGTATCATGGCTTATTTATAGATTTTTTATTATACAGAATTAAAAATAATTGGTAATTATTCATGAAAGTAGGGAAATTCCCATATGTAGGATTTAAATTTTAATACATTATTGCACAATTCGCAAGTCTTGACAGTTTGTACCCAACAATTCTTCAGACTTTCAAATTATTGATTGTGACCTACCAAAATATATTTTCTGTTGTCACCTACTTGTAATGTATGCGTATTTGTGTATATGAGACAAAGTTTCATGAAACAATTCTGAACCAGCGTGTGGTACATTCTATATATTATCTTCCCTTATTTCTGTTCTTGTTACTAGTTTTTTAATTCTTTAGTCTCTCTCTCTTTTTTTTTTAGTGCCATGGATTGAACCCAGGGCATTGTGCATGCTAGGCAAGCGTTCTAAACAGAGATACATCCCTGGCCCCTATTTTTGGTTTTTCTTTTTTCCTCCAGTTTTATTTCTGCTTCTCTACTTCTTTGTAGCCACTTACTGTTTGAATTGATTACTTATGTCTCATGGTTTACAACCTAGAGTAAATTGTAATACATAAGCTTCACAACTGTATTATATGTTCTTAACTAGTCTCTTTCTGTCCTCAGGTAGGATTTCGGTAGTGTTATTGATGTTTTTAAGTAGTTTTTTGATTTATCTTCATTGTATATTCTGATGTGTTTTATTATATTTTTATATGTCATGTAACTTGACCATATTCATCCCATTTGCTTTCTCTGCAACTATTTCCATTCATTCTCCCAGGCATTCTTGCCTCTATTTTTTATGTTCCATATACATATATGATTTTATTTATCTATGTAAAATCTAGGATTCATAAATGAGAGCAAACATGCAATGTTTTCTGGATCTGATATTGTTAATATGGTCTCCAGTGACATCCATTTTCATGCAAATATTATGTCATTATACAACATTTTCTTTATTCATTCATCTGTTGGTGGTCATTTAACCTGATTAATTGACTCTTTTCAAATAGTGCTGTAGTAAACACAGATACGTGGCTTTCTTCATATGTTGATTTAGAATCCTTCATATTTATGCTCAGAAATGGCATAGCTGGGTGGCATGTTAGTTCTGTTTTTAATTGCAGAACTTTCATGGTATCTAGAACAGTGTGGCTGTTTGGGGTGTGTGTGTGTGTGTGTGTGTGTACATGTTTCTTTTTCCTCACATTTTGGTCAGCATTTGTTTGTCTTTTTGAGGATAGCCACTTGGACTGGGAGCAAGATGGACCTTCAAATTTATTTTGTCTCTCTCTAGTGGCTAAAGATATTGAACTTTTTTTCTTATGCTTATTGTGCATTTGTCCTTTACTTTGAGAATTTGTATTTATTGATTATAGATTTTTTTGTATTAAGTCTATTTGGTTCCTTATGTGTTATAGATAATATTCCTGAAAAACTATCACCAGCAAAGCTTTCCTGCCTTTCTGTTGCCTGTGTCTTCATTCAGGTGTTCCTTTGCTGCGAAGAAGCCTTTTACTTTCCTGTAATTTCATTTGCCAATTCTTGGCTTTATTTCCTGAGTTAATGGAGTCCTTTTTAGAAAATCCTTGCCTGTATCTTGAAGTGTTTTCTTTGTTACTCTAACAGTTTCAGACTTTTATGGTCTTTGATGATTTGAATTGATTTTTGTACTGGTTGAGAGAGATGTGTCTAGCTTCTTCCTTCATCTGTATGTCTCCAGTTTCCTCAGCACCATTTATTGAAGATGGTGTCTTTTTTTCCAATGTATTTTTCTTAGCATCTTTGTAAAAAAATCAGATGACTATAGCTGGGTGGGTGTATCACTTTGTTGTCTATTTTGTATTGTATTTATTATTTTGAGAGGGAGAAAGGGGGGAAAAGCATGTATAACAATTGTGCATTTATGGAGATCAGAGGACTTTTGAAAGGTCTCTCCTTCCACCCTATGGACTTCCTTGGATCAAATTCAGGTCACCAGGTTGGCGAATAGCTGTTTTTATTAAAATTTATATTTATATGTAGGTAATTAAAATTTTATATATTTTTATTCATTGTAGTTTCATATGTGAATATAATTAATTTATATCCAGCCTTTTCACCTACTTCGATCCCTCTGTTTCCTCAATGTAAACCTTCCCAGCCAGTCTCCTTCCTTTTCCCTCCTACTTTTTTCCCCGTGTTGCCCGCAGAGCCTCTTCTTCATTGCCATTTGCTGGGACAGAGATGGTACATCATTGGGTTTACTGTTGAGGAAAGTACACCTCTCCATCCTGCATTAACTCTCAACAGTCTCCCAAGGAGGCATGGAACCTCTTGAGATCTTTCCTCTTCCATGATGAAATGTTCATAAGCCAAATTTTGTGCAGGTCTTGTGGAAATAGACACAACTGCATTGAGTTCATGTGTACAACATTCCCGTCATATGCACAGGATACTGTCTTGCCGCACCCCTCCCTCTCACCTTTTGACTCTTACATTCCTACTCCTCCCTTTTCTACAATGTTTCTGGAGCCTTGGGGGTGGGGGTGGGGGTGGTTTAGATGTCTTGTTTAGGACCAAGCAGTTCACTGTCACTTCTCTCCACTTTGAACAGTTTTGATTCTCAGTAGTAAACAGCTTTCATTCAAAATGAAGCTTCTTGGTTGAGGGCTGGGAGTGTAGTTTACTCTGTTTGAAATTCATTACTTGGTATTGGTAATTTTGAAAAGTAATGCTGCCTTACTTTGTATGTTTCCTGTATTCTTGGTCAAATTTTGTCCAAATCATTCTCTTCTTTTCAATGGGCATTTTTTGAAATGTCACAGTAGCACTAGATTAAAGTAGTCTTGAGGTGTCCCTCTGGACTTAGAGTATAGTTCAGTACCTAAGCTTCACATGCTCTCGCCACTGGGCATAACTTCAGTACTTTGAAATAATATTAACTAGATTAACCACCTTAACTGGATGGATCTGTTATGAACATACATTAATAGTGAAAAACAATAACCATTTCAACTCTAGTAATTTTTGGAGAGTAAAGAGAAGAGGATAGAGTGGTGTGTAGTAAGTTTTTTAAAGGATAGGAATGGAAAGAAAATATGTTGAGCACGAATTAGGAAGTTGTTAAAAGCAGGGAATTGGGAAGTTGTTAGAATCAATGGATTTTAAAGATTATTAAAGGTATAGGAAATTGTAATTAAGTAAATGTAGTAGGGGAGTGAGAGAGAGAGAACAAAGCAGTAATGAAAGAGAACTCTCATTCATGCTGTGACATGTACTTACAAACACATGCATAGTATGTGTGTGGAGGCCAGAGAACATCTTGAAAGAGATGGTTCTCTCCTATATGTGGGGTCTGGGGCTTGAGCTGGTCATCAGTTTTCCCATGGAATGAATTCAACAGTCTCTTGTTGCAGTTTCAGTATTGTTCAAGGAATGGGATTAATGTCTATCATGAACTTATCTGCTGTGTTCTTTCTGCTATTTTGTTTTTTGTTTATTATTATTTATTCAATTGTGCATGTATGGTGTGCGCGCGTGTGTGCATGTATGTGTGTGTGTGTAGAACCACGGACGAATTCGGGAACCACCATAGACCGCCTCCATCTCCTCCTTGTTTACTCTGCCCCGGGATTCACAAACTCCGCCCTACCAGGACCAGAAACGCAGGCTCCGCCCGCTTCCGCCCGCTTCCGCCCGCTTCCGCCCGCTTCCGCCCGCTTCCGCCCGCTTCCGCCCGGCGTCTATACGTGGGATCTGGGATCCGAACTCAGGACCTTCCTCCTGCAAGGCAGAGGTTTAACCCCTGAGCCACCTCTCCAGCCCCTCTTTCTGCTATTTTTAAGTAACCCATATACGTTCCCTGCTTTGTTTTCTTTTATCATGCACATAAAATAAGTAAATGAATTTTATTGTTTTTTTCTAGTTTTACAAGCACAATGAGTAATAATCACTATTTCCCTTTCTTTCCCCCTTTCCTTTCCCACTACGCTTCCTCTCTTCTTCTCTCCCTCCCTCTCTTCCCTTCATCAGTCCATTCCACTCTCTTCCACTATCCTGTGTGTCTACCTCTATAATTCTCAGAATTCCCTCTGGATCATCTACTCTGATGGGGATTCAGCCCTCTGTGGCAGACCCACCAATAGGAGCACTCCCCTTCATCTGTCTATCCTTAGCCTGCAAGGTTCTTACTGCTTGAATTTATTTCTCCTGAGATCCTTGCTTGTCTCTGGGGACATGTTTGTATGTCAGTCATAGTGAAGGTCTGATAAGGACAAATCTCATTGCAGTGAGTTCATGGATACAACAGCCTTGCCTTGAGTGGAATGTCTTGTCCAACAGTGGACCTCTCCATCTTTATTCTCTTAAAATCTAATTGCCTCCTCTTCTGCAAGGATCCTTGAGCCTTAAGATGGGGAGAGATTTCACTGGCCTGATTCCAGGTGAATGGTTCTCTGCAATAGCAAAGTTTTTTTTTTTTTTTTTTAACCAAGTGAAAGAAAAGTCAATCAAAACCCTTGCTTATAGTATCACAGATGTCACTCCCTTGTCTGAGATGTTTCATGGATTTTATGTGTTGGTTTGAGAGCTTGGCCTCCTGTTCAAACCTATTTGACCTGATTAGTTTTTATACAAGTGGCCTTTGGTGTTTGATTTCTGCCCTGGTGCCAACAGGGTTCAGTCCCTCCTCCCTTTAAGAGGGTATCATTTCAGTATCTGATCCCCAACCTACCAAGCTAGCATTTGCACATTGTAGCTGGAAATTTCTTTATAGTAAGGCTTGGACCACTGTATCTATAGCCTTAATTTGAATTAGTTTTCTCTACTGAGTTTCAGTTTATGGTCAACTATCACTTGCTATTGTCTTTGGTTCTCCTTGTGAGGTTGTGAGGTATATGGGACTATGGAATTTGAAGAGACAACTTGTGCAGTACTTTAGTGTTTCTGGCCAAGAGGTTTGATTTCAGCTTTGGTATCTACTCCTTCTTCACTCCAGTGTAATAGGCACTCTCAGAAGAGCTGTGGCAGTCAGTTATTCCTGGTGTCTGTGTCATGTGATTTGTTGGTCTCATCCAGGTTTGCTTTTCCTGTCTGCTTCTGGTGCTCTTTTGTTTCTAGATTCAGTGGTGGTAGGGGATGGATTTCTCTCCTTCCCTACTGCTTCTACTCAGTGGTCAAGATTGCTGTCTGGTATTTCCTTTATAAAGTTGGTATTTAATATTTCTATATTTTATCTAGTCTTCTATAAGTCTTCTGTTTAGCGCCATCCTTTCTTGCACTTGTCACCTTTTTTCCCCCATATCTGTGATCAAATGTTTTCTTCCATATTTGTGGGGATGTAGGTGAGTGCTTCTTTTTCCTTTCTTGTCTTTTTACTCTAATCAAACTTGATCTTCATTCTAGGGTTGTTCAGATTTTGTGGTTTTTACTCCAGGGATCTTTTCTTTTATTCACTTAAAAGAAAAATTTTTTTGACTCAGCGTCTTCTTTAGCCTTAGATCACTGGCTTGGTACTCACTATATAGGCCAGGGTAGCCTTTAACTCACTGCTGTTCTCTTGCCTCAGTCTTCCGATTGCTTATTTTCGTAATAGTAAGTTATTTCCTTTGTTATCACTTTTAAGACTGAAGTTTTATATTAATGAAATTTTTGACTGGGCATGATAGCACTTGTCTATAACCCCATAGATCAGGAGACTGAGACAGATGCATCCAGGACTGGGCTGTAGTAATGCAAGGTTCTGGTTCTTTTTTGTGTCTCTTCATTTACAATTTATTGTTGCTTATTTTATATGTTTTAATGAAAACTTGAGGGTTTAATAGTGTTAATGGACTTGGTAAATGTTTATGAAAGTCTTTGTGTTAATTTAATTTAGGTGCTTACAGCAAAGGAGAAAAAGACCCAGTTGGATGACAGGACAAAAATTACTGAACTTTTTGCAGTGGCCCTTCCTCAGTTATTAGCTAAAGTAAGTTTATGTTAATATTTTAGTGTTATTCAGAAATCATATATTATTTAGCATGCCTTAGGAAATTGTAATGCTTACTTGCCATTTTTGTAATGTTTTTAATGTGATGTTTTTTATTTCAAAGTACTCTGTAGATGCTGAGAAGGTGACTAACTTGTTGCAATTGCCTCAGTACTTTGATTTGGAAATATATACCACTGGAAGATTAGAAAAGGTAAGACAATTGTGCATGAAACCATAGAAGAGACAATATTTTAATTTACCCTGTATACCACTGTTGGCTTATTTATTTTTTGGCAGTAAAGGGGATTAAATCTAGGGCCTCATGTATGTGAGGGAAGTATTATACCACTGACCCAGAGGCCTAGACCTATTTGCATATATGACTTTTTCATTTCCTTACATTTTTAAAGCTTTTTTTGTGATCTGAAAAGATCCTTGTATCTTACAGGTTTTCTATATTATAGAGCAATTGAATTTAGAGAATGGGTTTTCCCTTTGCTTTATTCCCATAGCTATTATGTTCATTCTTACACATTTTATTACCGTGTCATTCATCATTTATGGATATTTTCATTAGTAACTGAACACTAACAAATATAGCTAATAGTCATTAAATATTTTTCATATGTCCAGTAATTATTGGAAGTTCTGTAGATGTTAACATTGTCACTAAGCCCTATGAAATAGGTCATGTTATTTTCATTAAACTTAAGTAAGTGTGGGTTGATCTGTGTGTTTGTCTGCCATGATGAGAAAACTGCCCAAAAGTACATCTTGTTAAAAAGTTTCTGTATTTGAAAACCTTCACTGTTGTTGTTACAGTCATCCCCTCTATATTCCTTCGTGTACAGCTGGCACATGTTAAACATATTAAGAATTTTAATGGAAGAAATTTTATTTTGTAGCATTTGGATGCTTTATTGCGCCAGATCCGAAATATTGTGGAGAAGCACACAGATACAGATGTTTTGGAAGCATGTTCTAAAACTTTCCATGCATTGTGTAATGAAGAGTTTACAATCTTCAACAGAGTAGATATTTCAAGAAGTCAACTGATAGATGAATTGGCAGATAAATTTAACCGGCTTCTTGAAGATTTTCTGCAGGAGGTATGTTTTACAAGTATTTTGTTAGTTGAAACCTGTTTTTCCCATTCAGGAACTTAATGACCCAAGTCTTCATGATAAATGTTTAGCAATGTGTTCTTTTGATAGGAAATGGTAAGTATCCATGACTTGAAAAAAGTGGAAGCAAAACTAGCATTTTTGTTTTGGTTTTAAGAAATGAACTTGACTGTTGGATATTAGTTGAAGAATTGATTATTAGAAAATAGGTTAATAATGAAACAGAAACGGTTAGCTAGACTTGTTATGTAAAGAATTTCTTAGCGACTTGGAATTACTGATGAAGGAATTGTAAACCTAGTGTTATAGAATTGCAAGTTGCTACTGTGGATGCTTTTGGAGTGTGTATGTATGTGTTCTGTTGTACTTTTATAGCTTAGTGTATCGATATCCAAATATACTTGTGGTTTTAGCATTTTTTAAATATATCTTTTAATTTATTTGAGCAAATTTAAGACTATTTATTATTAACTTCTTTAATTTAGCCCTTTGCATATCTATCACTTTTTTCATTAATGGTACAGACATGTTTTCTTCATATCAACTTAAGATTATTATAGGCATTTTAAACTTTACTAGTTGTATAAACATGTTCATACACAATTATACCTAAAAATTATAATGGTTTTTACTGTTGGCTGAGTAATATTGTGGTTAAGACAAGTTAATTTAAAATCCACAGTAGTTTGTTAGTGAAAAAGATGATTAAATATTTTTGAGAGTGACTTGGAGTTCAGTACAGTTGATTCATGGGATTTAAAGAATTTCATGTTTCATTTACTAAGGCTTATAAAGAACTTCCAAAACATAAGCTGGCCCTGTATTGGAGAATGCCTGATAAAATGTTGATTTCACTCAGGACTCACATATTTTAGACATTAAAGGATTTCCCGATATATTCTATTTATTTGTGAATGGTTTGGATGATCTTTCTCATGAGTACCATTTTCATTTTACTTATATTTTATTTTAAAGCATTGTCTTCTATGGTCTGTTTAGTGTCATCTAATTTAAAAATCCACAGTAGTTTGTTAGTGAAGAAGATGAGTAAATACGTTTGTGATTGACTTGGAGTTCAGCACAGTAGATTCATGTGATTTTTCTTTATCATTTTAGTAGATTTATTACTGCGAAATAATCATTATAATGCAGTGTTACTGTGGACTACTATCATTATAGTACATTTATTATTGTGAAATAGTAGTTTTTATGTTTACATCCAAATATAAATGGAAAAAGGGGACAGATGTTATTCCATTTTCTTTTCTTGGGCATTATATGCCTGTGAATCCCAACTATATGTTGACTTACCCGTAGTGCCTCAAATTCGGCAAGATACAGATATTGCATGCTAAAGTTTATTTGTGGATTTATGCTTTTCTTTTTCTTTTTAAAGGCAATATGACTATTTCAGTAGTCTAATTTTTGATTTGGTAGTTCTTCACTTATCTTTACTCTAAAATCTAAGAAACAGTATTACTTCATTATCTCCTAATGTATGATTAATACCCATAGGGTGAAGAACCTGATGAAGATGATGCATATCAGGTACTGTCAACATTGAAAAGGATCACTGCTTTTCATAAGTAAGTTGACTGAAACTGAATTTCTTATTTCTTAAAACTAGCAAAGTCACTTAGCATGTTTTAGTTTATTATGGTTTCAAATACTTGGCAGGTTTTTTTTTTCTTCCTTTTCTGAAGAAAGTACTTGATTTCAATTGAGGAATGACTTGAAAAATACCATTTTTTATAAAATACTTATATTTTTGTTGCAGAGGCTTGCAAAATATTTGCTATATATGAAGCAAATTCTGTCGATGGTCTAAAGCAATAGTGATCAGGCTTAGTTTTTTTTTTTTTTTTTATTAATATAACTTCTTTTTCTCTCTTTTCTTTGCAGTGCCCATGATCTTTCAAAGTGGGATTTGTTTGCTTGTAATTATAAACTCTTGAAAACTGGCATTGAAAATGGAGATATGCCCGAACAGGTTTTTACTTATTTGTAAACTACATACTTATCTTTGAGAGTGAAGAAGGCTCATGACTTTTAATTTTACCTATATTCTTTTGGTACTTTTTTATAGATCGTTATTCATGCACTGCAGTGTACTCACTATGTGATCCTCTGGCAGCTTGCTAAGATAACTGAAAGCAGCTCTACAAAGGTATGTGGTAGTTTAGCATTGTTTTTATTGGACTAAATGTTAATGCACAACTTGAATAAGAGCAGGTATTCCAGTAAAGTCAATGCTTGTTTCTAAACTGTGAAACGGTTTTCATGTATATTCAGTGAAAGAGCACTGATAATGATTTTGTTTTCAGATATCTTTTTAGTTAAAAATTGTTCATATGTGAACCTGGCATAATTACTATTCTCAAAATTTTAATAAGACAGATTTTTGAAATCATTACTGAAAGTCTTTGACCCATCTCTAAAGCTATTGGCTACATAATTCAAAACAACTTGAACCAACTTCCTATATATGGTTTCATACCTTATTTATGTTTTGGGGTCACTCTATTACTAATGTTCAAGGTCTTTGAAATGCATGGTTTTAAATAATATATATATTTTAATTTTTAGTGTTACATATATGCATATAGTGAATTTATATTTTCACCTCTTAATCCTCAGTTGAAGCTCATCTATTAATTAAATATAATGTACTCCCTACTATGACATTAATCTTTTAAAACTTCATCATGGTATTTTTTTGTTTATTAACTAATGAAACTTGCATTTTCTGTTCATAAAGCCTAAGCATTGTATTTTTAGTAGTAGATATGGCCTTAAATATAGTTTAGACTCATTTTTATAAATATCAAGCAATTTCTGGAGTTGAAGGAGGTCGTGAAGAGGTATTTTCCATAGGTATTTTCCTTTAAAAAGAATTTTTTTGGTAGTATATTTCCTTTACTTTAATCCACAGAATAATGTTACAGACTTGGAATTTAAGATGTTATTACAAGTGGATTGTTTCTCTGCTTGAAACGTCAATATAGTTTTCTTGTAAAAATAGTGGTATTAGGCACCTGGTATGAAGGGTGATTTTTTTCATATTAGCATATATGATTATTCCACTGTGTCAAAGGTTTAACAATTCAATTGAGTGAAGCAGGCATTACTTTGAGTAGACAAAAAGAGTAGATAAAAAAATTATTTATGCTGAAGCTTGGTTGAGTTTTCACCAAATATTAAACTCATGTTTTTGAGATGGTCTCTGTAACTAGGACTGCTTTTGAACTCATAATCTTTGTACATCAACCTCCAGAATGGTGGAATTGTAGAAATTAATACATCCTCGGTTTAAATCTTTTTATTTAACTTTTAGTACCTATAGCAAATAAGAATTAACATCCAATGTAAAGATAAAAAAGTTGGACCAAAGTTAGTAAATTAAGCAATATGACTGATTTTTAGAATAATTTCATATGAACTGCTAAATATTCATTTAAGAGACGTTTTAAAGTTTGTTAGTATCACAAAGCTGAGTTTTTCCCTCTGTGAGTTTTCAAGATCTTTAACTGGTAACTTTTAAATAAGAAATTGAAGATGCCATGGTATTAAGGATGCCTTATTCCGGTTAGAATTAATTAACTTCAAATAATAAAGTGGAACATGGATCATAAATTACTTTTTAAGCATTCTGAGCTGTTGGTGCTGTTAGTTAGTCACATATAATTATGTAAGTTTTTCCATTCTAACTTCCACTTTTCTTTATTGATGGATTTTCTTAAAAAGTTCATACTTGTATAATGCATTCTAGTTTCTTATCTACCTTTTCAATATTAGCTTCGTATATTTTTTTTTCTACTAAGAGTGTTCAAAATACTTTATGATGATATGTCATTTATGTATATCATTGTACTTTGTTCATATGCACTCCCCTAATTCTTCTCTTACTCCATTGCAATTACTGGTCTCCTTTCTCTTCCCAGGTAGTCTTACTTCTCCCTTCACTCCCCTTTCTCATGTTTAAATCTAGGAACTGCATATGAGATAGTATATTCAATGTTTTTCTTTTTCCTCTTATTTTTCTTGCTTCTTTTCCTTCTTCCCTTTTAGAACTCTTCCTCCCCAAATAGTTCCCCTTCTAATTTCTTATCATATACGTATGCATGTGTCTATGTGTTAATGATTCAATGTGTTCATAGTTGCATCATAGCTTCCCTTCATATTATAGTTTTTCTCTTCAGTTTCTTTATGATGCACATAGTAAGTATACTCATGTAAGCATGTTTATATCTTCATGAAATTACAAAAATCAGTACAAAAAGCCACATGCATAACAATCTAGATGTTGCATATTAGAGAAAACATGCCATATTTGCCTTTTTAAGTTTGGTTATTTCATTTGACTATAGGTTCCATCCATCTTCCTGTAAATGACATAATATTACTCTTCATGTACACAAATTAATTTTCTTTATCCATTCATCCATTGAGGACACACAGACCACTGCCTAACCACTCTGTATAATGTAATAAACATATGTACAAGTATCATCCAGTATGCTGATTTTGATACCTTTGGGCTTGTATTTGATATTGTTAAATCTTCACTTGGTGAGGTTTATTAAAAAATGGTTTGATACATTATAAAGAAACACGTAAGTCACATTCACTAATAGAGATAATGTAGTCACATACACAGTAATGTTTTATGTAATTGAAAACTTTACCATGAAATAATTATACAATATTTAAAATGTTTATGTTAAATTTTTTGAAGGAGGATTTACTGCGTCTAAAGAAACAGATGCGAGTATTTTGTCAGATTTGTCAACATTATCTGACCAATGTGAATACTACTGTTAAGGAACAGGTTAGTAATTTATGCAGCTCTTTAATGGAAAACCTGCTTAGCATCTAAACTAAGATGAAAATTTAATACTAAAGTGGAAATGCCAAGTAGCTGCCATTTTATGTTCTGAATCCTGCATTTTTCTAGTAAGATATGGAGTCTATTGCCACATCTATTGTTTGACCGAAATAGTTTTTTTAAAAAAATTCTTTAGTGGGATATTACTTTTTTTTCCTTTTTATTGTATTGTGTGTGTGTGTGTGTGTGTGCGCGTGTGTATCAGAGAGCACTGTGTGTCCCTGTGGAGGCCCAAGGGTGACTTTGGGAACCATCCTGGATTGCTTCTTCCTTGTTTTTGCTGTGCTCTGGGATTTCCCAGGCTTCGTCCACCAGGGCCAGAAGTGCAGGAGGCCACAGCAGTTTCTGCTTGGTGGTTTTTTTACCTGGGACATAGGATCCAAACTCAGAACCTTTCACTCATATGGCTGAGTCTTAACCGAGCCGTTTCTCCAGCTCCAGGTAGCACTTACGAGCCAAATAACCTAGATTCCCAGGTGGAACACCATTTACACCATTTGTTAATATAACTTAACTTCAGAAGAATGAAAGACGAGATTTATTTGTCCTGAGAAAACTTCATTTGTTTCCCCAATGATTCTCTAACACAGAATATTATTTTGTATTTGTATTTGCAACCATGATATTCAGCTTAATATTTTCTTTTAAAGTACTTTTGACACATAATCCTCAATGGTTTATCTTGACCAACCTCTCAATACGAATCTTTTTATCAGGATTTAGAGAATGGTTACAGAATTTTCTTAACATCTTCTAGAAACTGGTTCTGCTGATTTTACTTGGCCAGTGTGATTTCCTAATGAGAAAATATCAATTGAGTTGACACTTTGTGTCTTTACTGTGTTATCTTTTTAATATGTTTAAGCTGAAATATCCTTAAATGTGTAAATCACTGTAGTAGTAGTAAGATGAGAAGAGACTGAATGAAGGGTTAAGAACATAATGAGAAAAAGTAAATGTGGTTCTAGTAAGACAGAATAATCATTACAGTTGGCTTCATGGTCTACATTATATATAGACTGTCTTTATAGTAATAGTAAATTTTGCCTTAAGTGTACTTTCTTACCTCCAAAGTTCTCTTTTTATTATTCCTTCCCAGTAGCAGTAATAATTTTTGTAGATTTGTTTCAACTAATATTGTCAGTGTTTGACCCTATTTGGCAGGTTTTATTAAATTTTTTGATATCGTTCTTCAGCCTTTTATTTCTTATGATAATATCAGGTCTACCTCATGTGCATCACCAGTTGTGCTTTGTTGGTTTAATCACAGCATATGTAAATTTTCAGATTTTCTATTCTTTTTTCTACTACTTATCTCCTTGGTCTGTTATTTTCTTACAAAGAATGGTGGTGACACATTTATAAGTCACTTTGTATTATATTCAATGAATATAATGAGGCATTTCAGTCAGTGGAGAAAAGGAGCTGGATTCCAAGCCACAGACTAAGTTCTGACTGGATGCAATCTGGCAGTTTAAACACATACACGCCATTTAATGTTGCTGAAAATATAAAAAGAGAACTTCAGTGAAATTACTTTGTATGTAATAACATTTTGCAAGTGTATGTAGTCAGTATTTAAGAAATTAAGCTTCTTAGTTTTAAAATTGTAAGGAAATACTAAATGAAAATTTTGATAGTTACAAATACAGAAAATTAGACTTTGTTTCTGTGTTAGTTTTTTTTTTTTGTGACATTCTGTAAGAAACTTTGTCATTCTTTCCTTTATTTCAATAGGCCTTCACTATTCTCTGTGATATTTTGATGATCTTCAGTCATCAGATTATGTCAGGTGGGCGTGACATGTTAGAGCCATTAGTGTATACTCCTGATTCTTCATTGCAGTCTGAGTTGCTCAGCTTTATTTTGGATCACGTCTTCATTGAACAGGATGACGATAATAACAGTGCAGGTAAATTCATTGCCATCTTCTTAAGTTTGTGTATCTACTCTATGTCAAATCCCAGTAAAAATCTTACACTGCATGTTTGTCCTTGAAACATGAAGAAAAGTTTGGACATGTATATGTAGTAAAGACAACGCTGTAGTTTCTGAATAAACACAATTCTAGACTTTGCTTGAGTCCTATCTTTACCAAAAAAAGCTCTATGCCTGCACACTGACATCTTATTAGAAAACAATTGAGAAACTGAAAGGAACCAAAACCATTGTTTAAAGTATGTAGTGAAATTGAAGCTGTGTCCAAGCTGCCATGCATCCTAGGATTGCCATAAATGCAGGCCAGTGCATTTGTAGATGATAATGTCATGCCTCGGTGTCTAACGGTTAGATATTCGTAAACTTCACATGCTTTCTGTTTTTCTTTTTTCAGTATTTCACTTGTTTGTTTATGAATGATTGAGAATGTACCCACATGCATGCCATGGTGCACAGGTGTAGTTCAAGTAGTTACATTGTTTTGTGAACTTAACAACTTACTACTTACATTGCTATTCCTCTTCTGTAATAGACATTATTTGTAGACTGATATTTGATTTGTTATATCACATTAGAGAGAAAAATAGGGAATATTTCCAGGGGTGATACACTGAAAGTACATAACAGTAATAGCTGACATATGTGAAGGTCCACTCACTATGCTAAGTACTTCTCTATACTTTTAAATCCACGTGACAGTAATGGTGAGCATTTTTTTTACAAGTAGAGGAAATATTAAGAGCTTAAAAACTCCTCTAATTTCACCAATTTGTTCTGTTGTAGGAAATTTATCTCTAGTCCCTGTGAATAATACTAAGGAAAGATTGAAAATTGTATTTCATAGATCCATCATTATGATAGTCATTAGTATAAAGTATGTTCAGGGTAATCTTTGAAAAGAGCAAATGATACTTTTTAAGTTTTTAAGCATGATTTTGACATATACTGATGATAAAATTTCTGATATTTTATATTAGATATTCTTCTTTTAAATATCTTTTTATTCAAGAGAGAAAGAGAATGCTGCGTGCTGGAACACATGTGGAGGCCAGAGAATAGCTTTTAGGTCTCTCCTTCCACCATGTGGGCTTTTGGGGATCTAACTGTAGTTGTCAGGTTTGCTCACAGATGTTTCACCTCCTGATCTATCTTGCTGACCCTTAAATACATTCTTAAAATAGTTTTAGGACCTCAGTGATGGAGCGTGTGCCCAGCTTCCTTGATATTCTGGGTTCAATCTGCAGCATCCCCCAAAAATGTTGGGATGGGCAGTTAATTTACTAGTGGATATCAAGGATTATTAAAGGACTAAAAACTAGACCATAGGTTTATTTATATATTGAGAATGGTTAACAGGATAATACTATGGACTAGCAATGCACAAAGTAGTCATTATAAATGGCTGTAAAAAGATACTGAAAGCTTTAACCTCACAAAAGAATTAATAAACTGTGCCTATAGTGGCTAAGATGCTTGGTCACAACACCTGCCACATTACTTTAGTCCTCTGTAGCACGGTGGAAGGAGAGCACTCACTCTGAAAGTTGTCCTCTGACTTCAACCCAAGTGCCATGGCATGCATGCATGTGTCATCAATAAATAAATAATAAATAATAAAGTTTTTGTAAAAGCAAGTAATACATAAATACAACTGTATGGTATTAAAGTTTTTCTTTAGTACAGTATAGTTTGGTTTATAATTAATTTGTTTCTAAATCTTTTCATGGGAAATTTCTTACATAGCATTTTATATAAAATACTTCCTACCAGTTTTAATATTCTATTTCAGAGAGATAGATTAGGTGAGAGAACAAGAACACGTGCTTGCCATGGCACATAGGTATAGATCAGATGCTAACTTTCAGAAGTCACTTCTTCTGTGGGTTTTGGGAGTCAAACTCAGGTCCTCAGGTTTGTAAGCAGGCACCTTATGCCTAGTCCCAGTTAAATCACATAATTAGAAACAGTCCTTGGGCAGTACTCGGATGCTTCAATAGGGCTCTCTTGAGTATGGATTTTAGAATTGTGAACCTATCCTGAGAACATAGAATGGTTCTTTATAAGGCTAACTGAATATTTAATATGTATAAAAGAGTAAGTTAAGAGTTGGAGGCAATGTGGCATGATATCCTTGGAGATGGTGAGAGAATTTCTGAGGTTGGTTTGCTTTACGACTTTCCCAATTCATGTCGACTCTTCAGATCTCACGGACAATCCATCCCTAGGGTGAGAATAAGAATGCATTAGATGAGCTCAGTTTTCTTTCTCACTTCATTTGCTCCTATTCTGTGTTCACCAAGCAACCTTCTGTTTATTATTTGATGTGGTCTATTTGAATATTTCAGTGCTTACAATGTTTGATGTTAGGTTTTTTTTTCCCTTTTGGGGGGGTGATATACTACAATAAGAGGGTAAAACATACAGTATAAAATTTTTAAAAATTTAAGTGAAATAAAAGATGGATTAACCCTTGGAACTTTTCTACCAGATGGTCAACAAGAAGATGAAGCCAGTAAGATTGAAGCTTTGCACAAGAGGAGAAATTTACTTGCAGCATTTTGTAAGCTAATTGTATATACTGTGGTAGAGATGAATACAGCAGCAGATATCTTCAAACAATATATGAAGGTAAGTTTGAAAAGGTTTAAGGCTTTTTTTTAATGCATAGAAGAGTTTTAAACATTGGCTTCATGTTTAGGAGCATTAAACTATTTTGAATACTGGATAACTTTTGTAGTATAGATGTAGTTCGTTTTAAAATAGATTTTTTTTCACAGCGGTCTCCTACTCTTATTCCATCTACCTTTGAATCAACTCATATAATAAGACTCTATTTTAACAGCATTTTATCTCTGGCCAGGGGGTGATATCCAGTACCCATCAGGATGGAGCCAAGGGTGGTACAGGAACAGCAAAACTTAAAATAGATTTTTATTATTATTATTATTTCTGCTCATACATACTTAGTAGGTAAACCGGTTCCCTCCCTTCCTTCTCCTCCCCCCGAACCCCTTCCTCCCCTCACCCCTCTCTCAACCTCCCCCAGTGCCTCCCCCCCCAATCCCCGGAGAATCCTTTAATGTGCATGTCAGACTCTCCTCTGGGCCCTCCTCTAGATGACATACAAGGACCCAGTGGCATTTCCCTGAACCCTTTCCTGTGTTCCCCTTAAGCATAGGAACACTACTGTGGCTGTCAATCCCTTGCCTCCAAGGATCTTGGTGCCTTTAGCAGATGCTAGACTTTGTGAGGTCAATAGTGTGTTGGACATTGCGCCGGGCATGCAAAGTCCAATTATGATTGCTTCGGCCCTAACTTGTGTGGAGTATCTTGCAAATCATTGCTCCTCCCATCCTTTTGCTCTTACACTCTTACCGCCCCCTCTTCCGCAAATGTCCCTGAGCTTCAGGATGGGGAGATATTAGTCTGGTCTATTCTAGGTGGTTGATATAGAGTCTCTGAAGTTCTGGATAGTGGTTTGTTGATTTTCTTTAGCAGTTTTGTTGCTCCTGCAATGCCCTTCACTCCATCGTGATGGGCACTGTATGTCACCCCCTGGCCAGAGACAAAAAGCTGTTAAACTGGAGTCTTATTGTAAGAGCACATTCAAGGGTAGATGTAATACTTATACCCAAAAGTGGAATCGCAGGGTCATATGGCGTTAGGCAATGGGAGGGGTCAATCACCCATTTGCAAAATGGTTACTTTTTAATCTGCTGGACTATATGCCCTCCCCTTCTGGTGAGTTCATACCCCCTTAGTTGTAAATGATCAGGAACGAATTGTGAACTTAACCAGGTGTCACATTACTTTCTTGCCGTCCTTGATGGAGGCCTATTTTCTCTACTGTAACATGGTCACTTCTCTCCTTGTTTCTGGTGTGGCCCTCCAACCCCATCCCTCCTGTTCATAATCCTTGCAATTACTGTAGGTAATACATAGATTTACCTATGAGTGTCTCAAGATGGGCTGGGTCGGTTTGGTATTAGGAGCCACCTATTAGGGAGTACATACGGCGCTTAATTTTCTGGGTTTGGGATACTTCACTTAATATAATTGTTTCTAATGACATCCATTTCCCGGCAAATTCCAGTAATTCATCATTTTTGATGGCTGAGTAGTACTCCATTGTATAGATGTACCACAGTTTCCTTATCCACTCGTCAACTGTTGGACATTTGGGTTGATTCCATGTCTTTGCTATTGTAAACAGTGCTGCTATGAACATGGTCGTGCTTGTGCTATCAAGGTGAACCTCTGCTGTATGGGTGGTTATACCCAAAAGTGTTATCGCAGGGTCATATGGCATTTCAATCTTTAATTTCTTTCAGAATCTCCAGAGGGCTCGCCAGAGTGGCTGTATGAGCCTGCACTCCCACCAGCAATGTAGGAGAGTTCCCCTCTCTCCACATCCTCTCCAGCATTTGTTGTTGTTTGTGTTGTGGATTTTTTCCATCCTGGCCGGGTGAAAATTATTTTTAATGTAAACTTTTTTGACTTTTTTCAAGAAGTAAAAATGTATGTAGTAAATTGCTCAAAACCAACTTAATTCTTTATTTAGAATGTTTTGGTACATAAAAACTGTGACACAATCGAAAAATACATTTGGAAATTGAGTTTTTTGGTATAAATTTTTTTTACACTAAGGCATATGAATTTATTTAACAAATTTGAAACTTCTAGATTTAGGTATTCTGAATTTTTCATTATTTTTATTAGGAAGAGTATTCTGTCATTTCCGACAAGTTTTATTTATTATTTATTATATATTTGTTTATTATTTATTTATTCTAATTTGTGCAAATTCTTTTCTAGTATTACAATGATTATGGAGATATCATCAAAGAAACAATGAGTAAAACGAGGCAAATTGACAAAATTCAGTGTGCTAAGACGCTTATTCTCAGTTTGCAGCAGGTAAGACAATAACTATCAGCTTTAGTTAAGGTAGTTGACATTTACCTGTTAATATGGTAATAATTGAAACTGGGCAAATGGTGCAGTAGATAATTCATAAAAGTAACTTTACAACATCATTAGTAGATGAAATATGAGGTAATTTTTGGCTTTCTAGCTGAAAAGATTAGCAAAGCCCTAGATACTGCTATCTAAAGTATGCAGATAATTGGTATGGTTTGCAATTTGCAAATATCTGGAAAACATTGTAGCATGAGTTATTAATTTGTAAAAATCCTCTATAGAGTTTGAAAATAAAAGGAAAACAATTATAGGGATAGTATCCTTATAAAATTATACCTGTCTCTGGCTTTCTGGAAAATTATTCACCAAAATGATACTAGTTGATATGTTAAGATGCAGCAAACCATTTGCATGGTAGGTCAAAGTTACCCTGCTTCTCTACCTGCTGCTTCCAAGTTCTCATCCTGGGCAACAGATGGGCATTTTTTGTATTGTTCCAAAGCTGTAGTTGTGTATATATTAATAAATTTTATTATATTGAAAAAAATGCTAGTAGTTGTTAACTTGGTTTGGGAGATTTCCAGAAAAAAGTATTTTTTTCTTCATAAATTTTCAAAGTTGTTTTAGTGTGCATGTATAACCAAAATATAAGAAGCCTCTAATTTTTTCACTGGCAGTGCAGGTTTAATTAGGTAAACTTATTTACTTTGAGTCATTTTCATCTCACAAACCAAATTTGCATGGAGAATATACTCTAACTCATTGGAATATGATACTTTATTGCGTTTTAAATGTAGACATGAAAGAAAGGTCTTAATTTCATTTCTAAGTTTGAATATTTGTTAAAATTATCAAAGTCTGGGCTGGAGAGATGGCTCAGGGGTTGTGACTCTGTCTCACAAGCAGAAGGTTCTGAGTTCGGATTCCAGGTCCCACGTTAAAAAAAAAAATTATCAAAGTCTAAATAAATGTTTGCTATAAAATAATGGCTGCTGGTTATAGTAAATTTAGAAAATAAAATTTTTGGAGGAGCCAGTGGTGTGTATTTATCAATTTTTCAACTTTATTAAACTGTAGAATTGATGAATAAAGTATTTATTTACAGTATATTACATGAAGTTTATGCACACTCATTGTGAAGTGAGTGAATTTAGCTGGTTAGCTTATTTGTTACCTTACATAATATTCTTTTGCAGTAAGAGCAGTGAACATCCACCCTTACCATTTTTTTCCTTTAATCTCATCTTGCCTTTTTGTTTTTGTTTTTTTTTTTTTAATTTTTTTTTTTATTCAATTGTGCGTGTGTGTGCGCGCGTGTGTGTATGTGTATGTAGAATCATGGGCGAATTCGGGAACCACCATGGACCACCTCCACCTCCTCCTTGTTTACTCTGCCCTGGGATTCACAGGCTCCGCCCTACCAGGACCGGAAACGCAGGCCGCCCCAGCTTCCGCTGGCGTCTATACGTGGGGTCTAGGATCCGAACTCAGGACCTTCCGCCTGCAAGGCAGAGGCTTAACTCCTGAGCCACCTCTCCAGCCCCGGTTTTTGGTTTTTTTAATGGGCATATATTAACTTATTGCATAGCTTGGCCCAGCAGCCTTGGTCCAAAGTCCTTTTGTCTCCATCTCCTGATTGCTACAATTACAAGTCTCTGCCCTGGTGCCTACATAGGAGTTTTCAAGTATACCTTTGTGTGGTGTGTGGAAGCAAACTGTATGCATATGTGTGTTTACCTATGTGAGGTTCTTGTACGTGCTCTGTCATTGGGCTATACCTGCAGCCCTGCTGTACTTCATAGTTAACTATGTTCATTGTATTGAACAGTTGATCTCTAAAAGTTAATTACCCTAAATGAAAATCCCTCCACAATCCCTCTATTTCCCTGACTGTTGATAGTAATCTTTCTACTGTCTGCATTTATCCAGCTTCTTTTTTTTTAGGTTCCATGTAAGTGAAGTCCTATACATCATTTGACTTTCTATGCCTGGCATATTTTGCTTAATAAGAGTCTTGCAGGATCATTACTACTTTGAGAAATGATGTAATTTCTACCTTTTAGACAATACTCTATTTCATGTTTACATACACATTCATGTTTGTATACCATATTTATTCATCTGTTGATGGAAAAAAATTAGGTAATTGCATGTATAATTGAATAAAGTCTTAGAATTGTTTAGTCATAGAATATCAATTCTAAAGCCTCTGTTGCTTCATGATGAAAATTCGTGGTATGAGGTTTCATCACTCAGAGGTGAACAGTGACTTTACATTCCTGATACCCTGGCTTCCATCCCCCAGTAATACAAAAAGAAAAGATAGTTATCTTGTAGTTTACTGGGTTTTCTTTTGCTTTATAGTGTTATATACATTAATAGTCAGTTCATATCAGCTAATTCATAGTCTAGCAATATTAACCCAAAGACTTTCTACCATCAGTAACCATTTATTTTAAAAATACTTTTATTTTTGATCATTTTGTCATCTTTTTAAAAAAAAATCTGTTTCTTAAAACTAAGTTTTGTGTGTATCAAAGAATAATGTAGATCACTTGTGGAGGACCAAGGGTGTGTTCAGGAATCATCTTGGATTGGTTCCTCCGTTTTGCTTTGCTCTGGAATTTACCAGCCTCCACCCACCAGGGTAGGAAGTGCAGACCTCCACCATTTCTGCTTGGTCTTTTTATGTGGGACCTGGGATCTGAACTTAGGACCTTCTGATTAAGAGACAGCAACTTAACCGCTGAGCCATCTCTCCAGCCCCTCAAAGTCCATGTTTTAGTTAATCATAAAATTCAGTATATTTATATAACACCTATATTTTACATAGAAATTATATTTAAAATATATTAATTCATAGTTATCAAAAATATTAACATTGCCCTTTTTCCTTCCAAACAGCTTTTTAATGAGATGATACAAGAGAATGGCTATAATTTTGATAGATCATCTTCAACATTTAGTGGCATAAAAGAACTTGCTCGACGTTTTGCATTAACTTTTGGACTTGATCAGTTGAAAACAAGAGAAGCCATTGCCATGCTACACAAGTAATCTCCCAATATTTTGTTCAGTGTTTGTATTTTTTAGTTGCCTGTGCTTTCATTTTGAATAACTAAATTCAATTAATTTTGTTGCTAATTTAAGAAACTGTTAAATAGCATTGTTTCATAAGGACTGAAACTCATTTTTATAAGAATCACTTAGTTTTAATGAGAATAGCGTGGGATATTTATTATTTACAAATTTAATGAAAAGCAAAGCAATATCCATCAGACATTATAAAATTTCTTTACATCATTTCACAGTGCTAGATAGAGAAGTCTTTAAGGTTTCATTCCTTTGTCTCAAGTTTTTTTCCTGTTCTATTTTCTTTTTCCTTTATATCGAGCCACAGATTCCTTTGCATATTTTTAATTAAAATTCAAAATACTTTGACTTTATATTTGGTAGGTAATTTAGTGATCCATTAAATAGTTTTATTATTAATTGCTTGGTTTGTATGTAATGCAATGGTTTTATTGTGGCTCAGACTTTTTCTAATAGGTATATTTCAGAGTTTGACCATACGTTAAGTCTCTTCTATTCCTTAAATGCAAATTATAGAATCATCTTTAAAAAAGAACAGACGGATTTGGATACTTATTTAACTGAATGAAATCTCTCTTTTTTTTTCTCATTCATTCCTTTTGCATAATCAGTTTAAAAAAATCTTACAGGCTTTCTTGGAGGAAATTTCCTTTTGACATTTATTTTACATATACCTCTACAACTTTAACCTTGCTCTAAAACGGATTCTTTTTTTATATCTTTTAATACATTGGTGATACTTTTAGGCAATATTTAGGAACAATATATTATTTTCAGAAGTAACATGATTTTCTTTTCTGTTCCAATTATCTGCATTGTGTGTGTGTGGTTAACCCCATTGCATTTAAATAGAGTGTGATATTGGGTTGTTACCTTGATGAATTGAGGTATTTAAATTATGGCATTAATATAGTTAAAATGGGCCCCGGTTAGAGTTTAATGTTAAAAACTTTAAAGAAGTCATTTTAAGTGGCTGTCATGTGTAATTTGTAGAGTAGGACTCTTTCTGAGGCAGAGATGATCTGTTGATCGTTATGTGATAGAACATGGGTTAATTCCTATGGGAAAGAATCAGCAAGAGAAGAATGTATGCAGAGCCTGCTGACACATGCCTATAATCCCAATATTTGGGAGGATCATTAAGTTCATGGGTACCCTGAGTTCCAGTCTGGCCTGTGCTACACAGTGACACTCTGTCTCAAAACAAAAACCAAATGCAAAACAAATAACAAAAAAGAAAGAAAAATGGAATGTAGATTTAACCAAACTGTATGTAGTTGATGACTGATGTGCATTTTGTTTGTTTTAGAGTGATAGGATAGTTTTTTAAATATTTATTTCATTCTTTTCTTTACAGAGATGGTATAGAATTTGCTTTTAAGGAGCCTAACCCACAAGGGGAGAGCCATCCACCTTTAAATTTGGCATTTCTTGATATTCTCAGTGAATTTTCTTCTAAACTACTCCGACAAGACAAACGAACGGTGTATGTATTTTCTAGAAATATTCAATGTGGCTTCATTTTGGAATTCTAAAGAATAGTATTTATACTCGACTTCTTTCTGGTAACTTTTGTAACATTGCATTAATGTACAGAGACTATATACTTCTACTAATCTTTATAACTTTCAGGATTGTAATTGAATTCTATGTATAATATTAAATATTGTTTCCCTCCCAGTATAATTGTTGCATTTGGGATGTAACTTTAGTGCTTTGTGTATTATTTGTATTCTTCCCATAGCCTAACTAAGAAGGAAGCATTTGAAGGACGAAAGTATTGAGTCTGTCAGGTGTGTTCTAGGCGGTCTGCATCTTAAAGTTGTAGCTGCACTGCAGTGTAAATTTCCTGTTCTTTCCTTTTCCTTTACTCTCCCTGTCCTCAGTTTATCATTAAACAGATTCTTTTCTCTGTTTAGTTAGTTTCTGGGTTAGTTTCCTAAAATAATGACTTACATGAGAGAACAGAAGATAGATTTGAATATTGACTCTTTCAAATATGAGATTGTAAGTCTTTCCCAGTTTAATCTTTTGTGAAACCACTGTAGATTTTGTACAACATCAGTGACTGGTGATAGAAACCACAGAATTGGTTCCTTAAGCTCCCCCCCCCCGAATAAATGGGAAGTACAATAAGTACTTTCTTGGATCATGGGACCATTTCATATCTTGATGAGTGTGTAGATTAAATGAATACATGCATTTATAACAGGGATCCAACTGTGTTTGCCATTTTGGTACATTTTATTATGTATTGATTTATTCCCAATTAGTAATTGCATTGGCTGGAAATACTGGTGTGTGCCTGTTGTCTTAGCTGTGTGGGAGAATGAAACAGGAGAACTTGAACCTAGCATTTTTAGGCCAGCCTGGGCCATATAGTAAGATTTTGTCTCTTTAAAGGAAACTATATGGACTACTATTTATAGAAATGGATTAAACAGTAAATTACTGTTTATTACATAGCAGGTGAGAAAAAATTAGTATCTTCAGGGTTATAGAGCAATAGAACCACTTATATTACTGCTAAAGATAAATTGATACATGACATCTTTGTGGGGCCGTGTAAGACCATATAGTAAAGTTTAGGATTTGTACTGCCTCCAGACCTAGTTACTTCATTTATGTGTACATACATTAAAAAAGATTTCAAGCATGTGCATAATGATCCAAACCATTGAATGTGGAAAAACTTGAAGTAACCTAGCTATCTGTCTTCTAGAAAATGAATCGGTAGGTTATAGAACACCTGGTAGTGGTCAATATTGCAAAATTAAAAAAAACATAATGTTGAGTACAAATAGAAAAGTACACAATTATGCTATGATATTTACAGACCACTGTATAATAAAAGCCCCATAAGTATGCTTGGGGCTTATAAGTAGCATGCTCAGGTTAGTGGAAACCTAGAGGAAGAGAGGAAGAGAAACAGAAATGGTTTCCATGGTGGGTACGTATTTTTAATGTTCTGTTAGGCTATGTTGTAGATACAGAGTTTTAAATCTCTCTACAAGTTAGTATATTTTGGCTAAAAGAATTGGTAGCCATTTCACAGACACACTTAAGAATACTATAGTATGGTAGAATTATTATATACATGTATATATATGCACATACACATATAATACAATATATAATATAACTCAAAGGACATATTGAACAGTCATTGCAAAGAAACAGTATGTTTTATTACTGATTTCTCCTATGCTATAAATCTGAATTGATTGGAAATAGTCATTAATCACTCCAGATACTTGAATTGCATGTTATAGTTAGTTGGTAAATGTATCTAAGTATAATGTAGCCTTTTCGAATACTTTGTCTTGTATGCCATGTCCTGGAACCTAAATCATGGTGATATGGCTCATTTATATAATTATGGGCACATTGCAATGTCTTTCTTCACCTACAGTGGAGGTAATGTTTCACAAAATAGTAAAATAGCTAAGAAACCTGAGAAAAATAATCACCTCATAACACGTGAATGTTAGTTAAATTTTGTTATAAACTTTATGGTAATTTGCATACAAGGGTAGATACATGAATTCTACCATCAAGCTGAGATTTAGGAGATAGGGAATATATGTGATTTTTCTCTGTCCTTTGCCAGTACAGGGACATAACAGATACTCAAGAAATGTTAAGCTGAAATTCTTCAAATTGTTATTTCATTCAATGTGACTATTGATGGAGATAAAATTGCTTATTATTGTCCTGTTGAATCTAAAATTGAATAGTAAAGTAATATGCCCAGGTGCTTTTAAGTATTCAATTAATTAGCACCTCTGTGAATCAAAGTTAACAGTTTCTTTTTCTTTTTAAGGTACGTTTACTTGGAAAAGTTCATGACCTTTCAGATGTCACTCCGAAGGGAAGATGTATGGCTTCCATTGATGTCTTACCGAAATTCTTTGCTAGCTGGTGGTGATGATGACACTATGTCTGTCATTAGTGGAATCAGCAGTCGGGGGTCAACTGTGCGGAGTAAAAAATCGAAACCATCTACAGGAAAACGGAAAGTGGTTGAGGGCATGCAGCTTGCACTCCGTAAGGACATAGTTAATTTTGTTGACATTTACCCCTACTGTTTATTAACTCAGTTGTTATTAAGATTTATCTAATTTTTCAGTTGACATGAGATATTCATGTTTGTCAGTTATGTCTGCCTGTACTGTTTTAACTATTTTCTGTACCTATACTCAGTTCTGAGCTTTTCAGGTACATCTTCATGTTTCAGATGAGAAAGCTAGTACAGACAGTTTGACTGTTTAATCAGCCTCCTCTACTGTATGCACACAGAAATGGACCCAGTATTATAGTCATTAACTATATATAGTTATATATATATATAGCTATATAGTTTTAGGTGCAGCCAGAGATTGAGAGTTGTATTCTTTGAAGAATTTCTATGCAGAAATAAATGATCGGGAAGAACTTGAGAGAAAGTGATAGGATATGTTTCATATGTAGAAATATATTACACTTCATGTTCTTGGGCTTCTAGCATCTTAGTTTGGTTCAGTATGGACCTGAGGAAATGATTTTCCTTTTGTCAGGAGCTTTTATACGAGTTACATAGTTTTACGAGTTAACATAAAGAATAACTGCCTTAAAACTTAGGACAAGCAAGGATTGAAATGTGTGGTACCTTAATGAACTAGAAAACTTTAAAGGCTGGTAGCTACATCCCTGTCTGACTTCCTTGTTATTGGACTCTGAAGCTTGTATCTTGATGTACAAGAAGTGTAAGCTACCAGTGTAAGGCCTAGGCCTAGAAATTGGTATAGTATAACTGCTACAATACTTTTTGGCCAAACAATCATAGCTATTCCAGGAGGAGGGTCACAGTCTTCTACCTGATTTTTTATTTTATTTTGTTTCATTTTGTTTTTGTGAGACACTTTTGCTATGCATCCCTGGTTGGTCTTGAACCAAAGAATCTCCTGTCCATTCTAAGTTCTCGGACTGGACATGTGTCATCCTGCTTAGCTAGTTTCTATCTCTTAATGGGAGGGATGCCAAAGAATTTTGCTATGATATTTTTAAATTGCTACACAGTTCATTAACATATATTAAAAACTTGATTATCTTATGAATAGTTTCAGTATTTTGTCAAATTATAACCTTATACTTAGAACTTGTTCAGTTTTGGAATTGGTTATAAAGTTCCAGGATCGCAGTTGATAAATGGATCTTTTAAATAGTGCTAATGGTTTATAAAAACCTGAAAGAAATTTTCTTAATTGTTTAAATAGAATATTTATCCAAAGGCAATGCTTCATGCATATAATCATAAATCTCTAAAAGCATTTTTTTGCCTGAATAGCTATGAATTTGTATTGAGCCATCAAATCAGTTTAATATTGGGTTATAAATATAGTACAATTCAGAATGATCTAATTGTATTGTAAAATGTGCAGTATAGTCGGATCTATTACTTGTGTTTTAGTTCATTTTTCCTTAAAACTTTTTCTCTTCCTGTCTCCTCCTTTTCCCCTATCCCTCTACCCCATCTTTCCTAATAGCTCAAAAATCAACAATCAGTAACAATTTTTGCCCCCCAAACAGTGATTTTGAAAATTGCTATTGTATCAGTAGTAACACATGTGAATTTGTGTTTTATAATCATGGGAATACCTATAAATGTTAAGAAAAAAGCCTTTTGTAGATGTGTAGCTTTAAAAAAAAAAAAAACCAGCCATGCCTAATGTACATATAAACTTGGTTTCCCTTACTGTTAAGTTCTTAAAACTATAGTCATCAACATCCTATATATTGAGAGCAACCTTCTTGTAGTCTGTAGTCCTCATATTACATCTGATTTTCCGTGGCTATACAATTCGTCTCCTATCTGCCCTGTTTATATTCGCTTTCCTATTCTTAGTCCATATCCCCCCACTACTGCCATGTTGCCTACCAATTGCTTATGTTCTGTAAAACTTTTCAGAAGTACTTTCTTGTCACCTTAGCATGGATGGCAAAGTATTCCATATATTGAGTCCTTTTTAAAAAACAGTTGTATTGTGTAGCCCACATTAGCCTTGCACCTGGTATCCTCCTGCTTTGTCCTCCTGAGTGCTAGTGTCCACCTACATATTGAGTCCTACTTACTTATCCTAGTCTTGTCTTCTCTGTAGGTTGAACTATATGAAATTGTTATTTTTTTTAGGCCAACTATCAGCAGATTAATTCAATTCAGCCATTGTTCTTTCATGCCTTCGGTTCTGTTTGAAGAGGTTTATAAGTTGATTCTGTATAGCTGTCTCATCTCTCATTGCTTCCATACCCACTATATTCCTTTTCTCTTAGCATTTACCACTCCATATTGTACTTGTCTGTCTGTCCTTTGTCTACAAATAAACTGTAGGGCTGTGGCTGGAAATGAATTTTGCATTTACCTGTGCATTGCCCCATTGCCAGAATCAACCTGTGGTCACTAAGCAGATGTTTGTTGGTTTGAATGGGTTGCATTTGACATTGGATGAGTTATAATTAGTGACTTAACTTCACTGCTGTAAACTCTCTCTTTCAGCTGAAGAAAGCAGTAGTAGTGACAGTATGTGGTTAAGCAGAGAACAGACACTGCATACCCCTGTTATGATGCAGACACCACAGCTCACTTCCACTATTATGAGAGAACCCAAAAGGTTACGGCCAGAGGATAGCTTCATGACTGTCTATCCAATGCAGGCAGAACATCATCAAACACCTCTTGATTATAAGTAAGTACATTTGATCATTTTCTTTACTAGAACTTTATTAATTACATAGAAAAAAGTTAAGTTAAAAGAAGAATAAAATTCTCCTTGAAGCACGCAGGTAACATGGATGTTAGCTCAAAGACAACAAGAGGAAGCAAGGCAACAGCAGGAGAGAGCAGCAATGAGCTATGTTAAACTGCGAACTAATCTTCAGCATGCCATGTAAGTGAGAGTGCCTTATTGTCTGAGTTTAGGAAGTTCACTAATTCATCTTAACATATTTTATTGTGTGCCTTATCTAAAATTTCAGCAAACTCTCTAGAGTAACTAAGCTGAAATAATCAAGGAGCTAGAAATTGGTCTTTCCAACAGAAAAATAAAATGTTAAGGTATTTAACTAGTTAGCCAAAGGACCAGTCAATTCTAGATTGATCTGTTGGAAAAATATAACATGAATCCTTGTTTATTTTGGTACACAGAATTAAAAATACATTTCTGTTACATCTTAATTGATTTTCCCACCATTTTAGTTCAGGTCCTCATCTTCCACCTGAACTACTGTAATTAGTTTCTAACTTTTTTTTTCCTTGAGTCCCCCATTTATCTTTTCACCAAACCCCTCCCTTCACACTCTCCACCACTCCATCATTCACACTGCCATTAAAATTAAAATTTTAGAATAAAAATCTTACCATGTAACTCTCTTACTTAAACTTTCCATGGCTTCCCATTGCCTGCTGAATAAAGTTCAAACTTCTTAGTTCATGGCATGCAAGATCTTTGAAAATATAGTCCCTTTTACTTTTTAGTACATCACATGTCATTACCTGGAAACTGGTAATATCAAGCTCAGGTGTCACCTTAAGTTAAGAAGCTGCAGTCATCTCTGCTTCCATAACACTATGTATATTCATATTTCTTCTAGCATTTGCCATATTGTATTGTAATAATCTGTGTATGAGTTTGTCATTTTTCCTAGACTGTGAGCTCCTTAAGGGCAGGGACGCCATTCATTGCTTGTTAGTACTTGACACATAAAAAGTGCTCAGTAAATGTTCTTTGAATGAGTAAATGTTCAGTGCTTAAGAAATTGTAGCTTTCTCTTAAATATTTTGTTTTTACTGTATTCTATATGAGAACTTCATGCATCTTTTGGAAATCTTTATGTACTGTGGCTCCAAATGAAATTGTAGACAAGTGAGCTTTAGATAATGTTTTTTTCTATGTGTTGACTTGGTATACAGGGCAAAATGTGATTCTTACTATTTTAAGCTTTTAACCATTGTAATATAATGTAATGCATGTTTTAATATTGAGAGACAGTGATTGTGATCCTCTTGTTTTTTAAATTTCTGTTTATAACAAGAATTTAATTGTTTTTCATAAGAAATGATCACTTAACCACATGAATGGTGGTATGTCACTTTAGTTATCCCTGTCATGGTCTTATGAACATGTGTTGAGACCTAAAGTTTGCTTTATGGCAGGTGTAGATTCTGATCCTCCCTTGGCGCATATGATCATTGCCTGTATTATCACTTGGTTCTGTCCTCTTTCTGTTTCTCTAATCATATTCTTTTTAATTTATGGTTTTATTTCACACTCGATCATACAATAATTTCTTAGCCTCTACTTAGTCACCAGTCCAAGCAGTCCAGAATTCTGTCATGTAATCATTTGATTAATACGTCTTCTCTGAAAACTTGGTGCCAGTTCCTAAGATCTTCTAGAGCTCTCATTACTTACTATCATTTATCATTATTTTTCGTCCAGAGTTTAATGACTAATTACAAGTCATATCCCTGGGTGACTGAAAGGGATTGTTTGAGTTAAATGGCTATCACCAGAGGATTTTTTTGTTGCTGTGTCATGCGTGGTTGATTGCCTGAGATATAAAAGTACTTGTGTTTGATGGTGGTTTTCTTTCAATAATTTTGATGTCTGCTCTATAAGTAAAATACTTCTAAGTTTTATTGTCCACTGCAGTTTATATCTCATGCATCTTCTGTTATTCTCTAAAGGAAATACAGAATGGATCTCTGGTGTTTTTGACTATGTGTACTGCAAAACACCTGTATTATCTTTATATGTATCCTGCCTCTACAAAATATAGTAAAATTGTCCATTATCTGAACTGTTGAGGTTATCATTAACCTGTTAGTCTAGGGAGCTTGGATCAGATATTACAATCTACCATACTACTTTATGCATTTTAAATATTTAGTAAATAATTTCATAATTTGAGATTTGGGATTGGGGGTAGGGCTGAGGGATCTTTGGATAACAAAAGAAGGTAATGTCGGGCTGGAGAGGTGGCTCAGGGGTTAAGCCTCTGCCTTGCAGGTGGAAGGTCCTGAGTTTGGATCCCAGATCCCACGTATAGATGCCAGGCGGAAGTGGGGGCGGCCTGCGCTTCTGGTCCTGGTAGGGTGGAGCCTGTGAATCCCGTGGCGGAGGAAGTGGAGGCGTCCATGGTGGTTCCCGAATTCGTCCGTGGTTCTACACACACACACACACACACACACACACACACACACACGCACGCACGCACGCACGCACGCGCACACATACATACACACACACGCACAATTGAATAAAAAAAAATTAAAAAAAATAAAAGAAGGTAATGTCAGCCAAGTTGGGAAGCAAGAAGTCACATTCAGTTTCCCCATTGGACTAGCTGCTTTAGGCTGACCTGGACTAGTTTTTGAGCTTAGTTTATTTTCCCAGTAATTATGTGACAAAAGACAGAGATTTTGGAATTAGGTTATATTTTTCCTTTTTTTATTTTAAGTTTTGAGTTTCATAGAGCACAAAACTTCTACTTGTAGAATTGTCAGCCATTTTTATCTGAGGAAGAATTAATCCCTTCTTTGAGTATATTCTTAACAGCATTTGTATATGTTGTAATATTTATCATTTTGTCATACTCGTTTATCTCTGTTTTCCCATTGTAGATTGTGAGCCCCTTGAGGGCAGGAACCATGTTTTCATCATTCTTTTCATCCATAGGACACAGTAGAAGCCTGCCACAGAGTAGGCATCATGTGAATGGATTAGTGACTGTATGCCTGGTGCATATTAGGCACTGAGTGAATGAGAACTAATGAGTCAAATTTGCATTCTATATAATCAGAATACCTGCCTTCTGAAAGCATCATTTATTTGGTTTGTTTTTTGTTTGTTTATTGATTTGTACCTTGCCTACTTTCGAAAAGGGTTTTTGAGGTATCTCGTATGTTCACATGTAGCTACTTCTCACTGAACATAGAATATGGCATAAGAGAACTATCAAACTAAGTATATCAAAGTATAATGCAGACTAAACATAAATCCTTTTATTTTTAAGCAACTGAACATTGGGATTTTGACATCATTTAAGAGATGATCAGTGCCTAATCATTCTCCCTGACCTTTAATTCCATCATTTTCCATTAAACTTGAATATAGAAAGTCACATAGTTGCTGCCTATGTATTAGTTGTTATGACTTTGGTTCAATTCTTCACTTTGCTTTATATTTCTCTAGTCGGCGTGGTACAAGCTTAATGGAAGATGATGAAGAGCCAATTGTTGAAGATGTTATGATGTCCTCAGAAGGAAGAATTGAGGATCTTAATGAGGGAATGGATTTTGACACCATGGATATAGACTTGGTAAGAAATACATAGAAGTAAGATTTTTCTGTTTAGATCTGTTGAAAATGAAGTTTTGATATTTATTATAAAAAATGGAAAATACACTCTACAAAAATACATTTTCTAGGGGTTTAGGTATGTAAGAAGGGACTAGTGAGTGAAGATGACTGGCAAGGGTGATGATTCCTTGTTTGAGATAGCAAAAATGATGTATTTGTACTTAAATTTAATTTAGGAATATATATAAGTATATATATAAGTATGTTTTGCTAGTGTTTCCATGACTACAAAAAAACCCATAATTTTGAGTTGAGGAAATGACTCATTGGGTTTGGATCCCCCAACACCCATAAAAAAATCCAGGTGTAATAGTACACATCTTTTACCCAATCTCTGGATGTTGCGGGAGGGAGGAGACAGGTATATCCCTGGGGATTTACTGTATAGTCTAGCTGAAATGGTAACTTTAGGTTCATTGGGGGAACCTGTCTGAAATAATGTAGGGAGCAATCTAATCAACATAACCAACATTGACCTGTGTCCTCTAAAGGGACGTATATATCATGCACATGCTTATACCCCACACTCATCCACACAAATCAAACAATACTTAATGGCTTATATTACTAAGTTTTAAAAAAATATTTATGAATATTTTATCACACCACCTTATAATTTTCCACTTAACAAAACGTATATTACAAAGTTGATAGTATTCTGCTATTGAGATAAATTTTTATATCAGATGTAAATTACTTAAAACAAGGGTATATTTTAGTTAATGATTATATATGGTTAGGGTTTATTTATAATGTTTGTATTTCATTTTGCCAAGGGTCTCATTCAACTTTGCAAGGTAGATTGTGATGATCAAGAATATTAAAATTTAAAAAGTTCGCTTATCTAAGAAAAACAAATCTTGTGATTGATAAAGTGGAGATTTCTATAAGCCAAGTTGTATTTAGTAATATATGGCATATTTGTAAAAGAAAGAAATGTTTTTTCTTTTTAAAATATTACAACTTGGTATTTTCAAAGGGAAATGATTTAAGAAGTTTTTTAAATTGAAAAATTAATTTTCTAGTTTGGGACTTTAGTATTATTTCAAGAAAGCAAATAAATTGTTTTTGTACTTTTAAACATTGTACTTTTGAGTAAGCAGTATTTGAAATAAGATACATTTGCAGTCATATAAGCCCTGCAGGCAACTAATGATAATATGGCTATTGTCACTTAGTGTCTGGTTTATGGATATACCAAATGTCAACTTCTTTTTTCTTTCTTAGCCCCCATCAAAGAATAGACGAGAGAGAACAGAACTGAAGCCTGATTTCTTTGATCCAGCCTCAATTATGGATGAATCAGTAGGTCTAATTTAAATGTTCCCCAGGATATCAAAATGAAAACTTTAGGCAGCAACTAAGTTTGAGATTGAAGAGCTAGTGCAACATACTGAGAATGGACGAAAATAATTGGACCTGAGGAAAAAGGATGTTAGGCAGGATTTTGTTGGGTGAGAGTGAAGCCGCAGTGATGACAGTGTTTATGAATTCTTGGTGCAATGGAATTTGAATGTTAAGCATTTCGAGCTTTCCTGTAGTTTTGGATTGTCCACTGAAAGATTTTAAATGAAGGAATGTCATGAATCAGGATTGTATTTCAGAAAGAATATCTCAGCAACCGTATGGATAGAATGAATGGAGGATTAAAGATAATATAAAATAATAACAAAGCTGGGTGTGGTGTCATACAACTGTAATCCCAGCACTTGGGAAGCTGAGGAAGAAGGGTCATGAGTCCAAAGCCAACCTGGGCTACATAATGACACGCTGTTTCAAAAGAAGTAAATACTTGAACAAGAGTGTGGTTAATGAAGAGAGGGACGTGACATTTTTAGGATGAAAAGTTGATCACCCTTTATGACCTTTAACTGTCTTTCTAATCTTTCCTATCAGTACCCTCTGACATACTCTTCTTCCTGGGGGTTATTTCAGGGCCTCCTCAATAATGACTTCAACTACCGAAGAACCTTATAAATAGATCATACTGCCCTATCCCTCTTTTATGTATACTTTGGGGAATTATCTTTCTAATATGTAGATACGATTTTCACCCATATGTCGCTCTTATGATTTCCTCCCTACCTTGCAATTAAGAAAAAATTCTGGGTCTTCATTCTGGCAAACAAAGCTTTTCGTGATCTGTCCTTTAACCTGTGACAACATGTGTTTTGTACTCTGCTGTAGCCATCCCACATTTTAGTTCTGTGCCATAATATGTTTTTCATGGCTCCAGGATGCTTTTATAAATTCTTTCTCAGGCAGAAATACCTTTCTTTTTTTCTCCTGGGGAAGTCTTCCCTTAATATTCAGTTCTGGTATTGCCTGTAATATTTTGCTGTCCTCTTTTAAAACTGTATACACTTTTATTATGATAATTACCACACTAGTATTTTGAGATAGGCTATTAGATGGCCTGATCTCTAAATAGACTCCACTCCCACTCCTTGGAGCAGTGGTAATGTTTATTTTGAGTTCTGATTCACATGATAATTATTTAGGTTTATTAAATACTCTCCTTACTTTTCGTGTTTACCCATTCATATTCTTCCCTCCTTACACTTAACTTGGGTAACTGTTGTCTACTATCTGAGGCATTCTCTCCTTTCTCCTGCCTACTTCTTAACCTGCCTTCAGACAGCTTAGATTTTGACAAGCCAAGTCACACTGACACACTCTATTAATAAGATTACTTGTTTGACATAAAAGTTTTACAGAGACGCAGATATAGCTATCACTGGACAGACCATCTTGTGATCTTTGAAAATCACCATTTCTCAATTTCTAATGTGCATTCGAATCATCCAAAGATTGTTTTTAAATGTAATGAGATTTATGTCTGAGCAGGTCTGACATGGCCTAGATTATGCATCTTTAATAAGTGATGTTAATGGATGATTCAAGTCTGTAGACCATTCTTTTGAGTTAACACAGCTCTGTAACACAGAGGCAACTATCCTACAGAGTTTAAGTGTATATTGACCCATGTGGTGTTTGAATGTCTCTTATTCATTAAATAAAACATGCAAGTGGTGATTGTAATGCGAGATAAGAGAGTCTTTTCAAGCAGGTATAATGAAATGCATTCATTCAACAATTTATTGATTTGGAAGTTGGTGCTAAAATGAGTTAAGACTCTTTTGCTGTCTTTAACAAGAAATGCACAGTCTAGTATACTTGGAATACACACCAATAAAGTGAAAGGTACAAAAGTATTTGAGAGCTATTGTGCCTGGCACTGTGCTATATATGAGTTATTTTGGTCCTCAGCAACCGTTTGAAACAGATAGTGGGATACACATACTTAAGCAAATTCAGTGTTCTAAGAAGGTGGCTTAGTAACTTGCACGAAGTTAGACAATTAGTAAGTGCCAGAGGAATCGTTTGATACTAGTTCTTTTGGCTTATTTATCTCATGGTATCTCTACTGTTTATACTTATCCCAACTAAATCAGATCTTATTTGTATGGAATACCAAGAAAAGTAATTAGAAAGTTGGAATGATTAATTGCTGTCAAAAATTAAATGACATCTAGGGCTTTCCACATTTTTTCATGTTTTTATGTAATGTCAGAACTTTAAGCATTTGCTTCCTTAATCACATCCTATTTATGCATAACGGTATTTGTCAGATTGTCAAAATAAAGAAGCAGCCTTATAAACTGTACCTATTTTTGACAGACAACCTGAGTGAGTGATGTAAAAATTAGGGATATAATGTTTACCAATAGCAGCTTTATGACATCCTCATGTCATATATTGAATATATTTTAGCTAGTGGTATTTATTTTGTAATATTTTAGATGCCTCTGCTAATAAAATGAAATGAGCACATGTATCCATATCTGTAATTTTATAGTGTTACCACATGATGGCAGCAGACACATAACTTGTGCTTAGTAATGTTTAAAAGTTCAGGCTCATTTAGAAGTCTTTGTATTCATTTAAAATTTCTGTAACTTTTGAAAAAAATATATATGCCTAGTTCATAGTGTCTCAACCATAGCTTAAATAAAGGGTAACAGAAGATGTTGAATATAAAAAAATTTTTTGTTATCTTACAATGAAGCCTGTGATTGTCATCAAAACAGTATCATTGAAATTTAAACCCCTTAATGCCCAGTTCTCAGATTCTTCAATCCAAGAGATTTTTAAATTATAACTTAAAGTACTTAATATGGATACTTTATGTAGGAGCAGTAATATAAAAATCCCGGCATATCATTTTAGGGTTATTCAGGCATAGGATTCTAGATTAATTGTAAAGTTGGCTTTACACCTGGAATGAAAATTGGTTTATCTCAGTGTGGTAACGGTTAACTGTCAGTATTGACATAACATCCCAAAGCTTATTTAGATATATGTTTAAGTGTTTATTAATGCTTACATCTGGTGTCACTTTTATTTTTCTGGTAGAGATTTTCTTATCAGAATTACCAGTATAAAATCAGAAAAGAAGGGCTCAATATAATGGAGCCAATTTAATGTTCTAGTAGAGGAGTCTAGTTGTAATCTATTGTGTGCAAAACAGCAAACAGAATGTTAGATGTTCAGATGCCTTCTGGTCAGCCACTTTGTTAGAAAAGAACTTGAGTTATCTTAGTACCACACTCCACAGTAAGAATTGGTAAATAAAACTTTATCGTTTCATTAATCAGCATACCATTACTCAGAGTCATGAAGAATTTGGGGTAGACAGAACCCAAAATTAGGTTCATCTAGTCCTTTTTAGTGGCAACTAAAAAAGTTAGTTCTTCAACTCTAACCAACAATAGAACTCCAAAAGTTCTAGGGAAGCTAAAAGAACTAGGGATAAGAGGTGAGGTGAGCAGATCATTGCAGAAAGTAGCTCTCCATTATGGTTAATGTAGGAATCCTCTTTGTTTTCATTCCTGGAGAGTCCAAATTCTATACTTAACAATTCATTACAAGGAAGCTATGATCTTAGTCTATAAATGCACAAGTCCTTCAGAGCTAAACATTCATTAGGTTCTTACTTTTGTTCATGTGAGGTTTAACTTAAAAGTTGGAGGTCTTTGTGATCTCAATCTTGGTTCATTATCTCTGTCTTTGATGGCAGTTCTTATTAATTCATTATATTCTAAGATAAATGCTTAATTGGTGTAATAAGTGCTAGAATTTTAATTGAAACACCTAATTTAATATATACACTAAAAGTTATATGTGCTGCTGCTCTGGTTAAATGAACAGGGGTGAATTATTCTATCCATTATTATCTGCTTTTACTTTTACTGACAAGTAATTGCAAGATTTTTTGCCCAACAAGCTTTTTTGAATTGAAATGTATGGGAAAGTGCTGGTAAAATCACTTTGCTCTGTTTTCACATTTATGGATTTCTTAAATTTTGTAGTTCTATTTGTTACCTCAAGCCAGTTTTCTAATGAAAGTTTCTTATTTCCTACATACTTGTATTGTTCTTGAATTTTTTTTTGTTTCTTTGCATGTTCAAATGCCTTTTAAAATTTCCTACTCTGGAGTGCAAATGGTGGTCAAATTCCTGAGACTTTCTTGAATTCTTTCCAATGAATCCATGACAGAAGGGCATGTTGGGAAGTGTGTTCACTTGTCTTATTCAGCAGATAATGAGTTCAGGCTTTAAGGTGTATGTAGTATAATTATGCCAAGGTTCCTATTTGTAGTGAGTTAATTGACATCTTGATTATTCTGCTAATTTTTTGTTATTTATCAATGGTGACTTATTTTTGTAATTACCTATCTGCAGAGAGGAGAATTTTATGAAGTGATTTTATTAGAGTTTTGTTTAATATAATAGTGATAAAGTATTGTAATAATTATGAATTTTTGTAAAGAAATGAATGACTATTTTAACGAGATTTTTTTTTCCTCTCTCATTAGGTTCTTGGGGTGTCAATGTTTTAATACCAGTACACAATTAAATCTGTGGTGAAGTCATTTTCTAAGTGGAAGAGGAAATTTTAAAATAAAGTATGGTAGATACAGTGAAATTCTGTACAGATTTTTCTCTAAGGAGAATATAACATGCTTATGCTTACCAAGATCAAGTGCATTAAGGGGCAGTTTTGTTTGCCTGAAAAAAAGTAAAGGACAAGTAAACAATTTGATGATAAGCTACAGTTTTTCTTAGAAAGTAAATATTTTATTTATGCGCTGTTAGTTGGCTTTTAAATCAATTATTTCATGCTTTTTAAAAAACTATAACAATCTGAAGAGTCATTTGGTACAGATAAGAATCTTCTCACATTTATTTACTGGTTGTACTAAATAATGATGACCTCTGCTGGATTTCTGTTTACATCCAAGAAATAAAAAAGTTAAGGATAATTTTCCCTGACCCCTAAATTGTAGTATAGAGTTGTTTTTAGCATTCAAAATTTAAATGCTTAAAGCATCAATCAACAGAACTTTGTTTTAAATATTGTAATTGTGGAAAAAGCAAAACTTATAAGCAGAACTTTTACAATTTTTTCATCTAAAATGTATTTTAAGATATTTTTAAAATCCAAGAGCTTCTGTATACTTTTCAGAAATACCCAGATGCAGTGAACTGCCAGAAGATAACCAGTCTCAAACATGCTTATCCCATTATCAACCCTGAAAGTTTGCTTGTCCTTTAAGATAAAAATGTAATGTTGTGATATTCCTTCCAGTAGTGCCACTGTATTTTGTCTCCAAATAAAAGAAGCTTATTGTAGTATGTTTGCAGAAAAATTCTAAACAAAAATTATACAGCTTATTAGAGTGTGGGAATAGGGATCTAAATTTTAAATAAAATTATATATATATATAAATTGGTGCTGATTTTATAATTGCGCAGTTTATTTAGTTTTTTCTTACTTTTAAATTCCAACTTAAAATTATGAGGTTTCAGAAATATATTGAAAGTTTAACAATGTTTAAAATAGAAAAGCATGACTCTTCATGCTTTAAAATGATTTTTAAATTTGTATTTTATATTGTTTTATCTATCTGTCTTTGCAAGCAGTCTTCAGGTTAAAGATACTTCTAACAGGTTACAGTACATTTCCTCTGTATGTAAATTAGATGGGATAATAGAATTCATAACCCATAATATTCTTTGAAAGCTAAGCTTTAAACTTCATTTTATGTCCTTTCACAAATGACTTAGTTTAAAACAGAAAGTGGCCACTTGCCATTTTGACATCAACTCATTTTGCGAGGCTTAGGCAGCTAGACATCATTTTAAAACAAAATATTAACTTATATTACATGTATATCTATCTTTTGTCAGTCGTCTCTCACTTCTTGAGGTATATTATTTTAATCATTCCATGCCTTAATATGCTTGCAATATGAGAATATCTTCAGATGGGTGAATACCAAAAGGTTTCCAGTTTCTAGAGTCAGAAATCAACAAGCATTGGGCTGTGGTAGCCAAAAACCATAGGTTAGCTGAAAGATCATAAAATACAATTATTTTATTAATTTGTGGTTAATAATGAAATGAAACCAGACTTATCTAACATTTTCCATCAACAAATATTGTTATGTGCAAAAGTATTGCATATGTTCTTTTACATACCACTGCATTTACTAGAACTGCTGAGAGGACTGTATATATGATTTTAAACCTAAGTTGATTTTTTTTTCCTCACTCTTGAATGGAGTTCTTCTTTGTGAAAGCAGTTCCTTACAGCTTTGTTTTCAACCAGCTAAAAATGTTTTATATATTACTCTAACCTGTTGTCCTCCACATTCTATTGTCCTAATTGTACTGTTTTCTGATTTGTATTTATGTCTTGAGACAGTAACTTTTTGAATAAAAATAAACCTACAGTATGTTGTATGTTTTATCTCTTGTAATCAAAAGGGGAGGGTGGCTGTCAATGGCTTACAAATTATATCTATAATCACATTCTAATGTGTCTAAGTCAGACTATTTATAGAAAGCATCACCATTTATATTTTTCATAAATCATATATATTTAAAAAATGTGACTAGATCCCTAATTGGGTTGTTACTTTAAGGTAGAAGCCTGTAGCCATTTATTGGTCTAATTTTATCTGGCATGGGTTAAAAACAATTAGAAATGTCTACATTTTTCATTCAGGATACATTTGGGTGCCTACTATGTGCCAGATGAGTTGAAGAGGTTTTCCCCTCACAGTTCCAATGGGGAAAAATAATTTAATTTGAAATATGCTCTAGGGCAAACACTAGTAAAGTGTTGTGATTTAGAGAAATTTACCTTGGATTATTGTTTTGTAGTGCAGAGGTAAAATCCAGACTTTGAAAAAAAGTTAATATTAATGGAATTTTTACTGATAGCTGTTGAATTCTTTAAAAGATATTCCTGTCAGTGTAACTTGTCCATTTGGGCTAGTTTGTACATCATGTTTGTAGATTTTTATCATCAATGGTTCTGAATTGAAGTTACAAAATGATAGCTAATATTGCTAGCCACTGTTTAAAGTGATTTTCATGTACTAACTTATTAAGCCTCATGATATGAGGCATACTATTCAAATCCCCCTCCCACTTCCTTTTTTCAAATTAGGGAAAGGTGAAGAAAATGAGTCACAGAAAGATAAAAATACCATTGAGAAGGGCATAGGGGTAATTGCTGATGGGGCATGTATTCATGCCCAGCTAATCATGGTGCCTTGTATCTCACAGACGTTTGAAACACCTTGATTTAATAGAAGCCAGGTGTATGGCTCGTGTCTGTAATCCCAGCACCCAGATTGCTGAAGCAGGAGGATCACATCACTGCAAGTTGAAGACCAGCCTGGGCTACATAGCAAGTTCCAGGGTAACCAGGGGTATGCGTAGACTGCGCCTGAAAGCAAATGGATAATGAGGAAGGATATCATGCATAATTACTAAAATATAAAATGGCATAGTAGTCATTGTACCATGGAGTATCTTAACGAACTTTAGTTGGCTATAGAATTGAGTGGCATGATTGAAAAATAAAATGAACCAATAAAGTATAAGACCCTTACTTTTGGACATCTACCATGTGCCTGCTTTGGACACCTGAAGACCAGTAAGACAAACGAAATTGCTTACACTTCCTAGGGGTTGGGATGCAGACACAGCATTTTTCATTTTTGAAAAAGATCCCTTTTTTTGCAGGGTCTTACATGAACCCTGAGTAGGACACTAACGGAATGTGCTCAGAAAGTCTTTTCAAAAGCAAAACAGAAGGTAGACTTTTTCCTCCAACATTCCATCATGAAAAACTTAGCACATACAATACAGTTTTAAAAAGATTTATGGGCTGGAAAGATGGTTTGGAGGTTAAGACTCTGCCTTGCAGAGTTTGGATCCCAGGTCCCACATAAAAACAGCAGCAGCCTACACTTCCAGCCCTGGTGGGCATAGTCTGGGAAATCCCAGGGTGAAGCAAAAAGGAGGTAGCAATCCAGAATCATTCCCTTGCTCCTCCACAGCGACACACAGTGCCCTCTGATTCACACACACACAACTTTATAGTGAACACACTTTATAAGTGGTATTTCTACATATCATCTAGTAGTCCGTGTCTGTATTTTGAAATAAATGACGAATATGGGCATACTACCTCCTAAATATGCAAACATATTATTTCGTTATCAGTTATGTAATACTTCTTTTGCTATCAAAGATATAGGCAATGAATATACAAAATGTAAGTATCGGTTATCTTGACTTGTGTAACGCTATTTAACCCAATTGTCTATCAAAAATCCTGAACATTGCCACCAATGCAGAAGGTTCAGGGTATTTAGCCAAGCTGTTCTTTCATGCTTTCATGATCAGTGAAATCATGCAGTACCGTTTTTGTTTGTAAAATCTTTAACTCCAAATACCTTTGAGGTTTATCTGTGTGTGTGTGTGTGTGTGTGTGTGTGTGTGTGTGTGTGTGTGTGTGTGTGTGTGTGTCCCCGTCCAGTTCATTCCTTTTATTCCTGAGTAGTATTCCATTGTAAAGATACACTACAGTTTGTCTTTAATGCTTGTACATTTGTGTTTTATCTACTTTTGCCTGTTACGAATAAAAAGTGCTATTTAAGTTACATCCTAAAGCTGAGAGTTGTCCCAGATGAAATGGGGTTAGGGTGACCATGGCTGAGGATTTGAGGCAAAGGAGATGGCATGAATAGCCATCCTGGACATAAGAAGTGTATCTTATTAGGTATGGGTGGGACAAGTTGGAAGAATGGTTGACTACTATCCGATAACTCATAAGCTTTAAAATGAAAAAAAATTCACTACTGGTTCCTTCAGTAACAGGTTTTTCTGTGCTCAAATCTTTGAAATTTAAGACAAATGTATATACTTGTAATGTTCATCTTGGCAATAGTATTTCTCTTTGTGGTGAGCCTTTAAGTTGGGATAACCTGACTTATCTGATATTGTGGATGTGTCTGTCATGTATCTGTAGTATAGTATGATGTACAGTATGATGTTCTGAAATGTTGTATGTACTGTTCACTATATAAGCCAAACTAGCCCTTGTTACCTGGCTTACTTTTTTATTAGAAGAATACTTAAAATGACTTAATCATGTTCAACAATATGTTATTATTTAAACCTTCTAGCATGTTACACAATTGATTTCTTAAACATATTCCAATTGAACTTTAGTACTGTTACCTCTCCTAAACGCCTGTTTCCTCCTCAGCCTCTGATACCATTTTACTCCTGGCTCTTCTAGTTTGATTTTTTCAGGTTACACATGCAAGTAAGATCATGGGACTTTTGTGTCTTGTACTTGGTTTATTTTACTTGAGACAGTATATGTTGTTATGAATGGCAAGTTTCCTTTTGCAGAATAATAATCCACTGAGTGTAACTACTATCTCACTTCCTTTTGTTACATGATAGGTCAGGCTGTCTTGCTCAAAATCATGAGGCCCTGGCCTCAACTTCCCGAGAGGTGGGATCACAGGTGTCTTATACCTGCATCATACCATCTTTATTTTTTAATCTATGTCATGATATTTTTGCTTTATTGTATACTGGCTACTGTTAATAATGCTGCAATATGCATACAATTACAGATACTGATGTGCTGAATAAAAATTCTCTGTATATATATCCAGGAAAAGAATTGGATGTTACCTATTGAGAGATGTCATAAGTCTTTTGCCAATTTTTTAAAATAAGGTTATTTTCTTTTTTGTTATTTACCTATGTGAATATTTTTGATATTAACTGTTTGGGTTAATAATTTATGAATGTCTTCTCCCGTAGTCTTTGATGTAACTTGTTTGTATGTTTTCACTTTTATTTTTATTTTGCATGCTCTTCAGGTCATATGCAAATAATCCTTCCATAGACTGATATAATGGAGCTTTTCTTGTATTTTTTTCTATTAGTTTCAGATTTTAAATTTTAACCTATTTGAGTTTAATTTTTGGATTCCACTCTTCATTTGTATATTCAGTTTTCCCAGCATTTATTGAAGAAACCCTCCATTCTCCATTGGGTGTTGTTGGCAGTTAATGTCTGTTTTATTTCTATATCATGTTGTTTTCATTATCACCTTTGTAGGGTGTTTCCAAGTCAAGTAGCATGATGCCTTCAGCTTTTTAAAATTTATTTTATTCTTTTAGAGTTTTATACATGGAATACAGTAATGTTGCTATTTTAACAAATTCCATGCCTCCTCATTGCAAACATTCCTTCTGACCAGTCTCTCACTTTTTTGACTTTTTAAATGTTTGTCACCCACTGGGTTTCATCTGGGTTGCCTGAACTGGCCTGTTTCCGAACACTTACTGGAACATGGATGATATATCAGTGGATACAGCATTTCAAGAAAATAACTTAAACCCTACCACCATCCAACATTAACCCCTTAGAGTCTCTCAGGGAGGTGTTGTGCCTGTTGAGAATGTTCTTCTGTGGCGAAATGTTAATAAGCCAAATCTTGTGCAGGTCTTGTGGGGCTACACATAGCCACACTGAGTTCATGGATGCAACAGGCCTGTCATGTTGAGAAACGACTGTCTGGCAGCCTCACACATCTAGCTCTTTTTTTTTTTTTAATTTATTTTTTTTTATTTTTTGCTTTCTTATTTTATTTTATTTTATTTTTTATTATTATATACATTCTTTATTATTTCTGCTCATACAAACTTAATAGGTACACCAGTTCCCTCCTTCCATCCTCCTCCCCCCGAACCCCTTGCTCCCCCTCCCCCCACCACTCCCTCCCCATCCCCCAGTGCCTTCTCCCCAATTCCCAGAGAGTCCTTTATTGTGCATGCCTGACTCTCCTCTGGGTCCTCCTCTCTGATGACGTACAAGGACCCAGTGGCATTTCCCTGAACCCTTTCTCGTGTTCCCCTTAAGCATAGGAACACTACTGTGCCTGTCAATCCCTTGCCTCCAAGGATCTTGGTGCCTTTAGCAGATGCTAGACTTCATGAGGTCAATAGTGTGTTGGACATTGCGCAAGGCATACAAAGTCCTATTATGATTGCTTTGGCCCCAACTAGTGTGGAGAATCTTGCAAATCATTGCTCCTCCCATCCTTTTGCTCTTACAACCTTACCGCCCCCTCTTCTGCAAATGTCCCTGAGCTTCAGGATGGGGAGAGATTAGTCTGGCCTAGTTCTAGGTGGTTGATATAGAGTCTCTGAAGTTCTGGATTGTGGTTTGTTGATTTCCCTTTGCAGTTTTGCTGCTCCTGCAATGCCCTTCACTCCATCCTGATGGGCATTGTATGTCACCCCCTGGCTAGCGACAAAAAGCTGTTAATCTAGAGTCTTGTTATAAGAGCACATTCAAAGGTAGATGTATTAAAAGTAGGAAACCACCGTGAGGGATGGGTCTATCACCCATTTGCAAAATGGCTACTTTTTATCTGCCAGACTATATGTCCTCCTCTTCTAGTGAGATCATACCCCCTCAGTAGTAAATGATCAGGAACGAAAGTCTGTGAACTTAATCAGAACACATCTAGCTCTTAATTCCGCCTCTTCCATGATGTTCCCTGAGCCTTGGGGTGGGGAATGAATAGATGTCCTGTTCATGACTGAGTAGTCCTCACAGTCACTTATTCTCTGAAGTTTGGCCAGTTGTGTTTCTCCACGTTAAATATCTTTGCAAAAGGAAGTTTATTGGTCACAGGCTGAGACATCTTACTATCTATGAGTATGGTGAGAAGTGATTTGATATCATATCCTTATAGCTAAATCTGAGTAGTTAGGTGTTTTTTTTTTTTTCCACCTGGTACCTCTGGCCTCCCCTTACACAGGTTCTTAGCCTGGATACCTTCAGTTTTATTTCACTCAAGATTCCTTGGCTACTTGGAGTATTTTGTGATTCCCTACAAATTTCAGAGTTCCCTTTTCCATTTCAAAGAAAAATGCCATGGATATTTTGATAATGATTATGTTTATTTGCAGGTTGCTTTAGGTAGTGTGGCCATTTTAATTGAACACAGGAGGATATCTTTCCATCTATTTGTATCTTAAAGAGATTGTTTCCTTGCTTTTACATAGTCTGTTAGTGTCTAGAAACGACATTTGTCTATATTGATTATGTAATCCATAACTTTGCTGAATTTTTTTTTCTGTAACAGGTTTTTGGTAGGTGCTTCAGGGTTTTCTATGTATAAGAAGCTATTGTCTACAAATTTGAATACTAATACTTTTTCCCCTTTTCCTACCTTGTTACCATGGCTAAGACAGTACAGTGTGAACAGAAGTGAGAGTAGGCATCCTTGTCGTGTTCCTGTTCTTAAAGGAAATATTCTCAACTTTTCATTATTAAATATAATCTCAGCTGTGGGTTTGTCACATAGAACCTTTATTGTGTTGAGATTTTCTTCCCTGTTTTGTTGAAAGTTTCTATTCTAAATTTTTGTCATTTTGTTGTTTGTCATTTTATTCTAGAATTTTGTCATTTTGTTAATTTCTCCATCTTTAGAGATGTTCATGTGACTTTCCTATATTCCATTAATGTGACATATCACATTTATCGATTAGTGTATGTTGAACCATTGTGTTCCTGGGATAAATCACAAGTGAGCATGTTGAATAATTTAATTTGCAGTTGTACTTGGTTTGCTAATATGTTTTTCGGTATATTTGCATCTAGTTTCATTTGGGATGTTGGTGTGCAGTTTTCTTTTAGAGCCTTTGTGTGAGCTAGTACTGGCATCAAAATGATTTTTCTGTAGAAGTTGGTGTCACGGACCTATAATTATAGCAATTCAGATGGGACTTAAGAATATAAAGAGTTCAGGGTTCCATAGTGAGTTCAAGGCCAGCTTGGGATAAATGAAACCCTCTCTCAAAATAATAGCAACAGCAACGACAACAGAAAAAAAATTAAACTTTGAAGAGGATAGTGTAGTTATTTACATGTTTGATAGAATTTAGCAGTGAAACTATCAAATTTTGTCATTTTTCTTCGATGGAAAGTTTTTTTTCATTATATTTATTTATTTATTTTTTCCCAATCATACAAGCTTAATAGGTACCCCGGTCCCCTCCCTCCACCCTTCCCTAGTCCCCCTTGTACCCCTCTTTTTCCCCTTTCACTCCCTTTCTCCCAGTGCCCCTCCTTCCCCCCTCCCATTCCCTGGAGCATCCTTTAGTGTGAATGCCAAACTTCCCTGTGAGTCCTCCACTCTAGTGAGGTGTAAGGACTCAGTGGCATTGCCCAGAGCCCTTTCTTGGGCTCCCCTTTAGTATGGGAATACCTGTGATCCATGCTAGGCTTTGGGGGGTTGTTGGCATGTCAGTCACTGCACAGGTCATGCAAAGTCCAGTTATGGCTACTGCAGCCCTAACTTGTGTGAAGTATCTTGCATATCGTTGCTCCTCCCCATCTGTAGGCTCTTACAATCTTACCGCCCCCCTCTTCAGCAAATTTCCCTGAGCTTTAGGATGGGGAGAGATTTGGCTGCTCTGGTTCCAGGTGATTAATGAAGGGTGAATTTTTTTTTAACTGACCCATCTGACTCATTTTTGATGTGTTTCATTTTTGATCTTGGATGTCGTTTGTGTCTAAGAATTTAACATTTTTAGGTTATCAATTTTCTTGACATAATCTGTTAAATACAGACCTTTATTTCTAACCACTTATATGAACACTGCACTGCTTACTAGGTTCCATAAGCTTTGGTATGTATTCATTTTTACTTGTTTCTATTTTATTTGAATGAATGAACGAACTGATTTTTGCAGTATTGGGATTAAAGCCAGGGCCTGTGCATGCTAGGCAAGTGCTATGCCACTGAGATGTCTCTAGCCCTTGGTGGGTTGAGATAGGAAGGTGCTCAACTGTGTAGCTCAAACTTTTCTTCCCTCTGCTTACTGAACACTTTGAACTGATAAGCATGCACTACGGTGCCCAGCTTATCTCAAAATATCTCATTTCGTTCTCCTTTAATTTCTTCATGAACCCCTTGTTTAAGAATTTCCCATTATTATAGTTAGATAAGATACTTGGTATCCTCTCAATCTTTTTAATCGGTAGAATGTGTTTTGTGGCTTCGTATATGATCTGTCTTAGAGAATATTTAAGAAGACTGTATTTCAGGGTTGGATATTTAGCTCACTAGTAGGATACTTGGCTAGTGTGTTCAAGGCCCTTGAGGTTCCATTCCTAGCATTGCTGTAAATAAAGCAACAGCAACAAACAAGATACTCTGTGGTTGGATGAAATGTTCTGTATATTCTTTTTAAGTTCATTTTTTATGGGTTTGTTCAAACTGCCTATGGGTTGCATGTAACCCCTCACATCAATGTGGATCAACACATTTGTAGATAGATAATGTCATGTTGCAATGCCACAAGGTTGGATACCCCTAGAATTGTAGTTTTAAGTCTGATGTGTCCTTATTGATTTTCTGTCTGGATGATGTGTCCAGTGCTAAAAGTTGGGTATTGAAAGTCTGTCCTGTTTATATATTCATGTAATGTGATGTCAGATGCATAGACCTATTTGGAGTGGTTATATCCTTTTGATGATTAAATCATTTTATAATTATATAATAGCCTTTGCTCTTTTTTAGTGTGTAAAACCTTGTTGTGTCTGATTAAAGTGTGCTTTAGATTTCCACTTGCATGAATTATCTTTTCCATCCCTTCACTTTCAATCTATGAGTGTCCTTAAAGGCAAAGTGAGTCTTTTGTAAGCTATTTATACTGTGGGTCTTGCTTTTTTAAAAATCCATTCAACCTGTTTCATATCTTGGTTGGAAAATGTATTCTATTTACAATCAATGCAGTTATCAATAGGCAAAGACTTAATTGTGGTACTTTGTTAATTTTTTTCTGATTATTTTTCTTACTGTCTTCATTTATGGTTAAGGGACTTTCCTGATTGCTTTTGGGTGTCTACCACTTTGAAAATATTGAAATGTTCCAGGCCATAGCAATAAAACAAATATCACAGTAAAACAACTCATGTGCATTATTTGGTTCCCCTCCCCCCCACAAAACTTCCTCTACACTATAATCATAGTCTGTTAAGTGGGCAGTAGCACTGCCTTTTAAAAGTGCATACCTTTATTTCAAATACTACTAAAATGAGAACAGTCTCCCAAGCTGTTAAAAAAATTAGGCTTACTAGTCTCTTGCTACTTTCAGGAGAGTTTGATCTTAACATTTCTTTTTCCCAGTATGGTTGTTGATGGAGATGGCATAATGGCAGACAATCTGCTACCTTTTTACACATGGCTTCCAAAGTTGATCATCAACATCTTAGCCCATGGGGATGGGGAAACATGGGAGAGTGCACATGGGAGGGTTCATGGAATTCTCATGTGAGCAGCACTCAACACCATTTCTGTTCTTATGCTGAAGTCAACTTAGTTATTTGACTATGCTTGACTTTCAAGGGTGTTGAGTGGGACATGTTACTTAACCATATGGCTAGGAAGAAAGTTTGGTAACCCACTGTCTGTCTTCCTCAACCTTCCCTTTTATCCATCCATTTGTGCCCCCCCACTCCACCCCTGCCACTTTCAAAGCACATTTTTACTGAAAGGGAACATCCCAAAGTTCAGTCTATTTACTTCATGCAGTCAAAAGTTTAGTTTTTTTGGGTTGGTTATGCTCATTTCTCCATCAAGTCAATATTTTCTCTAATACCCCCAATCTTAATCCATTCGTGCTGCTACAGAATACCTGAGACTGGGTAATTCATGGAGAGTAGACTGTTTCTTCAGATCTTTAGAAAGGGATATCTAAAATCAGGGTGCCAACGTGTGATGACATTCTTGCTATGGGCAAGCAATTGGGAGGGCATTTTTTTGACCCTTTACAAGGATGAAGCTTTCATAGTTTAAGCATCCTTTAGGTTTTATTTGTTTTGTTTTCTTAATTGCCAAGACTTCACTGTGTAGCTCAGGCTGTTCTCAAACTTGTAATTCTCCAACCCAGCCTCTTGAAGCTGAAATTTTAAGACATGTGCCTCCAAATTAAATTTTGATCTTTCCGATGATCTCTCTCATCCAAAATGTGTTTTTTGAGGTGATTTCCTGATTGACTCTATTCAGGGTGCTTTTAGTGTTGCCTCCTCCTGAGAGAACATCTTTCGTCAGCCTGACCTTTACCTCCTGCAGGCTGAAGGGGACAGTGGAGCAGCCAGCCCACAAAACAACTGGTGATTTTACAAGAATCCTTAAGTAGGAATTGAAGTTCGGAATTAGAGTTTCTTGTGTTTCCTCTTTTCTTCTAGAGAGGGATGAAGGAGATCATTTGCAAGAGGAATGTTCTCAAAAGCAAGTCACCACCACCAGAAAAGCAAGGCCTAAGTACCATTTTGAAGGGGATAAATACTCAGTTCATAGCACATTTAGAATAGTAGAGCACAGGCAAAATATAAGCACACAGTGTCAGACATTTTAAAAAGTGTGTGTGTGTGCGTGTGTGTGTATCAGAGGGCACTGTATGTCCCTGTGGAAGATGAAAAGTGACTTCGGGAATCATCCTGGATTGCTTCTACCTCTTTCTTATTGGGATTTCCCAGGCTCTGCCCACCAGAGCTGGATTAACAGGCCACTACTGTTTCCGCATGGTGTTTTTTATGTGGAACTTGGAATCTGAACTCAGGACCTTCTGCTTAACCCCTGAGCCATCTCTCCAGCCCTAGTGTCAAGACATTTAGAAAAAGAAAAAATTGGAGCACAAAACAGTCACTGGTCCATAGGAATCCTGTGAGACTGGATTTGTAGAAACTACTTTGCTGGCAATGGAGGTAGTCTTGGTCAGCTATCCTTTTCTTTATTCTCCGTATAGATTTTCTTTGTCTGTTATCTATTATGGTAACCTCTGAATTGGGCAGTACCTTATCCTTTGATCATCCACCCATACTATTAAGTGATGCAGAATAATCTGCTTTAGAAGGTTCATAAATGTCTTGTGCACCTTTTTATAAGGAACCAGAACTTGAACAGAGCGTTTCACATGTTAGGCAAATGGTTACCACCAAACTATACACTTTGGACCCATACGGTAGCATACAAAAGATTTCCCATTGTTTTAGCAATTCAGAATAACTGTTCCAGGTTATTCAGGCATCTTGTTTGTTTATCTAGAGATCCAGGCTGACAGTTGCTCTGTGTGTGTGTGTGTGTGTGCATGTGTGTGCGCGTGTGTGTGTGTGCTCATGGAGGCCAGAGGTTGACACTGGGTGTCTGCTTACCTGGCTCCCTGAACCTGGAGCACCTTGGTTAGGCTAATTGGTCAATGAGCCCCAGGGATCCACCTGTCTAGCATTAGACTGACAGGTGTAACTTTATACCAGGCTTTTGACATAGGTGCTGAGGATCTGAACTTTGGTCCTCATGCTGGCATGGCAAACACTTCGCCTGCTGAGCCATCTCTCCAGTTTCAGAGTTTTATTATTTTTATGACTTTTGCTTATCAGGTGTAGAATTGATTAGAGTTCAATATTTGTTCATAGTTTTCTTTTTGCTTTAAGATATGATATTGCTTTTTATTGAAATTAGCAAAAATATCGCAAGAGTTACTGCTGAGAATTCTGTAATTTTTGCCTAAGCTCCTCATGTTTACTATTTACTATATTTATCACTCTCCTTCAGAGTGTATGACTCTTTTAAGTCAGTGAGTATGTTACAAATATGATTCCCCTTTAGCTCTAATTGAAATGTGTTTTATAATATACTAGTATATTCCCTTATATAAGAGCTATCTATTCAACAAAATTCATTACATTGACATGTATTTAATCTATAGCTCTTATTTAAAATTTTCTCATGAATATAATGCTCTCTATAACAAAAGAAAATTCCGTTCTGGAAGCTAATTCATGATAATTATTTTTTAATATATTCTTTTAGAGCTTCACATGAATACAATGAATTTATTTTCAACTTTTACTACCCAAACCCATCCCCACTCACGATGATATTTGGCATTGAATTGTCATGTCTCTTTAGTTGCTTTCTAGTTTCTGGTTAGTATTTCATATATTTCTTTCTATATAAGGCTAATGTATGTACATTAACTATATGTCTGTTCTTTTGTATTGTTAAAAGTGTATAATTGCTATTTCAAATGGCAAATTCCTGTGTGTTTCTGTTGTATATTGCCAAAGACCCCTTTGTAAGGGTTAATCCACCTTGTTATCCTACCACCATGTAATAATGGATTAATACATGAATGTTTGTTTCTCTGCAGCCTCACACATTGCTGTGTCATCTTTGTAATCTTGGCGGTCTGGTAACTAAAAAGTAGTATCTCTATACAGTCCACTCTGCTTTTTTTTTTTTTTTTTTTTTGCTGTAAATGAAACTGAACATCTTTCCCATCATTTAAGGACCAATTTGTTTTCTGTGAATTGTGCATGTTTCGTTTATTTTTTAAATCAGAGTTATTTTCTATTCCTCAACTTCTTTTGAAATATAGTCTCATGAGCTGGAAAGATGGCTCAGGGGTTAAGACTCTGCCACGCAAGTAGAAGGTCCTGAGTTCAGATCCCAAGACCCACGTAAAAACGCTAGGTGGAAATGGCATCTGCCTGCACTCAGACTGATGGGTGGAGCCTGGGAAAAATCCCAGATCAAAGCAAAAAAAAGTAGAAGCATTCCAGGATGACTCCTGAAGTCACCCTTGGCCCTCCACAGGAGCACACAGTGCCCTGTAACACACACACACACACATACACACACACACACACACGTACAGGATGAATTTAAAAAAATTTAAAAAAATATAGTCTCATGTAGCTCAGGTTGGTCTCAAACTTGTTATGTAGCTGAAGTTTTCCTTGACTCTTGAATATTTCAATTCTGCTTAGTAATTATTAGGATTATATGCATGACCCCACACCTGTTCTAATTTTTTTTTATTCAACTGTGCACATGTGTGTGTGTGTGTGTGTGTTGTGTCTGTGTGTGTGTGTGTGTGTGTAGAACCACGGACGAATTCGCGAATCACCATGGACGCCTCCACCTCCTTCTGCCCCGGGATTCACAGGCTCCGCCCTACCAGGACCAGAAGCACAGGCCGCCCCTGCTTCCGCCTGGCGTCTATACGTGGGATCTGGGATCCGAACTCAGGACCTTCTGCCTGCAAGGCGGAGGCTTAACCCCTGAGCCACCTCTCCAGCCCCCTGTTCTATTTTTTAATCTTTTTTTTTTAAATGTTGGGCCTGCAACATTTTAATCGTCAATTTTTAAAATGTATTTACCTGAGGATGGAGAAGTAAACATGTATGGAGGTTAAAGGATAACTTGAGGAAGTCAGTCCTCCCACGTGGGGTCTAGGAATTGAACTCAAGTCACCAGGTGGGGGGAGAGAGAGAGGATGAGCAGACACATTTGTCCCATATGAAGGTCGGAAGGTAGCTTGAGGAAGTCATTCTCTCCTTCCTCTGTTTGGACTTTTGAGGATTGAACTCGGATCACCAGATTTGTATAGAGGTATGTTCACCTGTTAAGCCATATTTCCTTCCAGTGCAAAGATAATTTCCGTCTTCCTTCCCTGCAGCTCAGGTGTTTGAATTAGTGACACCTTGTGTGCTAAATATGAGCCTTATAAATGAGCTATCAGTAAAACCTTTCCTCAACTTTTAAGAATTTATTTGGATATTGCCCTTCATCTGAAATGGAAAGTTATAGGTATTTTCTCTGTTGTTTGATTTTGTTTATTTTTTTTCCATTTTTTTCTTTTTATTTTTTTATTAAAAATGTAATTATACATTTAAAAAAATTTTTTACCAGTTCCCTCCCTCTTCCCCCGATTTTGTTTATTCTTTAATTTTACCTTGCAAACACTTTGATACACACACATGTACGTGCGCGTGCACACACACACACACACACGAGTTTTTTATTATTTATTCAATTGTGCGCGTGTATGTGTGTGTGTGTGTGCGCGTGTATGTGTGTGTGTGTGTGCGCGTGTATGTGTGTATGTGTGTGTAGAACCACAGACGAATCTGTGAACCACCGTGGACCGCCTCCTCCTTGTTTACTCTGCCCCGGGATTCACAGGCTCCACCCTACCAGGACCAGAAACGCAGGCCGCTCCCACTTCCACCCGGCGTCTATACGTGGGGTCTAGGATCCAAACTCAGGACCTTCCGCCTGCAAGGCAGAGGCTTAACCCCTAAGCCACCTCTCCAGCCCCACACACATGACTTTTATTTAGCCGTAAAATGATGTGAAATAATTTTCAGGAAAGTGAATGGAACTGGAGGTATCATGGTAAGCAAACAAAACAAAACAAAACGATAAACCCTAAACTCAGAAAAATAAGTATTATGTGTTTTTTCCACATACACAGAATTGTGAGAGTGAAGAAAGCAATCTTTTTGGAAACTTTTATGTAGTCAAATGAATCAATCCTTTCATTACATTTAGATTTTGAGCCATATTAAAAAAAAAAAAAAAAAAAAAACAAAAACCAAAGCCTTAGTCCAACTCACAGGTTTTGCAGGAATTTGATTAAGTCTTGGGGAGGGGGGACTTAAACAGTTTGATTTCTTGATTGAAATCTCTATTTCATTTAAAGTTTATACTTGCATTTGGTGTGAGGTATAATGTCATCTTTTTATAAATGACTCCTCAGTACTATTAAAGTCATCTTTGCCCAGTAATTTTAGATAGCATCTTTATCATCCACTAGCTTTCTTGTACTTGGTATACATTTGCTCTTTGACTTCTTTTTCACTAGTCTGTGTTACCCTGTAGGAGGTTCCACACTGTTTCATTTATGAGTGCTTTGTAATCTTCTTTAGCATTTCATGCACTATTTGTATGTCCCTTTTATCATATGAACAATTAAAGTATCAGTGCTGTTGGTTTCTCTTTAGGAACATGGAATATCATTTCACGTCTTGTTTTTGTGTGTGTCTTCTGGGTTATTTTAGTTTTCACAGACAGGCTTTATATAATTCTTATTTATCTTCATCATTGCTCATTTGTGGTTTCCTTCTAATGTGGATTTCCTCTTATGTATCTTTTCTAACAGCTTATCATTTGAGTATATGAACGTTATCAGTTTGTGTATCTTAATTTTGTATTCTTACAACTTGCTGAATAATATAGTGTTAGAAGAAATAATCACCATAAATAATCTTAACCCTTAAGTGCGAAATCATAACTCTATGTATGAAAACTAAAATCATAAAAGCTTTAGAAGAAAATGAAAAAATATCTTTGTAATTTGGGAATAGGAAAGATTTTTTTCTAGGCTAGGCCACATAAATGATTTTTAAAATCCCTAATATACTAGATGTCATCCAAATTAAAAATGTATATTAAAATCACACCATTAATGAACTGTGTAGGCAAGTTATAAAGTGAGAGGAAATGATTACAAACCATGAAAAACAGACTGGTATCCAGTGTATATGTAAAGAACCAACTACTAGTGAAATAGAATCCAACAAAGCAGGTAAAATATTTAAATATAGCATTTCACAACACAGGAGAGAGAAAGGGACATTAAGAATGAAAAACGTGGGGCTGGAGAGATGGTGCAGGGGTTAGGCTTCTGCCTTGCAAGCAGAGGGTCCTGAGTTCAGATCCTAGATCCCACGTAAAAACACTGGGCGGAAATGGGGGCAGCCTGCGCTTCTGGTCCTGGTGGGCAGAGCCTGTGAATCTCAGGATAGAGCAAAAAAGGAGGTAGAAGCAGTCCATGATGATTCCCGAATTCACCCTTGGTTCTACACATACACACATACATACATACACATACACACACACAATTGAATAATAAAAAAACTTAAAAAAAGAATGAAAAACGTTCAGTTGTATTAGTCACAAGGGATGTGAGCACTAACACTGAAGACATACTACATATCTACCACAATGGCTAAGAGAAAGGCAACTATAGACTATAAGGTGAGGTTTTGGAATAAGTGAAATTCATGTTGTATTTTGGGGAAAGTATTTTGGTAATTTCCTAGTAACTTAAACATGCACACATCCAGCAATTTTACTCCACAGTGATTAAGAAAAATGATAGTACATGTGCAAAAAAAGATTCATACAACAGCTTTATTGAGAATGACTTCAGACTGTAAATAACCCAAGTTTCACTACTGGAAAAAAATAGATGAACTCAGATGAATTTGCACAATGGAATTTAGCAATAGGAAAAGGAAGGATTCAAATATGTTACACTGAACAAAAAGACCCAAGTACAAAAGAGAACGTCTGATGTAATTCCGTTTATGTGAATATTGAGCAAACGATGGAAAACACATTTTTAAAATGGAAAAGTCTAACAGTGGCTCCCCCTGGTGTGTAGAGTCCACTGCTAACTGCATGGTATTATTACAACAGCATCAATGTAGAAACAATATAAATGTCCATTAACTGGTGAATGAATGAATGTACAGCGTGCTGTGTTTACACAATGAAATAATATTCATCCATATCAATGAACTTTGGGAAAGCATTATTTTAGTGGAATCTAGTCACAAAAGATGATCAGTGCGAGCTCAGGGAAATTTGCGGAAGAGGGGGCGGTAAGATTGTAAGAGCACAAGGATGGGAGGAGTCATGATATGCAAGATACTCCACACAAGTTAGGGCCGAAACAATTATAACAGGACTCTGCATGATCTGTGCAATGACCAACATATCATTGACCCCTCAAATTCTAGTATGGACTAAAGGCACTAGGATCCTTAGAAGCAAGGGATTAACAGTCACAATAGTGTTCCTATACTTAAGGGGAACACAAGAAAGAGTTCTAGGAAATGCCACTGAGTCCTTACACCTCATCAGAGAGGAGGACCCAGAGAAAAGTTTGATATACTCATTAAACGATGCTTCAGAGATGCAAGGAGGGGGCACTGGGAGGAAGGGGGGAGGGGGGAAAGGAAGGGACAAAGCGGGGAGGGAACAGGGAGGTCCAGGGAGGGATGGAGGGAGGGGACAGGGGTTCCTATTACGTTTGTATGAGCAGAAACAAATTAAAAAAAAAAAGAAAAAAAGATGATCAGTGTGATTTACGTGATATGTGCATTATAGCCAAATCTAGAGAGCCAGAAAAGAGAGAAGTAGTTTCTGGGGTGATGAAAGTGATGGGCAAGAAAAAGGGGCTGTGACTGTAAATAACTGGACATGCTTTTGGGGAACATTTGATGTGAATGTTCCAAAGAGTAACTGGGTGAAGATTGCATAACCTTGTGAAGATAGTAGAAACTGCTTAGATAAGTGAAGAAAAAGGAATTTTCCACAGAGTGGGAAAAGTATTTGTACACATACATCTGATAGACGACTACCATCCAAAATATACAAAAAACTCTTAATATGGAAACAACTCAAAAAATAGGGCAAAAACTTTAACACATACCAACACCTATCCAAAAACATACACGAATGGCTAGGGTCTGATAAAAGGTACTGCATCATTTGTCATCAGGAAAATGAGAATTAAAACAATGAGGTATACCGTTAAATACAGCTACTAGAATATGAAATATCCACTGCTGACTTTGGCAAATGGCTGGTGACACTGTGGAGCAACAAAAACTGTCACCATTAGTCCACATGCAGCACACTGCAGCAGCTCTGGAATATATTTTCATATATTTCTCTCAGTATTTATCCAAAGGATATAGAGACATTTCCCATAGAAAAATTCACACAAGTACATTTATAACAGCATTATTCATCATTGCCAAAACTCGGAAGCAACTGAGATGTCCTGCAGATGAAAGGATATGGAATATAATGTGCTGCATCCAGCCAACAGAATTTTATTCAAGAAGAAAAGAGGTATAGGTTTGGAAGTTGGTGAATAAGAAGAGAGCACTTTCCAGCTTTTCAGCCAGAAAAAGAAACACACCAAAAATTCACAATTGATCAGATAGTGTTTGTGAGAACCAGACACGTTGTAGACAAAATTGATAAACAGGCAGAACAGGAAAGCTAGCTGAATTAAGAGGAACTGGGAGCTACACAGTATATCTGCCACTTCAGAAGTGTTCTGCATTTCTTGGTGAAAAGGATACCATATCAGGGAGCCATGCTGAGTAGGTCAGACCCAAGTTTGTTGCTTTGGCAAACACACACTTTCTTTTTTCCTAGAATGTACAGAAGTGATTGATATTCTTTACTACACAGTGTCTTGTAACTCGTGGTCCTCGCAGAATACCAGTGAAGCAAACCTCAGGATAATCTGTAGAGGCATTTGGGTGTGAGACAAAGAATAGTGTTGCTCAAATTCTCTTTATAATAAAGACTGGTGGTTCAGTCATCTACAGATCAGGAGAGTGAGCATACATGCACAGTTGCAGACAAGGAAGTAAGCCTCAGAAAATCACATTTTGAAGCAGTGGAAATTGGAGTGCCTGTAGTCCCTCTACCCAGTATACAATCTTGCCCCATCCTCTGTGGGCTTCACAGGGGTGCCTGAATCTCTGGAAGTATGTTGAACCTATCTGTCTGGAGTTAATTCTAGCAAAGGGAACACAAATAAGCAGACACAGAGTTTTTCCTTCCAATCTCAGCCCCAAGCCACTCTCACTGGCCAGCAAGTCATGTCCAGGCCCAGGAACCAGCATAAACCCAGACTTACATGCAGGAAACAGAAGTGGGAGCCGTAGGAATTGATCGGGTCAGAGGGAGCCTAGGATGTCCTCTATCATCTAAGCCAAATTTATTGTAACATACATAAGTATTTATAGGAAAACATCAAAGAAAAGCAGGACCAAATTCTTTACAGAATTATGTAAAATTTATACATTCCAGTTAATAAAGAAAAGGCAGGAGTGACATTTACTTGTTGTGTGGGACCAAACATGGTGTCTCCAGGTGAGTTAAAAGCAGGCATGACACCTAGTTGCTAAAAGGGAACGGACAGTGAGTGTCTCAAAGCAGAGTTACCTGGTCCATGCATTAACATATCTCAAATGTATAGGGAAGGGGCCTTGTACGTCATCGGAGAGGAGGGCCCAGAGGAAAATCAGGCATGCACAAGAAAGGACTCTCTGGGAATTGGGGCGCGAGGCACTGGGGGATGGGAAGGGAGGGAGGTGGGGAGGGGAAGCAGGAAGGGAGGGAGGTGGGGAGGGGGAGCAGGGGGTACGGGGGGGGGGAGGGAGGGAACTGGTGTACCTATTAAGTTTGTATGAGCTGAAATAATAATAAAAAATGTATTAATAATAAAAAAATAAAAAAGGGGAAGTTTTAACCTCTTAGTTCTGAGAAGAACAAAAGCGATCTAAGAACAGACAAAAGGCAAACTCAACTCCCAGAGTAAGGAATTTGCCTGCCATTGTCTATGCAGACAGGAAGCAAACTCAACTTCCAAAGGGCGGAGTCCCTAACAACTGCCCATTTTAGATACTAATGTGTCATTTTCCAGAGAGCAGGCTTTAGGCCTGACAATCCCCACAAAGTCACATGCAGAAAAAGGAGTGATTACCCATAGCCTTTACTTTCTTCCAGAGTTGCATAGCCCAGGGAGAGAGCAAGAAGGGTAGATTGGCAGAAGTAGTAAATACCTACATTTGCTCCTTTGGTCACCCTCTGGCAGAAGGCCAAGGAAGCCATCAGGTGTCCTTTATCACTCCACCTCATTCCCTTGAGATACAGGTCTCTTTCACTGAACCTGAAGCTCATGGTTTCCAGCTAGACTCCTCACTTTCATAATGTTTGGCCAATGAGTCACAGCAATCCTTTAATCTCCACCTCTTTGCATTAGGGTTACAGGAATGCATGGCCACACCTGGTTTTTGTTTGGATGATGTGATCCAAACTCAAGTTCTCGTGCTTTGAAAGTAACCACACATGCTCACTGAGGTGCTTCCATAGATGTAGATAGATGATGATAGATGACAGATAGATGGGTAGATAGATAGATAGATAAATGTACAACTTTTAAAAATCTCGTTCAAATATATGTTTTTGTTGGTCATTATGCTTTCTTAAGCTTTTGAAATGTGTTAAAAATAAAAATATGAGCTCACATACATGTGAGCAAGCATGCATGTGCCACGATGCATGTGTAGAAGTCAGAAGACGACTTGCAGCCATCAATTCTTTTCCATGTAAGTTCCGGAGATCAAACTTAGGTCCTCTGGCTTGGCGGGAGTTGCCTTTATTCACTGAACTGCCTCATTGACCCATATTGTTACACTTGCTTACCTCTCTCCTCTCTCTAACTTTCTCAACTCTGCCTTCATTTTGCACATTTTTTCTTGCTTTTCGCTTGGAATCTTCTAACTTTTTCCCTTACATTTCCCATTTTATTTTTTTTTACTTTTCTATCTTTTAAAATATTTTGGTTTATATTATTTCTGCTGCCATTTGCTACTGTATTTTTTTGTTGTGGTGGTAGCCGTGGATATTGTAGTCGTTTTTCTTCTTTCTTTATTGCAGTTATTGTAGTTCATAGTTGGTTTTTACTTCATTTCTGTATGTGCTTCATTTCAATTTGTTTATTTTGAGATAGAGTTTTGCAATATAGTCCTGGCTGACTACTCAGTTTTCTCTAAGAAAAGTTGTATGTTTGTGTCAGAGAGAGACAGATAAGAGAGAGAGAGAGAATGCATGCATACTTGCCATGGCTCATGGGTGGAAGTAAGAAGTCAGTTCTCTCCTTCCACCATCTGACCTAGAGATTGAACTCAGGTATCAGATTTATAGGCAGGTGTTGCAGTTCGCCTGCATGGTTGCTGATAAATGACCATCAAATGGCTTAAGGGAACAAGAAGTTTATTGACTCTTGCGATTATCTGGTTACAGTTCTCAGTCCAGCTTGACAGGAGAGCATGCACCAACACCAGACCAAGGGAACTGGCCACACCATCTCTACGTAATGGTTGAGAGAGGGACGATCCTTACTTGCCAGACCAGCATGTCTGCCGAAGTATATAAAAGGATGCTGACTTCTTCATCCAGCTCTCAGTATTTTATTCATCTGTTCAGTGCCTAGTCCCACCCACCATGGACTGGGCTTTCCCCATCAGTTAGACAATCTCTTGCAGGTTTGCTCTGGGCTTAACCATTAATTCTCTACAAATGTGCCCAGAGCTCAAACCCTCAACTGTCAAATTGACACATGTGCCTAACTATGATAGCAGGTGTCTTTCAGGCTAGACTATCTCACCAGCCCTGCTTAGCTATCTCAATGTAGTACAAGCTGGCCTTGCTCTGAAGACAATCTTTCTACCTCAGTTTCCCCAGTACTGGTATCACAAGTGTTTGATACTACACCTGGCTTTGTTACTGTTACTTATTCTTCCAATTCTACATGGTGGTAGGGATTGAGTATACCACTTTGAGTACCCTGTTTTAATGTCTCATTGAGCTAAAAACTCAGCCCAGTGAAGAGTCATCATACCTTATTGTGTCTCTACTCAAGCTTCAATTTCTTTAACAAAAGAATAAGGGAAATACCTCCCCACCCCAGTGGCAAACAAGTAGGCATGACTAGTGAAAGCCTAAATGTCTAACCCTGGACATTCATCCCTATAGGAACAACAGAGAGAAACAACAAAAACACTAGATAACAAACTTACAAGGTGTCATACCATGGGTTGATCTCACACCCTGTTAGTACATTAAGACAGTTATATTCCACATAGTTTGCCTGAGGCACTAGGAAGACCTCATTCTTTGAGACCTACAGAGAAAGCATGAACTACCAAGTTCTGATATTGTTACACTGTGTCTAAAAAAATTAACAACAAAGAATTAGCAGAAGCTATGCTATGAAATTTAATTGGGCATATTATTAATCATATTATAAAAATCTAATATCTCAGGACACATCAAGATAAGACTGCTTTCTAAAAAGGCTGTTATATGAAAGTGGGTGAAATAGTGGGTTAAGAATTTAAATGAGACCAGAGTAGACTACATGAGACCCCATCTCAATCATAAAAAAAATTTCAGAAGAACAAGTTTTTTTCAGAGCTCAATAAATTCCAAGACAGCTGACAAATTAAGGAAGACAAGGAGGTCTGGTAGGTTAATCAGTGGATAAAGATGCTTACTGCTAAGCCTGCTGACCAGAATTCAATACCCAGACACCACGTGGTGGAATGAGTGAACCAATGTCCACAAGTTGTCTTCTGTTTTCCATACATTTACAGTAGTGTGAATGCATGTGTCTGTGTATGCATGTACTTAATAATAAGTATAAAGCATGGGGTTGGAGAAATGGCTTAGAGGTTGATTCTGCTTTGAAAGCAGAAATGGTAGGTACTTGCACTTCTGGATCTGGAATGTGGAGCCTGGGAAATCCCAGAGCAAAGCAAAAAGGAGGTAGAAGCAATCCAGGATGATTCCCGAAGTCACCCTTGATACTACCTACACAGGAACACACAGTGCCCTCTGATACAGACACACACACACACACACACACACACACACACACACACACAAACACAAATAAAAATGTAAAAAATATAGGTCAATGAAAAGCTTTACCAATGGACTAGATCAGGTAAAAGAAGTAATTTCAGGTACTAAAGATAAGGTCTGTGAATTAGAACATTTCACAATTAACAAAAAATAAGGAATTATGAGCAGACCCTACAAGCCCTAGGGATATGATCCAAAGATTATTTATTTTTGGTGTTCAAAACCATGTCAAGCAAATACCAAAGATATAAAAAAATTATTCAGTGAAATAATAACAAAAATTTTCAAATCTTTGGAAAGATATAGGCATTTGTAGTAGGCATTTAGAACCCAAACACAAGACCTCCATGTTACAGTTAAAATGCTAAGAGTACAGAATCATGGAAACTGAGAAATACACACTCACTTATAAAGGTAAATCCCTTTGAATAACAGCACGCTTCTCAACAGAAAGTATAATGATCTATAGAGCATGGACTGATCCATTTCGAGTCTTAAGAGAAACTAGCTAGCCACCAACCTAATTACTGTATCCAATTGTTAATCCTTCATAATTGAAGAAGTAAAGGCTTCAAGATAAATGTGAGTTAAAGTCATCCATAACTTCTAAGTCAGCACTGTGGAGGATATTTAGGAATCCTGTGCTCAGAAGAGAAATAAATACAATCATGACATACAGGAAGGAATAAATCACACCAGAATAGTAGACTGGGAAATGAAAGTTTTGGGGAAAAGACCAAACATTAGGAAAGCAACAAAATAGCAGGATTCCCACATTACGCTTGATCATAAACTTGAATGTAAGTGGTCTTAATTCTCATGTGTAAAGAAACAGAGTGAATGCTGGAGTATCAATATCCATGGCCAGCAAGATGAGTAAAGGAGCCTGTAGGCAAACATAACCTAATTGAAACTGGTAGAGAGAACTGACTTCTGAAAGTTTCTCCTGACATACGTAGTCACACAATGACACATGTACACTTGCTCTCTCTCTCTCTCTCAATCTCTTTTTATCTCATAAATGATTTTTTTAACAAAAATGCAATTGGTTCTTGCAAGGAGCACTCTGCAAAGACATATATGGACTAAAGGTAAGAGGATGAAAAACAATTCAAAGCAACTGACATCTGGAGCTAAGCAAGAATACCTATATTAATATCTGATAAGGCAGATTTCAAACCAAAGGAATCACAGGATAAATTTAGGTTGCTACATATTGATCAAGAAAATGTAACAATTGTGTGTGTATGTGTGTATATGCGGCCATGACGCTTCTGTTGCCTCGAAAGACTATATCTACTTCATCTCTGGAACTGTAAGTTGAATAAATCTCCCTTTCTCCCATAAGTTGTTTGACTTTGGGTGCTCTCTCACAGCAATAGTAAAGAGTAACCATTACAGAAACCAATTGGCTTCATTGTGAGTTCAAGTCAAGCCTTGTCTACCTAACAAAACCCTTTTTCATAAAAGAAAAATCAAAGTTGGCACCTCGAGGTCTTAGAAAAGTAACATGCCAAATACAAAGCCAGTAGAAGAAAGAAATAGTAAATAATAAAAATTGAGTAAAAAAGAATAAAAAGGATACGTGAAAAAATTAGTTCTTCAAAAAGCTTAACAATGCTTATAAACCTTTAGTCAAGTTAATCATAAGAAATTGAGAAAAGGGGACTGGAGAGGTGGCTCAAGGGTTAAGACTCTGGCTTGCAGGCACAAGGTCCTTAGACCCCACGTATAGATGCCAGGCAGAAGCAGGAGTGGCCTGAGCTTCTGGTCCTGGTGGGCGGAGTCTGTGAATGGGGGGGGGAGTAAACAAGGAGGAGGTGGAGGCGGTCCATGGTGGTTCCTGAATTCGCCCATGGTTCTATATACACACGCACACACACATATACATGCACACATGCACATACCCACACAATTGAACATATAATAACAAAAAAGAAATTGAGAAAAGACCCAAATTAACTTAGACTACAGACACGAAAAGCAATACTACAACAGATACTCCTGAAATCTAGAGTATCATTAAATATTATTTTTGAAAGATTATACTCATGAATTAGAAATTCTAGAAAAAGTGAATCATGTCAAGACACATATAACTTACTAAAATTAACCAAAATTTATAAAAAAAAGCACATAAGCTGAGTATACTGGCTCATGAGAATAAGAAGAAGGAAGGTTGTGATTTTGAGGGTGACCTGCTCTACACAGTGAGCTCAAGGTCATCCTGAAGTACATTGCAAAATCCTTCCTCGGAACAAGGGTCAGGGATTTTAACTCAGTGGTACACTGATTACATAGCACGTATGACGTCCTGGGTTTAATCCTCAGCACTGTGATGCAATACTCTGATCATGGATACACATCATTGCACACTTATTCACACTTACAGAATGTAAAACACCAAGAGTGTATCCTTTCTAAGACTTTGGGTAATAAAGTGTGTAACTTTACATTCATTCTTATAACAAACATATCACTTTGGGCAGGGGGTGTTAATATGGAAGAGACTGGGTGTATGGAGGCAGGTATATATGGGTAATCTCTATTTTTTATTCAGTTTTGCTGTGATTTCTCAAATTTATCCGAATATATAACCTTTTCTTTTCCAAAGCAGTTCTGTTGGTGAGTGGGAAGGAAAGTTGATTCAGACTACGAATAGCCTTCTTGATATTCTTACTTTTTCCAATGTCTAAAGTTCAAACTAAGGAAATGAATGGACTCCATAACCACCAGGTAAACTGTAAATATTTATATTTTTCTCTCAACTGAGTTTTTATATTCAGCAGCTATGGGATTAAAGTTGAGTTCTCTGGCAAGTCCTTAGAGAAAAACTATTAGGTATTTGTCATGCACAGAGTCATGATTATGGCAAGAGCTGCTCTCTGATTGAATCTGAGTCCGTCTTCCCAAGAGGGAATTCATAGCTTGTGCTGTAAACCCAGTCAAAAACTCATGGCCGAGGAGGTCTTAAGCTTTAGGAATGAACTTACTACTGTTTATTAATTAAATTGACATGATGCCAGGCTGCCTTCTAAATGTTTATGTTTATACACCTATGTAAATGCTACTCCTAGCCTTAGCAAAGCTTGTCTTTGCAGCCAGCAGCAAATGCAGAGAAGCATAGTTGCTCAAGTTGCTGAGTGTAGGTCGGGATTGAGTGTTCATCCCTAAATGGGACTCTATATTAGCCCCTCCGAGGTTCAGGGAACATCTCGGGGGAGATAGTGGAAAGAAGGTAAAAATGGGAAGAAAGAAGCAGGGCTGTGAAATGCTGTGTTCTGGGCACAGTATGGCCAGTGCGATCTTGATTTCCCAGGAGTTGTGACTGTCTACCCTGGATCTGCAAAGACTGGTCTGTCAACAGTCCATCATGGATCAGAGAAGGTCTTACTTGATCCTACCCTTCTCTGAGGAACTATTGGCTATTGATGGATTCTTAGAGAGTACTTAGAAGCCCACCAGATCCCAGTGGACAGTTCCAAACCCAGTCACACGGAGGAGTCTGGTTAAACTCAGTGGTTCTCAAAGCAAAACAAAAAAAGGCACGAATGTAGGGAAGTAACTGACTGGTGGAGAAGTTAGGAGGGTGGCTAATGGAGTGTGAGGGAATTTAGAGAGGTAGGGCTGTATATCCAAGTTTGGAATTGTGAAAGAATAAATTCAACGAAAGCTATACATAAAAAGTCAATGTGCATGAAAAAACCAAGCCAAATAAAAACTTGCCCATGGATAGAAACCCAACGGCCTTCTGTGTGGAAGAAGGCTAAGGCAACACTACCTCCCAAGGCCAGTCTAACTCTTAAGAAGCCTGTCGTTGTCTTGTTCGAACAGAGATGGATGAGATTCCTATATTCTAAACTAAGGTTCAGCAATTTTAGGCTAGAAGAAGTTTAAAGGAATAACCAAATCTGAACCACACAAAAGGTCAGGAAAAAATTATCTTTGACAAACAATAACTTCCTGATGAGCCATGAATCAATCAGAAAATGGGCATGAAAGTTCTATGTAAACATCCAAATTGTCTTACTGCATAGGAATAACAGTGCTGAGCTTGACAGATGTTGGGGAATGTCTACTGAAATTGGTGACATTGAAGCTCCTATTTTGTAGCTGTCACTCATAGTTTGGCAATAAAACCTTCTGTACACCAAGACAGAAAAAGGCATCTTTTTTGTACTTCAAAGTGATATTAAGTTATGAAAATACTGCTATAATTTAGGAAGAGCCAGGACACATGGCTGCTGGAAGGATGAGAAAATTACAGCAAGTTTAATGGATTCTGCTCTTCTTCTGTAATGACTAAAAATGACAGAACACACATTTAGGTAAATCATTAGTCAGTCATTAAATTCAAGATTCACTTGAAGTTAAGGTCAAGGCTACATGATGCCATCATAACTTAAAACTTTTCTGGAATGCAAGAGAAACTCCAGATTTTATTGAAAAAAGTAACGACGTTTTCTAAAACAAGGAAAATTCACATTTAAGATGTTCATGAATATTATTTTAATTGATAATTCATAATTATATACATTCTAAGATATAATGACATATTTTGCTGTGTGTGATCAATTTGGAATTACTAAGTCAAGCTAATTAACATTGCCTTGCAGGACAACATATTGTTTAGCATTGTCAATTTTATACACTGTTTGAAGAAAATACTTTCTGATATTAAGACTGTTGCTGCCACTAGCAGATTGTTTATGGAAGCCAGTTTGGTGACACTATGAATTTCTTGTTTTATTTTATTTATTTTTATTTATTTCAAGCTCTCATACAAATATATATTACATGTTGATCATGCTCCATTTGTCTTCCTAGACTGTTCGACTTTTATGACATACATACGTGCATATATGATGTAATGTAGTTATATAAAATCTAGGAACCACCAATGAGACAAAAGATAATATTTGTGTTTCTGAGATTGGTTTAATTAATTTAATAAGCCTATCTCCATAGGAGAACATGCTTCAATAGAGAAAATGGGCCATGGTCATGTATTGCATGTAAGTAGTGAGACATCTGGTGCAGCTCACTCTCACTTCCCTTCCTGGTCACTTGGGACTGAGCAGGTTTGATCTCCCCAGTCAAGGAAGATATAGGGACTGGCAGATAGATGGTACCCAACTGGCAAATGGGAGACTGACTCTTCCCTCACTGCTGTGTCCTACTCTTATTCTTCCATCTACCTTTGACTCTCTTCTTATATTAAGATCTTCACTTAAACAGTCTTTTATCTTTGGTTAAGAGATTACCTTCCATACCAATCAGGATGCAGCCAAGGGCATTGCAGGAACAGCAAAACTGAAAACAACAACAAACCATAATTCAGAACCAGACCAGCCAAATCTCTTCCCATCCTAAAGCTCAGGGGACCTTGCAAAAGAGGGGATGGCAAGATTGTAAGAGCCTAAAGATGGGAAGGATCAACGATATACAAGATACTCCACACAAGTTAGAGCTACTGCAGCCAGGATATAGCCACAATATGATTGGAGTTTGCTTGACTGCACAATGGCTGACATGTCAAAAAAACCCCAGAGTCTAGCATAAATCACAGGGGAGAAAGCTTCAGGCATTAGGATCCTTAGAGGCAAAGGATTAAACAATCATAATAGAATTCCCATGCTAGTGGGCAGCCCAAGAAGGGGCCCCAAGCTATGCCACTGAGTCCTGAATCCTCACTAAGGTGGAGGACTCAGAGGGAGGTTCAGCACCCACATAAATGGGTGCTCCAGAGGATGGGGGGAGGAAGTGGGAGGCTCCAAGAGAGTGGGAGGGAGGAAGGGAAAGGGTGAGAGGAGGGGGAGAAGAGGGGAGAGTACAATGGGGACAATGGGGGAAGAGATGGGGAGGGAGAGGAGGGGGTATCTATTGAGCTTGTATGATTAGGCAAAAATAAAATGTGGCAAAAAACAGCTATCTCCAGTTGCATCTATTTTTCCTGTAAATGAAGTAACTTCTCTTTGATTAAAAAAATTCCACTGCATTTGTTTTTGCTTAATTTTATTACATAGGGTTACATTGTTTTATGGACATTAAAATGTTATCTTCTTTTTCAATATATCTACTACCACTAATTTATAGAGTACTTAGCTATCTGTTCATTTATTCTATTCAGGTCATACAGTTGACTTCAGTGGAGAAATAGGTAGAATGTGTTTGTACATCATTACTGAAACAGAATCTGATTCTCACTATTTCATATAAACGAGAAACATTTATTTTTTTACACCTGGAAATGTGATGATGGAACAATTTGATACATAGATTTAAAAACAATAGACTCTTTGTGCATGTTTTTTTGTGTGTGTGTGTGATTATTTGGTTAGTTGGTAGGTTTGATACAGTTTCCTATAGCATAGGCAGGCCTCAAACTGGCTATGTAACTAAGGCAGACCTTGAACTCCCTACGGAACTGTAGACATGTGTCACCACATGTCAAAATGTAATAAGATCTTATATGAAAATCATCTAGGTATTTCCACATGTCTCTTAGCTCCCAAAGCATATGTGCCTAGTTGAACCTGATTGAGCCAGATAAGTGATTGCTATAAATTGGGAAACTTTAAAAAATATCAACAGCTAATTGTAAGCAAGTGAAGCAAAAACTTTAATCCACTACTATGTGTCATTTTGTAAAAGATTTCCAGTTGTTTCTGCATGTCCAAATGTACAGAGAACAATTTTTAAAGTGGTCTTATGCACAGTAGAATATTAATCATATGCAATGTTTTCCAGAAACTTAATTTCTTTTTTTTTTTTAAGTATTAACGCACGCTCGTTTATTATATTAAAATCAGGCGATGGTCTGACGAAGGCTGCGGGCGGAACACTGTTAAACTTCCTGTACAGTGCGCTAGACCCCTCCGGCTAACCTGCCCAGGCCTAATGGGGACAGCGACTGCTTCTGCTGCTTCAGAAGGTGGTTCTAAAAGGAACTTTGTACCTGGGATTCATAGATTGGCTAGATCTCAAAAATACTTCAACTTCACTTTTTAAAATGGTTTGTGGTCTATAAGCATCATATTAATGAGTTTTGTTTAGATATTTGGACATAAAACAGGAATTGCCTTAAAAGATTGCTGCTTAAATGACAAGCAGACAAACTTTGACTCTCACTCTTGTCTTTATGCCTGCTCTTTATGGTCCATTACATTCCATGTACTAAATTTGAATGGAACGTGATTTATTGTAGGTGTGGGTACTTTATAAATTTTATCCCTCATGGAATTCTGCACTGGAAAAACTGACATTTAGCTTTTATTTCATCTTCTATTTTAACATTTAATTCATTTATTTGAGAGAACTCAGGTGCTTTCGGAAGCTTGCTCTTCTTCTATCATGTGGGTTCTAGGGAAAAAAATCAAGTAACTAAGGTTATCAAATTTGTGTTCAGGCACCTTTAGCTACTCAGTCCTTTTATTTCATCTTCTTAACCTGTAAAGAATTTTCTTGTTTTTTTCATTTGCTTTATTAAAAATGATTTTGACAGGTTTTCTACATTTTTTTTACTTTATTGTATGTGTGTGTGTGTGTGTGTGTATCAGAGGGCACTGTGTGGAGGACATGTGGAGGACCTGTGGGGACCAAGAGTGATTTCCGGAATCATCCTGGATTGCTTCAACTTTCTTTTTGCTTTGCTCTGGGATTTCCCAAGCTCCACTCACCAGGATGTACAGGTCACTGCTTTTTTTTTTTTTTTTTTTTTGCCTGACCTTTTTATGTGGGATCTGGGATAAGAACTCAGGACCTTCTGCTCTCAAGGCAGAGTGTTAACCCCTGAGCCATGTCTCCAGCCCTTCTCTTGACAGCTTTATGTATGTATGTAATACATTCTAATTACTTCTTCCCTCTTGTCTTTATCCCATCCCTACCAGTTTCTCTTTCCCATACAAATCTCTTTCCCATATTTATGACTTTTGTATCCCACGAAGTTTGACCAGGGATGTTTGTGTGACCATGGGTTTGGAGTTTTTATTGAGGCTGAGGTCAATCACATAACTGGAAGCTATGCCTCCTGCCTCCTATAAGATTTACTTTTCCTTAAACAACCATGGCTTTATTATAATTAAATAATTGCAAATAAAACACAGTTACTCAAAGTTTTTATTTTATGAATGCTAACACAAAAATGGTACAAAATAGGATGTTGACACCTAATTTTGTTGTCTTATAGCTAATTAAAAATATTATTTTCTTAGTCACGTGTGATGGGGCATGTCTGTAATTCACATAGCAATTAGGTAGAGATAGGAGAATTTCTGGCTGAAGGCCAGCCTGAACAAAATAACATGATCTTGTCTCCAAAAATAAATAAATGGATTAAAGAGTAGACAAATTTTATTGACTTAAATCATAAATTTTATAATCATAAATTTCAGTGCATATTTATCATCATATTTATATTGACTGCTTATATATTCCCTATTTAACTTTTTTGCTTTGTCATATAGTTTTTTGGGCATTTGGTTTGGTTTGGTGTCAGGAATAGGATGTGAACCTGATGTTTTAAATTTTTTTTAGTAATTATATATAAAATATATAAATACATATCATCATATGAGAATTACATTTTTATTTATGCCATACATGTATTCGTTTATAATTCAAATAACAGAAATATTTCAAAATATAAACTGTGTGTGGGATTTTTTCTTCAAATGGCATCTAGAATGCTTACTTGTCTTTGAAAATTTTTTTAAACATTTTTTATTTACTCTGTGTGTGTGTGTGTGTGTGTGTGTGTGTATCAGAAAGCACTGTGTGTTCCTATGGAGGCCCAAGGGTGACTTTTGGACTCATCCTAGATTTCTTCTACCTCCTTCTTGCTTCACTCTGGGATTTCCCAGGCTCCACTCACCAGGGCCACTACCATTTCCACCTGGCTTTTTTATGTGGGACCTGGAATCTAAACTCAGGACCTACTGCTTGTAAGGCAGAGTCTTAACTCCTGACCCATCTCTCCAGCCCTGAACATTTTTTAATATTAAAAATAAATCAGGGCTGGATAGGTGGCTCAGGGGTTAAGCCTCTGCCTTGCAGGCGGAGGGTCCTGAGTTCGGATCCTAGACCCCACGTATAGACGCCAGGCGGAAGCAGTGGCGGCCTGTGTTTCTGGTCCTGGTAGGGCGGAGCCTGGGAATCCCGGGGCAGAGTAAACAAGGAAGAGGTGGAGGAGGTCCATGGTGGTTCCTGAATTCGCCCGTGGTTCTACACACATACACACACACACACACACACACACACACACACACACACACACACAAAATTGAATAAATAATAAAAATTAAAGAAAAATAAATTTAAAGGAAATTCTTAGTTCATAATACTGACATTTTGCTATTAATTAGATAGGACAGTAAGGTCATCCTCTCTGAGTCCTGAGAAGACAGAATTGAGACTAGAACTTGAAGAATAGATTTTGAACAGATGGCTACAGTTGATCCTTACCCTTTTTACTGCTTCAGAACTTCTTTGGATGAAGTATTCTGGAAAAGTTCTAGAATGATTCTAAATCCGTAGTAGTAGCATACAAAAGGAACATCGGAACACAATGATTCATTCCACTTCACTGCCGCACAACGTCCTGTGCTTTATCCCTCCCCCAGGAGACACACATCTCTTCCTTTTATGAACTGGGTCCTTTTCAGGTTAAGGACAGACAATTAAGATGAGAATGTACCTGTAGTGATAAAAGTAGGATACCATAGAGAAAGATGAAAGAAGGTAGCTAGGATATAAGAAAACCCAGAGCTGGCTGCAGGTTTCTTTAAAGAAGCTGAGACTGCTCAGTGAAGCATCACTGGCAAAACTGGATGATGGCACGATATGTCTCATTGTTTCCAGTTTCCATCAGGTCTGGATATGAAAATTGCAGGCTTTAAGGCAAATACGCTGATAGAAGAAGCCATATTAAATGTCGGAGAATTTTATTGAGGTAGGAGATCAAGAACAGAGGAAGAACCAATAGATCAATGATGTCCTCTAAAACCAGAAAGTATTCTAACTAGACAAACTTTCCAGCTGTGATGCTTTGCCGGTCTTGTAAGAAGTGACAACAAGGCAGTGAGATAGCTCAGTAGGTAAGGTGCCTGCTTACAAACCTGGAGACCTGAGTTCTCTCTTCTCTGGAAGTCCACATGGTGCGTGTATATATCCTCCCTCCCTCAAATAAATAAAACCCTTTAAAAAGTCAATCGATTAAATATATGTATATCATGTGTATATGCCTTTAAGAAAAGAAGTGAGAATATATTTTTTTATAGCAAAGGATGTCATGAATAAGATATGGGTTGCTACAAAACTTTTGGTTGTCTGTTGCTGATTAAGGGAAAGGCCAGCTTGATGCAACACAGTACCTTGGACTGCATCCTAGAACAAAGGACTCCAGTGAGGGAGGTGAAAAATCTGGTGAAATGTATGTCTGTATTACTCATTAATAATATAGCAGTGTTGATTTCTTGTTTTTGACAAATGTACCATGAAATCACAGAGTGCTAATACCTGGACAGGGTTATATGTGAAATTTCTATATTATTTTTTTGATTTTCTATAAATCTAAAGTTATTCCAAAATTTAAAAAAAAAATCAAACAGGGCTGAGGAGATGGTTCGGCAAAAGCACTTGGTCTGCAACCAAGAGTAGAGTTCTATCAAGATGTGTATATTGAATACATACAGTCTTTAATATGTCAGTCATACCTCAACGAACTGGTTTAAAGAACTGTTTCAAAAATGCTTATAGAGCTGGAGAGAAGGTGTAGAGGTTAAGCTTTTGCCTCCCGAGAAAAAGGACCTGCGTTTGGATCCCAGATGCAATGTAAAAATGCCTCATAGAAATGACAGCAATCTGCACTTCTGGCCCTGGAAGGCAGAGCCTAGGAAACCCCAGAGCAAAAACAATAAGGAGACAGAGCAATCCAGGATGATTCCCAAAGTCTCCCTTGGGCCCTCTTCTACACACAAGTAAACACCCACACATAGTATGTCTGCTTGGTATTTTTTGTTTGGTTGTGTTTTGATTTTGTTTTGTAGTGCTCTGGATGAAAACCAGGGCATCGTACATACTAGGCATTCTTTGTACCACTAAGCTACTCCTACAACCTATTTTCTTTTTAGCCACATAGCAAGTAGCATGCTTTGGCTATGGAGCTAAGCTTTCATTTCCCTGAATGGTGGCAAAGCCTTACATCACAACTTGTTGTATTTCTAAATGATTACTACTGTGTATTAAGTCAGATCATTTGCCAACATTGCCCTCCAATGCCAAGAATGTACATTTTGCTAGCACACTATCACATATTCCTCTTTAGTCGACTTATATATAATGAAGGCATCTCATACTGGAGGTTGGTACACTTGGGGTCAAATCAGAAAGGACCTTGAGTACAGAGCACAGACAGTACCTCCTTGGGATGACTGTGGAATTGAATGACAAGACATGGGATTTGAGGGTGAACAGTATTGAAAACTGCCTCACTTGCTTCAGGCACAGAGTTTTGAAAGCTTCATTAGCAATTTCAGTCCCTGGGAAGCTCCTGTAAGAATCCTAAAGGCAAAGATTCAATTTTCTGTTTTTAAACTCTTGGGAAGGTTTGCACTAGCCCCAAATTCTTCATTCTTGTGGAATCTTGCAAATCTTCAGTTGACTGACAAATTAGGATTAGAGATTGTACTGAACAGGAACCTCAGCATATTCTAATTCAATCAGAAGAGCCTGTCATCTTTGTGACCTCCTCTTCCCATTCCAAAATAGATCTCTGATTTGAAAGGAGCTTGGATTTTTTTTTTGTACTGGGTGTTCAGTTGTGTTTGTTGAATGGTGTAGTGAGAACATCAGAGATTTGCATAAATATATTTCAGAGTAATGAGATTGGGTTTAGCATATAAAAGAGATGAGAGTGAAGACAGGCAAAATATATAGGCCATAGTTCTATTTATTCTGTGGCAATGTAAACTACACAAAAAAAATCCAAGCTCTGCCTCCCAAGCAGAAGCCCTGAGTTCAGATCCCAGGTCCCACATAAAAACACCAGGTAGAAATGGCAGAGGCCTACATTTCTGAACTTGGGAAATCCCATAAGAAAGCAAGAAGGAAGTAATCCAGATGATTCCCGAAGTCACCCTTGGTCCTCTACAGGGACACACACACACACACACACACACACACACACACACACACACACACAAATAAATAAATAAAATATTTTTAAGAAGAAAAAATATATGAAGTGAAGATCACAGGTCTTTAGAAAAAATATATTTAATATCTAAGAATTCTATCTAGTTGAAACAAGATGTATTATGGACTTTTGTTGTCGATTTGAACACAAACCAACTTCATCTTCATTTTCTAGTAATAGCTTCATCTGCTTTTCCTTCAATAAATTTAGATGAGTAGTTACAGGTGGTCAATAATATGCTATGATGAGGGAAAAATTTTTACCTGGGTATGATGGCACAGTCTATAATCCTAGCGTACGTGAGACAGAGGCAGGAGGATCACCATAAATTCAAACCAGTTTGGTTGGCATACCCAATTCTAGGCCAGTTAGGGGTACATAATGAAACCCTATCTCAAGAGACAAGACAAACAACATGGAAATTACAAAGAAACAATTGCTTATTTTGAGAGTCAGTTTGAGCCAACTAGTGACAATTATAATACAATTTAATCCAAGGACTGCATGATAAACACTGCATGACTTATTTTAAGAGAAAACATTTGAGAGTATAAGCTCTTTTCTATGTTAGCCATGATTTAGTACAATTTTTAAAAGACTGAAGCCAATATTTCATTTAAAATTTGTTTAAAGTTTTTTAAAGGCTGGGGAGATGGCTCAGGGTTTAAGCCTCTGCTTGCAATAAGAAGGTCCTGTGTTCAGATCCCGGATCTCAGGTAAAACAAAACCAAACAAAACAAAAATGCCAGATGGAAATGGCAGCCACCAGTACTTTCGCTCCTGGAAGGTGGAGCCTGGGAAATCCCAGAGAGAGCAAAGCAAATAGGAGGTAGGGCAATCCAGGGTGATTCCTGAAGTACCTTTGGGATTCCAAAGGCACACACAGTGTCTTCTGACCTCTGACACACACACACACACACACACACACACACACACACACACACACACACAGAGCTTTCAGTTTTTTCAATAAATTAAGCAAGTAATTTAAATAAATTTGATGGGTAGTTATAGATGGTCGATGATATGCTAAGACGGGGAAATTTTTTGACAAGGTATGATAACACAATCTAATTCATATAAATAAAAACCTCTTTAAACTCTCATAGGCATTAGTTTGCAAGATAAGCCCTCCAGTTATATTCATAAAGCATAATAACTTTTTTTGAGGATTAAGGTAGAGTTTATTAGAGGAGAAAAAGCATGGAACTGATGGACTCCAGACCATGGAGTGCCATGAGAGGCTAGGGCTCCCTGAAGAACTCATGGACTCCAGACATGGAATCCATGAAGGGCAAAGAACTGGAAAAGAACTCACAGACTCCAGACATGGGGTTCCAATGAGGGTAAAGGAAGCCCTGGAGAACTCATGGACTCCAGGCATGGAATCCATGAGAGACAAGGAGATGGAAATGAACTCATGGAATCCGCAGGTGGAGTACAGCGAGCGGCAGACACCAAAGCATGATAACTCTTACCAATAGTAAGAACATCTTCTAGCTTCTGTATTTCTATTTCCCTTTTTTAAATTTTCCATTGCTTCTTTCTGTGCAATATGGTAGAAAGTTTATTCTGACCAACTTTCTATTCACTAATTTGCCCTTCAAGAAAACTATATGAATAACAAAGCATTCTTATTTAAACTTTAGTCATTTTGTTATTTGTTTTACTTGGTTCCTTTTAAAAATTGCATATTCTAACATTCTCTGTAGCATTCAACAAGCTTATTTTAAATCTTTTTTTTTGAGATTTTTTTTTTATTTCAGCTCATACAAACTTATTAGGTACACCAGTTCCCTCCCTCCTCCTCCCCCCGTACCTCCTGCTCCCCCTCCCCACCCCTCTCCCTCCCCATCCCCCAGTGCCTCCCACCCCAATTCCCAGAGAGTCCTTTCTTGTGCATGTCTGATTTTCCTCTGGGCCCTCCTCTCCGATGACGTACAAGGACCCAGTGGCCTTTGCCGAACCCTTTCCCGTGTTCCCCTTAGGTATAGGAACACTGCTGTGGCTGCCAATCCTTTGCCTCCAAGGATCTTGGTGCCTTTAGCAGATGCTAGACTTTGTTTTTTTTTTTTTTTAATCTCTTTCTCCATTTTTTTTATTAAAAATTTAATTATACATTTTAAAATTTTTTACCAGTTCCCTCCCTCCCCCCTCCTCCCCCTCCCCTTCCCCCAGTGTCTCCCCCCCAATTCCCAGAGAGTCCTTTATTGTTTACGCCTAACTCTCCATTGGGTCCTCCTCTCCGATGACATATAAGGACCCAGTGGCATTTCCATAAGCCCTTTCTCTTGTTCCCCTTAAGCATAAGATCACTACTATGGCTGTCAATCCCTTGCCTCCAGGGGTCTCGGTGCCCTTAACAGATGCTAGACTTTATGAGGGCAACAGTGCGCTGGACATTGCGCAGGGCATGCAAAGTCCCATTACGATTGCTTTGGCCCCAACTATTGTTGAGAATCTTGCAAATCGTTGCTCCTCCCATCCTTTTGCTCTTACAATCTTACCGCCCCCTCTTCCGCAAATGTCCCTGAGCTCCAGGATGGGGAGAGATTAGGCTGTCCTAGTTCTATGTGATTGATATAGTCTCTGAAGTTCTGGATTGTGGTTTGTTGATTTTCTTTTGCAGTTTTGCTGCTCCTGCAATTCCCTTCACTCCATTCTGCTGGGCACTGTATGTCACCCCCTGGCCAGAGACAAAAAGCTGTTAAACTGGAGTCTTGTTGTAATAGCACATTCAAGGGTAGATGTAATAAAAGTAGGAAACCTCCCTGAGGGAGGGGTCCATCACCCATTTGCAAAATGATTACTTTTTATCTGCTAGACTATATGCCCTCCCCTTCTGGTGAGATCAGGAAAGAACGTCTGTGAACTTAACCAGGTTTCTCATTACTTACTTGCAGACCTTGATGGAGGCCTATTTTCTCTGCTGTAACATGGTCTCCTCTCTCCTTGTTTCTGGTGTGGCCCTCCTAACCCATCTCTCTTGTTCATAATCCTTGCAATTACTGTGTTTCATAGGTTTACTTTTGAGTGTCTCAATGTGGGCTGGGTGAGTTTGGTACTAGGAGCCACCTATTAGGGAGTACATACGGCGCTTAATTTTCTGGGTTTGGGATACTTCACTTAATATAATTCTTTCTAATGACATCCATTTCCCAGCAAATTCCAGTAATTCATCATTTTTGATGGCTGAGTAGTACTCCATTGTATAGATGTACCACAGTTTCCTTATCCACTCGTCAACTGTTGGACATTTAGGTTGATTCCATGACTTTGCTATTGTAAACAGTGCTGCTATGAACATGGTCGAGTTTGTGCTATCGAGGCGAACCTCTGCTGCATGGGGGGTTATTCCCAAAAGTGGGATAGCAGGGTCATATGGCATTTCAATCTTTAATTTCTTTAAGAATCTCCAGACGGCTCGCCAGAGTGGCTGTATGAGCCTGCATTCCCACCAGCAATGTAGGAGAGTTCCCCTCTCTCCACATCCGCTCCAGCATTTGTCGTTGTTTGTATTGTGGATTTTTGCCATCCTGACCGGGGTGAGATGATATCTCAGGGAAGTTTTGATTTGCATTTCCCTGATGGCGAAGGAAGTGGAGCATTTTTTAAGATAATTGTTAGACATTTTAATTTCATCCCTGGTAAAGTTTCTTTGAAGTTCCAGGGCCCATTTTTTAATTGGGCCAGTGTTTTCCTTGGAGTTTAATTTTCTAAGTTCTTTGTGCACTCTGGACAGTAGAGCTCTGTCAGATATGTGGTTAGTGAAGATTTTCTCCCATTCTGTGAGTTGCCTTTGAGCACGTGTGACAATCTCTTTATCTGAACAGAAGCTCTTTAATTTCACAAGATCCCAACTGTTGAGAGTTGGTAGCAGTGATTGTGCCATTGGATGTCTGTTTAGGAAGTGTTGGCCTAGCCCAATCAGCTCGAGGGAGTTCCCTATCCTTTCAACTATGGTTTTTAAAGTCTCTGGCCTGATATCAAGGTCCTTGATCCATTTGGAATTAAGTCTTGTACATGGTGACAAGTACGGGTCCAGCTTTAATCTTCTGCATGTGGAGATCCAGTTTTGCCAGCACCATTTGTTGAAGATGCTGTTCTTTTTCCATTGGATTCTTTGGGCCCCTTTGTCAAAGACCAAATGGCTGTAACTTTGTGGGCTTATATCTGGGTCTTCAATCCTTATCCATTGATCTGTGTGTCTATTTTGGAGCCAGTACCAGGCTGTCTTTATAACTATGGATTTGTAGTATAGACTTAGGTTTGGTATGGTAATACCTCCAGCTGTGTTTTTGTTACTCAGGATTGTTTTTGCTATCCTGGGTCTTTTGTGTCTCCATATGAACTTTGAGATTATTTGGTCAACTTCTTTGAAGAATTGCTTTGGGATTTTGATTGGTATAGCATTGAATCTGTATATTGCCTTTGGTAGGATGGTCATTTTTACAATGTTGATTCTGCCAATCCAGGAACAAGGGAGGTCTTTCCACCTTCTGGTGTCTTCTGCAATTTCTTTCTTTAGGGTTTTAAAGTTTTCATTGTAAAGGTCTTTTACCTCCTTAGTTAGGTTTATACCAAGGTATTTCATTTTTTTAGGGGCTATAGTAAATGGTATTGTTTCTCTCAAGGCTTTTTCACTTCTTTCATTCTGGGCATATAGGAAGGCCTCTGATTTTTGCACATTTATTTTGTATCCTGCCACCCTGCTGAACTTCTCAATTAGTTCCAGGAGCTTCCTGGTGGAGTTTTTGGGATCCCTCAGGTATAAGATCATGTCATCTGCAAATAGGGATAGCTTGACTTCTTCCTTGCCGATTTGAATCCCTCTTATGTCCCTTTCTTGTCTTATGGCTTCAGCTAAGACTTCAAGTACAATATTGAATAGAAGTGGTGAGAGCGGACAGCCTTGTCTAGTTCCTGATCGAAGTGGGAATGCTTCCAATTGTTCCCCATTGAGCATAATCCTTGCTGTGGGCTTGTTGTATACAGCTTTTATTATATTGATAAAGGTTCCTTCCATTCCTACTGTCTCTAGCGTTTTGATCATAAAAGGCTGTTGGATCTTGTCAAAAGCTTTTTCTGCATCTATGGAGAGTATCATGTGGTCTTGGACTTTGGACTGGTTTACATGATGAATTACATTTATTGATTTGCGTATGTTGAACCAACCTTGTGTGCCGAGGATGAAGCCTACTTGGTCCCAATGAATGATCTTTTTAATATGTTTTTGAATCCGATTTGCTAAGACTTTGTTGAGAATCTTTGCGTCTGTGTTCATCAGGGAGATCGGCCTATAGTTTTCTTTTTTAAGTGAATCTTTATTAGGTTTTGGGATTAAAACGATATTAGCTTCACAGAAGGAATTTGGTAGTGTTCCTTCCTTTGCTATTTGATGGAACAGTTTAAGGAGTATTGGTGTTATTAACTCCTTAAATGTCTGGTAGAACTCTGTGCTGAATCCATCTGGTCCAGGACATTTTTTGGTGGGAAGATTCGAGATTACTTCCTCAATTTCCTTATATGTTATAGGACTATTTAAATAATTCACAACTTCCTGATTCAATTTAGGTAAGTTGTGTTTACTTAGAAATTCATCCATCTCTTTTGTGTTGTCAAACTTCACAGAGTATAAGTTTTTGAAATATGATGTTATAATTCTCTGGATTTCTTGGGTATCAGTAGTGATAACTCCATGTTCATTTCTAATTTTGTTAATTTGGGTTTTCTCTCTCTTGCTTTTGGTTAGTTTAGCTAGGGGTGTATCAATCTTGTTGATTTTTTCAAAGAACCAGCTTTTTGATTGGTTGATTTTTTCTATCGTTTTCTTAGTCTCGATTTCAGATATTTCTCCCCTTATTTTGCTAATCTCTTCTCTTCTACTGCTTTTGGGATCAGATTGCTCTAGTTTCTCTAAAGCTTTAAGCTGCATTGTTAAGTTGTTTATTTCTGATGTTTCCATTTTTTTGACGTAGGCATTAAGAGCTATGAACTTACCTCTTAGAACAGCTTTCATTGTGTCCCAGAGATTTTGGTAAGTTGTATTTTTGTTATCATTCACTTTCAGAAAATCTTGAATTTCCTTTTTAATTTCTTCCTGAATCCAGTTCTCATTCAGCATCATAGTGTTAAGTTTCCAGGAGTTAGTGTATTTTCTCTTGTTTGATGTGTTGTGGATGTCCAGCTTTAGGTCGTGATGGTCTGATAGGGCACAGGTTAGAATTTCAACTTTCTTGTATATGTGTGGATTCATTTTGTGGCCCAATATGTGATCTATTTTGGAGAAAGTTCTGTGTGCTGCTGAGAAAAATGTGTATTCTTTGGTGCGTGGGTGAAAAGTTCGATAGAGATCTGTAAGGTCCATTTCTTTCAGGGTTTGATTAAGTTCCAAAGTGTCTCTGTTAAGCTTTTGACCTGTTGATCTATCCCATGTTGAGAGGGCGGTGTTGAAGTCCCCAAGAATTATCGTTTGGGGATTGATTTCTTGCTTTAGACGCTGTAGGGTTTTCTTAATGAATGTGGAGGGACCCGTATTGGGTGCAAAAATGTTCAGTATTGTGAAGTCTTCCTGGTGAATTGTACCTGTGACTAAAATGTAGTATCCATCCGTGTATCTTATAATTTTCTTTGGTTTGAAATCCACTTTGTCTGATAGCATAATGGCTACCCCTGCCTGTTTTCTGCTTCCATTTGCTTGTAGAATTGTTGACCAGCCTTTTATTTTTAGAGCGTGCCTATCTTTTGTGGTGAGATGGGTTTCCTGCAGGCAGCAGATTGATGGATTGTGAGTTTTAATCCATGTTTGTAATCTGTGTCTCTTGATCGGTGAATTAATTCCATTAACATTTAGTGTTATAATGGAGAAACTATTTTTAATTCCAGACATTTATTATGTTTAGTAGCTTTTATAAGTATATTGCTTCGTTTTTAATGATGTCATACTTGCCTTCTGTTCTCCTGGATATGCCTGTTTTTTTCTTCACGCTTGAGTATCATTTCTAGCATTTTTTGAAGGCCTGGTTTGGTGGCCATGTATCCCTTAAAGTTGTCTTTGTGCTGGAAAATTTTTTTTCTCCCTCGATCATGACTGATAGTTTTGCAGGGTAAATCAGCCTAGGTTGACATTTTTGCTCATTCAATACTTGAAGTATGTCTCTCCAAGCTCTTCTTGCTTTTACTGTTTCGACTGAGAAGTCATTTGTTATTTTAATAGGTTTACCTTTAAAAGTGACTTGTTTTTTCTCCCTTGAAGCTCTCAGCACCAGTTCTTTATCTTGAATGTGGAGTGTTTTAACTATTATTTGCCGTGGCGTGCTTCTATTTTGGTCGTATCTGTTTGGGGTGCGGAATGCCTCTTGTATATGGATGGGCCTCTCTTTTTTTAGATGAGGAAAGTTTTCCTTGATGATCGTTTGAAAAATTTCCTCAGGGGTGGTATTTTGAGATTCTTGCTCTGGTATTCCATGAATACGCATGTTAGGCTTCTTCAGGGTGTCCCATATCTCTTGGATATTTCTCTCAAGTATCTTTTTGGCTTTAACAACCTCTTCCATTGAGCTGGTTAGTACTCCCACTTTATCTTCAAGGTCTGAAATTCTGTTTTCTGCTTCCTTAGTTCTGTTGATAAGACTCTCTGTGGCGTTCTGGGTTGAAGATAACTTGTCTTTTAGCTCAGTTTTAAACTCTGCTTGAGTTTGTTTTAACTGCTCTATGCCACTTTTTGTTTCTTGCACTGTTTTTCTCAACTCCTCCAGATGTCTGTTGTGTTCCTCTTCAAAGCGATTGATTCGATTATGTAATTCCTCCCTGATTTCCTCTTTCATGGTATTGAACATGGTAATGATCATATTTTGAAAGTCTTTATCCTGGGTGGGGCTTTCTTGGCCTTTTTCCGTGGGTTTGTTCTTGTTGGAGTCTAACATAATGGGATTAATTTCTTCAGTGGGAAATTTGTTTACTTGATTGTTGCTTCTCATGGATTTGCACTTTGACTTTGGCATTGTCATTTTAACTCTTAAGATCTCTCAATTTCACTAAACTGAATTATTTGGCCTGGGGTCCTGGTGGGCGGGGCGGGCCGAGACTTACCCAGGTCGTGGGGTGAGGCCCGGCTGGACGGCGCGCGTCCCGACCGGTGGAGCGGGGTGGGGTGCAAAGGGGGGATGGGGGCGACGGCGTGGAGCTATTTAACCCGAGGGCAGCTAGGGCGGGGCCGGGCGCAGGGGGAGGTCCTCCTTGTCCCTTGGCCGGCGCGCGGCTCCGGCTGGATGGTGGGAGTCGGAGCCGGGTCCCTGTGGGCCGACCTGGGGTCCTGGTGAGCGGTGTGCGGAGGGGGGGGTACTCACCAGCTAGGGCGCGGGGTTGAGGCCCGGCTGGATCGCGCGCGCGTCCCGACCGGCAGAGCGGGGTGGGTTGCAAAAGGGGGGATGAGGGCGACGGCGTGGAGCTATTTAATCCGAGGGCAGCTGGGGCGGGGCCCGGGCGCAGGGGGAGGTCCTCCTCGTCCCTCGGCCCTGCGCGCGCGGCTCCGGCTGGATGGTGGGAGTCGGAGCCGGGTCCCTGTGGGCCGACCTGGGGTCCTGGTGGGTGGTGCGCTGGGGGGGGGTACTCACCAGCTAGGGCGCGGGGTTGAGGCCCGGCCGGACTGCACGCGCGCGCGTCCCAACCGGCGGAGCGGGTTGGGGTGCAAAAGGGGGGATGGGGGCGACGGCATGGAGCTATTTAACCCGAGGGCAGCTGGGGTGGGGCCGGGCGCAGGGGGAGGTCCTCCTCGTCCCTCGGCCCGGCGCGCGCAGCTCCGGCTGGATGGTGGGTGTCGGAGCCCGGTCCCTGTGGGCCGACCTCGGGTCCTGGTGGGTGGTGCGGGGGGGGGGGAGTACTCACCAGCTAGGGCGCGGGGTTGAGGCCCGGCTGAACCGCGCGCGCGAGTCCCGACCGACGGAGCGGGGTGGGGTGCAAAAAGGGGGTTATTTTAAATCTTGTTATAGTAAGTATATTTACTAATTTAAAGTCTGCATCTGCCAATTTCAATATCTGAAGTGTTTGAGGATTTTTATTGTTAGATGTTGGAATTGTATTTTCTTTTAGAATCTAGTTACCATGATGTTTGGTCATTTTTGATTCTGTGTTGCAGTATTTGAAAAACATTTTAATTTAACTAAGTTTTATTTATGAGAGAGAATATATTCACATATGCACATGTATGCTATAGTGCATGTTTGGAGATCAGAGGTCAACTTTCAGAAATCAATTCTCTCCTTTCACCATGTGGGCTTCGGGGGATTGAACTTAGGTCACCAGGTTAGTGATCAGGTGCCTTACCTACTGAGTATCTTGCTGGTCCTTGAAAGGTATTTTTTTTTCTTTTTTTTTAATTTCAGCTCATACAAACTTATTAGGTACACCAGTTCCCTCCCTCCCTCCTCCTCCCCCCCTACCCCCTGCTCCCCCTCCCCACCCCTCTCCCTTCCCATCCCCCAGTGCCTCCCACCCCAATTCCCAGAGAGTTCTTTCTTGTGCATGACTGATTTTCCTCTGGGCCCTCCTCTCCGATGACGTACAAGGACCCAGTGGCCTTTGCCGAACCCTTTCCCGTGTTCCCCTTAGGTATAGGAACACTGCTGTGGCTGCTAATCCTTTGCCTCCAAGGATCTTGGTGCCTTTAGCAGATGCTAGACTTTGTGAGGTCAACAGTGTGTTGGACAATGCGCAGGGCATGCAAAGTCCAATTATGATTGCTTCAGCCCTAACTAGTATAGAGTATCTTACATATCATTGCTCCTCCCATCCTTATGCTCTTACACTCTTACCGCCCCCTCTTGCGCAAATTTTCCTGAGCTTCAAGATGGGGAGAGACTAAGCTGGCCTAGTTCTAGGTGGTTGATATAGAGTCTCTGAAGTTCTGGATTGTGGTTTGTTGATTTTCTTTTGCAGTTTTGCTGCTCCTGCAATGCCCTTCACTCCATCCTGGTGGGCATTGTATGTTACCCCCTGGCCAGAGACAAAAAGCTGGTAAAATAGAGTCCTGTGATAAAAGCACATCTTGAAAGGTATTTTTCAAGAATAATTTGAGGTAAAAGAAAAAGGCATCTTCCCTCCAAAAAGGATATATACTTTTTTCTGTTAGACAATTAAAGGCATCAGTAATATAGTATTGCCTAATACCCAGTTTGAGGTTTTCTGAATAATGAAGAAAATAAGATTTGGGCTCTAACCTTTTGTGAAGACTCTATTCTGGTTCATTCTTTCCCCAAGAGTGTAACACTTTGGGTTCTTAGTTTATTTAGGGGAAAATCTCCTTTGTGGCTCTATGGTCTTTGCCATCTATCCTCCTGATGCCTTCAGATTATTCAAGAGTTTAAAAATTATAAAAACTCCTCAACTCTGTTAGTTTTGATCTCATCAGCTTTCTGATAAAGTTACCCTACCACATTAGCCTGGTTGCTCTTTACTGTCTTCCCAGGACTTTATGCTTTTCAGACTTTTATATTTGATTCAGTGTTTTAGTTTAGAAATATTGTCTGCATAATATAGTCCTCAATGACTAGAACCAGAAAATTAGCATTTAGTTCGGTCTGTTCTGCTTAAAGTGAACACCATTTTCATGTTTTCTTCCCATTTAATTCCTCATTTTCTGTGTGTGATGGCTCAAATTGGATGTGATCACTCAAATTGGACAAGACATGTCTCTAAAAAATAAGCAGAAGCTATAAAACACATCACAGTTGCTCAGGGCAAGAAGTTCTTCTAAACCATATGGTAACTGTAATTCGATGACACAAAATGAATTTAACAACAATTTATATCATCAGTCTAAAGACATCTCATTCAGGTTGCTTCTCAGTTTTCCATCAAGAACAAAGGACAGGAACTTCCTTGCATGTATGGAACTGAAGGATCTATTCAAGGGCTTCTTTCCAACCCTTTCCCCTTAAAGGAGCAGTTGCAACTAAAGATGAAGCTATATTGCCACTTTTTAAGCTCAGTGTTTATAGTTTAAAAATCACATCTTTCTCAACCTTGATCATCAATATTTAAAAAATTTCTTAGCTCTTTCAATTTTTCTTAGACACTGTTTCAATGTATCAAAACAGCAGATTTGAGTCTGGGGATATAGGTCAGTGGGAGAGCACTTGCCAAACATGTGTGAAGCCCTGGGGTTCAGTCCCCCGCACCACAAAAAAAAAAAAAGATCTAAATATTTTAAAAATCCATTCGTCTACTTAAAGGTGTCTATAATGGAGCTATTCACTAAGTCAGAGATTTGAAAGTCACTAATAGACCACTCTCTTGTTTTCTTTTCAAGTAACCAGATACCAAGTCCTATCAAATTCACTCCAAAAATACTTCATAAATTTATCAGGTTTGCTCAGTCTATTATAAAATCTCTCATTTCTGCAGTTGCCTGTAGCTGGGCTCCCTTCTAATCATGTCCTCCATAGTCCCTCCTCTTTGCCTTAGTCTTCATCTTCTCCTATTTCTCCCCTTACTGCTTCTTCTTTGTGTATGTATGTTTGTTGTTCATACATGTATATATTACATGTTCACATGTGTGAGGGCGCACATGAGTGGAATATGGGTCAGAGGTTAAGTTGGGTGTTCCCACCACACTCAGCCTTATTATGTGTTTGACTCTTTTGTTTGGGGGAGGGGGCATGTGACTACTTCCTTCAATGGTATACCCACTGATATATGATCTAGGCACCCAGGCATATGCCAAAACAGTCACCTCAGATGGAACTCAGAGCCATACATGGAAAAAGACATGAAAACAGGAGGGAGACTGGCTGGGAAGTTGCAGTGGGAAAAGGAGGGAGAATGCAATCGGGCAAGAAGAGGTGAAAATGACATAATTTCATTGTATTCATGCATAGAGGTGTCAAAGAATAAAATACATATAAAGAGAGGTAGGGGGCTTGCATAGGATGTGAGCATTGGCTGGTTCAATCCCTGGTGCTGCCATGTACACAGGAACTAACGATTACTTTTTAGTTTTGGGGCAATATTTCAGCTAGGTAAGGCACCTACTTGCAAATCTGGTGTTGCAGTCAGCCTTCATGGTTGCTGATAAATGACCGTCAAACGGCTTAAGGGAACAAGGGCTTTATTTTGTTTTTCAATTACTGTTTATAGTTCTTTGTCCAGCTTGATGGGACATGGCTGAGGAAACTGGCCCCACCATCTCTTCATAATGGCTGAGAGAGGGACGATCCTTACTTGCCAGACCAGCATGTCTGGTCAAATGTACAGAAGGATGCCAACTCCCTCAACCAGCTCTGTGATATTTATTCCAGGGCCTAATCCCAGCCACCTGGCCCTTCCCCATCAGCCACACAATCTCCTGCAGGTTTGCTTTGTGTTTAACCACTAATTCTCCACAAATGTGCCCAGAGCTCAAACCTTCAACTATCAAGTTGACACCTGTGCCTAACCATGACATCTGGTGATCTGAGTTCAATTCCTAGTAGCCCACAAGGTGGAAAAGAGAGAATTGACTTCCATAAATTGACTTCTGATTTATTCATGTGTCATGACATACATTCTCTCTCTCTCTCTCCCCCCCTCCAGCTCTCATTAGTTTTAAAAAGAAAATAAATTTAGATCATATTTCACAGTTATTTCTTTATTTATACAATTGAATTTTTATATCTGTCTGTATCTGCGTGTATGTGACATGCTGGGTCTTTTACCCAGGGTGCTTCCCATGCTAGGTCAAGGCTGTACCACTGAGTTATATTCCATCCATAAGTTATGTTAAAATAATATAGGGCTGAAGTCATAGCTCAGTGCTAGAACAGTTGCTCAATGTACACAAAGCCCTGGGATTGATTCCTAGCAAAACAGACACACGTTCCCCCCACCCTCTCATACATCTAAAAAGAATTTATCGCTGTTTATTATCGTTCATGAATAAGTACTGTGATGAAATATCTTGTAAGACTGCCAATGGATTCAAATCCAGTTGAATTTCATGTCAAGCACAGCATTTCAAAAAGATGACGCCAATGCAATAATTTGCAGAACACTTATGCAGGCCACACTGTGGCTGCTGTTAAGAGGGCTTATCAGTAGGGAACATGGAAATATACAACAGATGAGAAGACATAAGTTTGATGCTGGTACCTAGAACTGCACCCATAAGCAACACCCGCCCCCTTCTCCTGGAGTAGACTTCACTTTCTTGCACATATACAGCATAAAACTGGGGTGATGAGGACCCAGAGTGCCTTCAGTACTGGATAACTGCAGAGACCAGAGGGCAAAATTCCCAATTGTGTTCTCTAAAGTCACCCCTTTGAAAAAAGTCCAAGTAGGTTGTAAGCAGCGGGTGCTGGCTGGTTTATGTGGGCTCTGGCTCCCTCCAGCTTTGCTTGACTGTGCCAACTCTTGCCCTATTTATAACCCACTGTAGTGCTCCCATGTATCCAAGACCCTGATTCGGGAAGCTCTGCTTTATCTATGACACCTTCAACTAGAAGTGCAAGGGATTAGAGCAAGTCATTCATTCTGGACATTCACAAGAGGGATGTCTTACTTGCATTTGTACATCCTGTTAAAGTACATTACTGTCTTCTTTGGAAGAGAGAAAGGAAAGAAAGAGGAGAAAACAAAAGAGACAGAGATGGGAGAGTGGGGGGTGGATGCTGGTTCCTTTGTATGGATGCAGAAAGGACCTTCTGTTGACTAGGCTTGGTTGCCTTTGGGGCTGAGGTTCGTGGAGGGTGTTGCTTGCCATTTCTTGCACAGCTGTCCTGGACACTTCAAGATACATCTACTGTGCTCATTCGAGCCTCTCCCAGGAGGGAGCTGGGGTTGGATTGCTGGCCTCCTAGTAATGCTGTGTTGTAGCAACAGCAACAACAGCTGATGAAAACGGAATTCCTCTGTGCTCTGAACAAGCTTCCAATATTGTCTCACTTTAAGACAACAGAGCCAACACTGACCTTTTCATGTAAATATGCACCACTGTGATTCATAGGACCCTTCAAGTTGGAGCACTGTGGAGAAGGAAGAATGCTTATTCTAACAAGAGCTAACAATAATTAGAAAAGTAACCAAATTTTAATGATTTTACTTCAAACCGGATAAGTGATACCTATATTTCTTACGCTTCAAATTTGTAATAATAGCCTCAAGTTATTATTGGCTTCTAGCACAATTGACCTTAAGATAGATGTGATGAAATAGAAAATTAGTGAACCAAGTGGGTTGTCTGCTTTATTAATTTGGTCTCTCATGCATTCCAACTCCATTGAAAACTTATTTGAAGACCTTCTGCTAATCCCAGTTCTGGTGTTTTTGTTTTGTTTTGTTTTATTTTTTTGTTTTTTTTTGTTTCTTTAAACCCTGGGTGCTCTTGGCAAAACAGAACAAAAACTCTCCAGTCTCCCTTCTATTTGTTCGAATTTCTAGGACTTAATCCAGTAGTTGTCAGTGAACTAGCTGGAGTTGTGTCTCTTGGGGTGCCTCTGATCTGCCTGTGGAACATGAGGAAGAGCCAAGTACAAAGGAATGTTCGAATCAGGCTCCCAGCTGTCTTCTGGCTGTCCCTGCAGAATTAGAAATATCACTTAGGTCATGAAACTCATGTCTGGGGTGACAGCCAAATCACTGTCCGCCTCAGCTGTTCTGACTGCTCATTTCCTTCTAATTCACATGTGTCTTCCTCTGAGCTTCCCCAAGCATTTTAAACATATCCCACCACAGTACTCACTACCCCAATGTGTCCCTATATTTCTCACTGAGCTCAGATCTCAAGGATGTCAGGCTTATAGCTGCTTTGTTACTCACCATGTCCCGAACACTTCACTGGCAGAGTTGGCAATTAATAAATATTTATAGCCTGAATGAACCAAACCCTACTTGGCCTGGTGACCAGAGCAAATGTTTATACGACAATTTTCAAAAATTTATTCTTTGATAATCTCGATGTATACAATGCATCTTGATCATATCTACCCATTCCTCCTTCCCACTTCCCCCCAGATGTTCCCACACAGTCCCCTCCCAGCCTCATGTCCTCTTTTTGTTTAAACGAAAGTACAAAAGACAGACAAGAAAAAAAATGCATTTCCAATGTAGATTGCTGTGATGATTGAGCTTCCAAGGTAAGGCTACAGAATGGCGGTTTTGTCAGTCTCCTGTGAGGTTGAGTGAGCCCACCATATGTGCTCATGGTTATTGAAATTCAGTGTTTGGCAGGCACCGTGGTAAATCAGGGTACTAATCTTTCAAATGTTCACAGTTCAGGGCACTGAATGTAGACATAACCTCTCTCGCTTCTGCCACCTACTGAGGCATGTGTGGCACAACAGCCATATATGCGGTGTTTCTAGGTGCAGCATTTTTAAATCGAAGCTTCCATTTTTGTGTCTTCAAAATAATTCAGTATTCTCCCAAATCTTATTTTCATTTAAAAATTTTAATAACATAATCAAGAACATTTATCAGGTAGAATGTAGTGCTATAATACTCGTATGTATTTCAGTATGATCAAGTCAGGTTGCTTAGCTTATCCATCATTCTCATTTATCATTTATTTGTGGTAAGAATATGGTAAACACTCTCATAGCCATTTTTGAAAATGTAATAAAATGTTAACTAGTATCACTCTCCAGGGTCTCTTTTGGTCAGTCGTTTACAGTTTATTTTCTTCACATTTCAATCCCACTCTTCCTAACTCTTCTTACAAGCAACTTACCCTTTCCTTTGAATGATGCCAGAATTGCCCTGTGTGAGAAATTTTGACAGATACTGCCTGTTTCTAAATCACATTTCATAGCCACCTCTTCTCCTATTATCATTTGTTTTAAAAAAAGAAAGATTTCTCCCTCTTCCTAAAGCTCACTCTTCCATACTCTGTCTCTCCTATCTGTACTACTACCATCATTTATTCTACAAACATTCAATGAGCACCTACAATGTGCCAGATAACTATGCTCAGCACCTAGAATAGAGTTATAAGTCAGTCTATTTTTTTTCTCTTTTTTTCATTTTTCTAGTTTGGCAAAAATAATGAGTGGTTGTCCCTTCCCCCCATCTTCACCCTCTCTCCCTCTGTCATTCCTCTCCAATCCTCCCCTCACTTCTCCCTTCCAGCCTCTTGCCTGTCTGCTTGTGTAGGCTACAGGGTTATCTTCAGGTCGTCTTCATTGGTATGGGCTCAGTCCTCTGTGGCAGATTAAATGGCTCTTCCTTGGGTAGACCCACTGACAGGGTCACTCTCCTTCACCTGTCTAGCCCTGGCCCCCACCAGCCTGTTCTTTATCATCTCTCTGCAGCGGCTCTTGAATCTATCTTCAGCCTGGATATTTTCCCAAAGTTTCGAATACTAATAACTTTGTATTAGTAATGTATTAAGAACAAATACCAATAACTAATACTAATACTAACTTTTCTTACTATCACTACATGGGTTTGGGATATGAATACTGTCATGGTTTGAAATGTGTCCCCCACAGGCTCATGTGTTTGGGAAGGTCATGGTGCCTTTAGGAGGTGAAGCCTTGCTGGAGAAGGCAGTCACAGCGGGTGAGGCTTTGAGGTTAATTCCACCCTACTCTGGGAGAAGTCAATCTTGAGCTTGCAAGCAGTCTTGCAGCTCTCGACTTCCATGAAGGACCTGACTTAGCCCACCTTCAGCTTCTGCCACCAGCCATGCCATTTCTGCCACAAAAGACTGTATCTCCCTTCTGGAACTCTAAGCTGAATAAATCTCCCTTTTCTTTCTTAAATTGGTTGACTTTGGGTATTGTCTCACAGCAACAGAGAAGAGTAACTGGTACAAATACCATCAATATTTCTTATCATTTGTTCACATAAGCTAAACTCTTCTCAAATTGTTCTCTTGTTGATAGCCTTATTTAGATTAATGCTTTTTAAAAAATACTTTATTTTATCAATCTCCTTTATACCTTGATTTTATGAAACATTAAAACATTGTAAGAATTTTTAATATTTAAATTAAAGAGTACAAGTTCAAATTCTATACACTGAAAATCAAATAATCACAATATTGTTTCACATGGGTTTATACAGTGAGATAATGACAAAAGGACCCAGTAAATAGGATTCTGCTACTTACAGAAAATGAAGATTTGAAACATTCAGAGTTCTACTGTATTTATATTAAAAACTCTCCATACATTGGAAATAAAGTTATTTGACTAAAATGATTGAGGAAAGAATTTAGTTTTTTTAATTTTAAAAACATATTTATTTATTTATTTATTTATTTATTTATTTATTTGTGTGTGTGTGTGTGCGCATGTGTGTATCAGAGGGCACTATGTATCCCTGTGGAGGACCAAGGGTGACTTCAGGAATCATCCTAGATTGTTTTTACCTTCTTCTTGCTTCACTCTGGGATTTCCCAGGCTCCACCCACCAAGGCCAGAAATACAGGCTGCAGTTGTGTCTGCTTGGCATTTTTAAGTGGGACCTGGGATCCAAACTCAGAACCTTCTGCTTGTGACATTCACAGAAGCATTGATCATTTTTTTTGAAACATGGCGTGAAAGTCGCACTAAAGCTGGTACCACGTCTTTGCCCTGTGGAACGGCTGTCGGTGTCTCGGGCCACTATGTCCCTTTAGCTCACCCCAGGAGCAAGGAGTCACACTGTGCGGGAGTGCCAAGATCATGGCTGAGTTCTTCTCCTTCAGCATCAACAGCATTTTATCCCTCCGAGACCTTCATCCCAGTACAGAAATACTGACTCACCTTGCTTGTGATTACTGACCCCGAATTTAGAAAGTATCTCAGTGATGTGGTAGGAAGACTGGTTGTACAAGTGCTCAGTTCAGAAACTAGTGATAGTCATCTCAAATATTGAAGGTGCCAGAGCCATTTCTGCAGCCCAAGAATTTAGTTTTATAACAAAAGATATTTTATCTACAATTATCAAGGAATGTGCTTTGCAATGAATGTGCTGCACACTTGAAGAATGTGCAGTGATCTCATTATGATGGCTCTACAGGAAGTCCACAGGTACCCAGAAATGTAAGAATTAAGCATACTAAAAGTATAAAACTGGCTTTCCCCACCTGAAAGTTAACCAGAAAGAGAAAACATAGCAACTATGGTTGACGGTTTCAGAAAAAGCATGGAGAATTCCAATTACATCATCTTCTTCACCTTATCTTCAGTCGCTGACAGGAATTTTGTAGGCTACCATACTATTTATTTTGTGAATCATGGTCGTAAATGAGCATAGATGGACTTCTTCAGAATTGGTAATGAACTGTGGTCTGGATTCTTCCCATTTTTCAGGTACAATCAAGTCTCTGTCAGTATGAATCAGCAGATCAAATGAACAAGAAGGTTCTAACAGGGGCAAAAATGTTAAGGTAGCAATAAACTGAGCAGATCTCATCCTGGATGGCTTTCTGAAACTTTCCTCTTGGAGCGCTGTCTTCTTTTGCCATCTTCTCACATTCAGTGTCCAACTACCATCTTTCAAGGATCTCACCACCTTCAATATTTGAGATGACTATCACTAGTTTCTGAACTGAGCACTTGTACAACCAGTCTTCCTACCACATCACTGAGATACTTTCTAAATTCGGGGTCAGTAATCACAAGCAAGGTGAGTCAGTATTTCTGTACTGGGATGAAGGTCTCGGAGGGATAAAATGCTGTTGATGCTGAAGGAGAAGAACTCAGCCATGATCTTGGCACTCCCGCACAGTGTGACTCCTTGCTCCTGGGTGAGCTAAAGGGACATAGTGGCCCGAGACACCGACAGCCGTTTCACAGGGCAAAGACGTGGTACCAGCTTTAGTGCAACTTTCACGCCATGTTTCAAAAAAAATGATCAATGCTTCTTTTATGGTTTGAGCCACTGAAATATGGGAATCTAGAGTTATAGTACCCTTCCTAATTTTACTGTCTATGGTAACTGAATAATGGCACCTTCAAAGAGATTCACATCCTGAACTCCAAGAACTGTGAATGTCACCTTATGAAGAGTCTTTCCAGATGTGACTAAGACTTGTGAGACGGAAGGCTATTCTGGATTGTCTGCAATCACATATGTTCTTGAAAGCAAGCGGCTGAAGGAGATTTATCACAGAAACAGAGAATGAAATAGGATCATGGAGGCAAAGGTTAGAGTGATGTGACGATGCCAAAGAATCCTGGTAGGCAACAGAGGTTGAAGGGCAAGGAACAAATACCCTCCTGGAACTTCTAGAAGGAACCGGTTCCAAAGGTACTGCAAGTTTTGTCCTGTATGCCTCATTTTGGACAGCTGGCCTTCCAAACTGTAAGAAAATAAATTTGTTCTTTTGATCCAGTAAATTAATGAATATTTGTTATAGTGGCCATAGGAAACTAGTACATCCTTCTATCTCCAGTCATTGCTAAATCCTTTAAAATCTACATCTATATTATCTTCCAAATCCATCCACTCCCTGCCCTATCTATCATTACCACTCTAGTTTAAGAGCTGATCAATTTTTCTCATTATTGCTAAAGTAGCTTCCAAAGTTGTTTCCTTGTCTTCTCATACATTTAGGTATGGGGAGGAAGTTCTGGAGTGTTGCTGCATAGTAGGATCACTAGTGATAACAGAGACATATTGTACACTTCCAAAAGGTAGAAGAAAGGATTTTTGAAAGTTTTTACCATCATGAAAAGAGAAATGTTTGAAGAGATAAATATATTTAACTTCATTTAAATGTTATACAATGGATACATATATTAAAATGTCACATGATATTACATTAATATGTGTAGTTTTTATGAATCAGTTAAAATCGATTTAAATGAAAGACAGAGGTAGCAAGGCTCCAGCTTGTCCTTTCTTTTGTACACTTTACATCCATCTTCCCTTGCCACTGCCTGCCCTGTGGACTTCAAGCTCCAAGAACAAATGCAAAGGCAACAGGCCTGCAGAGATCCAGAGACTGTTTAACTAGCTTTTACAATTGCATAATGTTAAACATCTGCTACAAATCCTTTAATGCACGTGCATACACATATACACACTTCTGCAGGGGAAGCAGATGCTGGGTGGGCACAAACAAGATGCCCATCACACACCTGCCAGCATAGCTTATCCACAGTAAATTCAGCACAACTCATAAGTTGACCTAGTTTCAATTATTTGTATCCTACTGGGGGGGGGGTCCTAACAATTTTCATAATTGGTGACCTGTAACACTCAATGTTTTGTTTTTTTCTAGTGGTGAGAGTTGAGCATGAGGTCTTGTAAATTCTGGCCAACACTTTACCACTGAGCTGTAGTCACAGCTCTGTTAAGTTTCTTGCTATGAAGAGTCTCTTCTGCTGCATAGTGATCATCTGTCTACCTGTTATGATTTTAATATGAAAAAAACTTATGTGTTAAAGGTTTGGTTCTCAGTTGGTGGATCCAGTCATTGAGAAGTGCTTGGTTCATGATAACTCTGACATTATCAATGAATCAATCTACTGGTAGATTCATCAGTTGATGTGATTACTGGGAAATGGTAGGAAGTCTTGTGGCATGTGCTCCTTGGTAGAGGTAGATCACTGTAGGTAGGCTCTGGAAAGATATATCTGTTCCTGGTACATTCATGTCTCTCTCTGCTTCCTCTCCACCACAAGGTAAGCTGCTTTGCTCTGCCACATGCTCCTTGCCATGATGTTCAGCATCAACTCAGGACCACAACAATGGAGTCAGCTGACTGTGGACTAAAATCTCTGAAACTATGAGCAAAAAGAAGTCTTTCTTCATTTAAATGGCTTCTTTCAGCTAGTTGTAATAGTGATGACCAGCTGACAGACACATTCCCTTTTGTCCTTTAGATTTCAGCAAAAAAAGACATTAATTTGGGCCTCAGGAATTGTGTGATTCAGATGATTCACTGCTAGGCTTGGATATAGAATGCTCTCTGCAAGCCCTTGTGTTAAAAGCTTGAGGGGTGCTATTGGGAGGTGACGGAATCTTTAAGAAACAGAGTTATGGAGTTTTTGGTGATTGAGAATACCTCCTTGAATGGGAATTGCGGAACCCTAGTTTTTCCTTGTTTCTCTTGCTTTCCTGTTGCTATGAGGTAGAAAGATCTCTTTTACAATATGCTTTCACCATAATGTACACACACTGCTACCACTCGCCCAAAGCAACAGATCCAAAATAATACCATCTAAAACATGTGAATCTATGAGATAAAATGAAGATTTCATTATTTATAGTTGATTATTTCAGATATTTTATCACCATGACCAAACGTTTATTAATGTAACCACACTGGGAACATGCAATCAGTCATGAAGAGAGTATTTATATGATGAAAACCAATGAACACAATAAATTAGATATTTTATCTGGAAGAACTAGTTATGAAACATTTCTGGTGTACCACTAACTATACATTCTTTTAGATTCCATTTTTAAATGGATTAGACCTAGTTGGAGTCCACTATGTCTTCCCTAGTTTGTTCAGGTAAAACAGCAACAAGCAGTCCTTGTAGACAATGACAGCTTGTTGCTGCTTCTGCTTCTAAGTGCTGAATGTAGCATGGGTCTCCTTTTAAGTTAATAACTACACAGACACTGATACAAAGGCTTACTTTTCTTTTGCTGTCAAATCGCTTTGGGGGATTCTAAATGATAGGTACCAGTAATGGCCATCTCAGAGATCTAAGTCACTAGAGCCTCTTTTTGAGTAGTTCCAGACTGACACAGTCTTGTTCTTAGACTCTGGCTGTGTCATAGTTAGACACAGGTGTCAACTTGATAGTTGAAGGTTTGAGCTCTGGGCACATTTGTGGAGAATTGGTGGTTGAGTTAAGCCCAGGGCAAACCTGCAGGAGATTGTGTAGCTGATGGGGAAAGTCCAGCCCATGGTGGGTGGGATTAAGCCCTGGAATAAAATACAGAGAGCTGGTTAAGAGAGTTGTCATTCTTGTGTATACTTGGCTAAATGTGCTGGTCTGGCAAGTAAGGATCGTCCCTCTCTCAGCCATTACAGAGAGATGGTGTGGCCAGTTCCCTCGTCCCTGGTGTTGGTACATGCTCTCCTATCAAGCTGAACAGACTGTAACCAAACTATCATAAAAAAAATAAGCTCCTTGTTCCCTTAAGCTGTTTGATGGTCATTTATCAGCAACCATGCAGGCTGACTGCAACAGGCCAGCTCGCTTTTTTTTTTTTTAATGTTTTACGGAAATGGAAGACTGGATGACCCACAATAATCTCTTGTGAATATGTTAGACTTAATACTCATCTCAAGTTTTCCTCTGAATTTGGAATCTGCTTTTTCTATGACATTAAGGATACTTGAGTTGTGTCCTTAGATCTGTCACTCTATATATCACCACATGTAAATTTCATCTCTTACAGTTGTGATGCATACATTCACTCAGGCTATTATGCTTGTGGTCATTATTAGTGATTCAAGGTTAAGGGAAACTATTGGCTCTCCCATCCCAATTTTCTTTTTTTCTTTTAAATACATTTTTATTATTATTTCAGCTCATACAAACTTAATAGGTACACCAGTTCCCTCCCTCCCTCCTCCCCCCCCCTCACCCCCTGCTCCCCCTCCCCTCACCCCTCCCGCCCCATCCCCCTGTGCCTCCCGCCCCAATTACCAGAGTCCTTTCTTGTGCATGCCTGACTCTCCTCTGGGCCCTCCTCTCCGATGACGTACAAGGACCCAGTGGCATTTCCCTGAACCCTTTCCTGTGTTCCCCTTAAGCATAGGAACAATATTGTGGCTGTCAATCCCTTGCCTCCAAGGATCTTGGTGCCTTTAGCAGATGCTAGACTTTGTGAGGTCAATAGTGTGTTGGACATTGCGCCGGGCATGCAATGTCCAATTATGATTGCTTCGGCCCTAACTTGTGTGGAGTATCTTGCAAATCATTGCTCCTCCCATCCTTTTGCTCTTACACTCTTACCACCCCCTCTTCCGCAAATGTTCCTGAGCTTCAGGATGGGGAGAGATTAGTCTGGTCTATTCTAGGTGGTTGATATAGAGTTTCTGAAGTTCTGGATAGTGGTTTGTTGATTTTCTTTTGCAGTTTTGTTGCTCCTGCAATGCCCTTCACTCCATCGTGATGGGCACTGTATGTCACCCCCTGGCCAGAGACAAAAAGCTGTTAAACTGGAGTCTTATTATAAGAGCACATTCAAGGGTAGATGTAATACTTATACCCAAAAGTGGAATCGCAGGGTCATATGGCATTTGGCAATGGGAGGGGTCAATCACCCATTTGCAAAATGGTTACTTTTTAATCTGCCGGACTACATGCCCTCCCGTTCTGGTGAGATCATACCCCCTTAGTTGTAAATAATCAGGAACGAATATGAACTTAACCAGGTGTCACATTACTTTCTTGCAGTCCTTGATGGAGGCCTATTTTCTCAATTGTAACATGGTCACTTCTCTCCTTGTTTCTGGTGTGGCCCTCCAACCCCATCCCTCCTGTTCATAATTCTTGCAATTATTGTAGGTAATACATAGATTTACTTATGAGTGTCTCAAGATGGGCTGGGTGGGTTTGGTACTAGGAACCACCTATTAGGGAGTACATACGGTGCTTAATTTTCTGGGTCTGGGATACTTCACTTAATATAATTGTTTCTAATGACATCCATTTCCCGGCAAATTCCAGTAATTCATCATTTTTGATGGCTGAGTAATACTCCATTGTATAGATATACCACAGTTTCCTTATCCACTTGTCAACTGTTGGACATTTGGGTTGATTCCATGTCTTTGCTATTGTAAACAGTGCTGCTACGAACATGGTTGTGCTTGTGCTATCGAGGTGAACCTCTGCTGTATGGGGGGTTATACCCAAAAGTGGAATAGCAGGGTCATATAGCATTTCAATCTTTAATTTCTTTAAGAATCTCTAGATGGCTTGCCAGAGTGGCTGTATGAGCCTGCATTCCCACCAGCAATGAAGGAGAGTTCCCCTCTCTCCACATCCTCTCCAGCATTTGTTGTTGTTTGTATTGTGGATTTTTGCCATCCTGACCGGGGTGAGATGATATCTCAGGGAAATTTTGATTTGCATTTCCCTGATGGCTAAAGAAGTGGAGCACTTTTGAAGATATTTGTTAGACATTTTAATTTCATCCCTGGTAAAATTTCTTTTAAGTTCCAGGGCCCACTTTTTAATTGGGCCATTGGTTTCCTTGGTGTTTAGTTTTCTAAGTTCTTTGTGCACTCTGGACAGTAGAGCTCTGTCAGATATGTGGTTAGTGAAGATTTTCTCCCATTCTGTGGGTTGCCTTTGAGCTCGTGTTACAATCTCTTTATCTGAACAGAAGCTGTTTAATTTCACAAGATCCCAACTTTTGAGAGTTGGTAGCAGTGACTGTGCCATTGGATGTCTGTTTAGGAAATGTTGGCCTAGCCCAATCAGCTCCAGGGAGTTCCCTATCCTTTCAACTATGGTTTTTATAGTCTCTGGCCTGATATCAAGGTCCGTGATCCATTTGGAATTAAGTCTTGTACATGGTGACAAGTACGGGTCCAGCTTTAATCTTCTGCATGTGGAGATCCAGTTTTGCCAGCACCATTTGTTGAAGATGCTGTTCTTTTTCCATTGGATTCTTTGGGCCCCTTTGTCAAAGAACAAATGGCTGTAATTTTGTGGGCTTATATCTGGGTCTTCAACCTTATCCATTGATCTGTGTGTCTATTTTGGAGCCAGTACCAGGCTGTCTTTATAACTATGGATTTGTAATATAGACTAAGGTTCGGTATGGTCATATCTCCAGCAGTGTTTTTGTTACTCAGGATTATCTTTGCTATCCTGGGTCTTTTGTGCCTCCATATGAATTTTGAGATTGTTTGGTCAACTTCTTTAAACAATTGCTTTGGAATTTTAATTGGTATAGCATTGAATTTGTATATTGCCTTTGGTAGGATGGTCATTTTTACGATGTTGATTCTGCCAATCCAGGAACACGGGAGTCTTTCCACCTTCTGGTGTCTTCTGCAATTTCTTTCTTTAGGGTTTTAAAGTTTTCATTGTAAAGGTCTTTTACCTCCTTTTTTAGGGGCTATAGTAAATGGGATTGTTTCTCTCAAGGCTTTTTCACTTCTTTCATTCTGGGCATATAGGAAGGCCTCTGATTTTTGCACATTTATTTTGTATCCTGCCACCCTGCTGAACTTCTCAATTAGTTCCAGGAGCTTCCTGGTGGAGTTTTTGGGATCACTCAGGTATAAGATCATGTCATCTGCAAATAGGGATAGCTTGACTTCTTCCTTGCCGATTTGAATCCCTCTTATGTCCCTTTCTTGTCTTATGGCTTCAGCTAAGACTTCAAGTACAATATTGAATAGAAGTGGTGAGAGTGGACAGCCTTGTCTAGTTCCTGATCAAAGTGGGAATGCTTCCAATTGTTCCCCATTGAGCATAATCCTTGCTGTGGGCTTGTTGTATACAGCTTTTATTATATTGATAAAGGTTCCTTCCATTCCTACTGTCTCTAGCGTTTTGATCATAAAAGGCTGTTGGATCTTGTCAAAAGCTTTTTCTGCATCTATCGAGAGTATCATGTGGTCTTGGACTTTGGACTGGTTTACAAGATGAATTACATTTATTGATTTGCGTATGTTGAACCAACCTTGTGTGCCGGGGATGAAGCTTACTTGGTACCCGTGAATGATCTTTTTAATATGTTTTTGAATCCGATTTGCTAAAACTTTGTTGAGAATCTTTGCGTCTGTGTTCATCAGAGAGATTGGCCTATAGTTTTCTTTTTTAAGTGAGTCTTTATTAGGTTTTGGGATTAAAACGATGTTAGCTTCATAGAAGGAATTTGGTAGTGTTCCTTCCTTTGCTATTTGATGGAACAGTTTAAGGAGTATTGGTGTTATTAACTCCTTAAATGTCTGGTAGAACTCTGTGCTGAATCCATCTGGTCCAGGACATTTTTTGGTGGGAAGATTCGAGATTACTTCCTCAATTTCCTTATATGTTATAGGACTATTTAAATAATTCACAACTTCCTGATTCAATTTAGGTAAGTTGTGTTTACTTAGAAATTCATTCATCTCTTTTGTGTTGTCAAACTTCACAGAGTATAAGTTTTTGAAATATGATGTTATAATTCTCTGGATTTCTTGGGTATCAGTAGTGATAACTCCATGTTCATTTCTGATTTTGTTAATTTGGGTTTTCTCTCTCCTGCTTTTGGTTAATTTAGCTAGGGGTGTATAAATCTTATTGATTTTTTCAAAGAACCAGCTTTTTGACTGGTTGATTTTTTCTATTGTTTTCTTAATCTCAATTTCAGATATTTCTCCCCTTATTTTGCTAATCTCCTCTCTTCTACTACTTTTGGGATCAGATTGCTCTAGTTTCTCTAAAGCTTTAAGCTGCATTGTTAAGTTGTTTATTTCTGATGTTTCCATTTTTTTGATGTAGGCATTAAGAGCTATGAACTTACCTCTTAGAACAGCTTTCATTGTGTCCCAGAGATTTTGGTAAGTTGCATTTTCATTATCATTCACTTTCAGGAAATCTTGAATTTCCTTTTTAATTTCTTCCTGAATCCAGTTCTCATTCAGCATCATATTGTTAAGTTTCCAGGAGTTAGTGTATTTTCTCTTGTTTGATGTGTTGTGGATGTCCAGCTTTAGGCCATGGTGGTCTGATAGGGCACAGGTTAGAATTTCAACTTTTTTGTATATGTGTAGATTCGTTTTGTGGCCCAATATGTGATCTATTTTGGAGAAAGTTCCGTTTGCTGCTGAGAAAAATGTGTATTCTTTGGTGAGTGGGTGAAAAGTTCGATAGAGATCTGTAAGGTCCATTTCTTTCAGGGTTTGATTAAGTTCCAAAGTGTCTCTGTTAAGCTTTTGACCTGTTGATCTATCCCATGTTGAGAGGGCAGTGTTGAAGTCCCCAAGAATTATCGTTTGGGGGTTGATTTCTTGCTTTAGACGCTGTAGGGTGTTCTTAATGAATGTGGAGGAGCCCGTATTGGGTGCATAAATGTTCAGTATTGTGAAGTCTTCCTGGTGAATCGTACCTGTGAATAAAATGTAGTATCCATCCGTGTCTCTTATGATTTTCTTTGGTTTGAAGTCCACTTTGTCTGATAGCATAATGGCTACCCCTGCCTGTTTTCTGCTTCCATCAGCTTGTGGAATTGTTGACCAGCCTCTTATTTTTAGAGCGTGCCTATCTTTTGTGGTGAGATGGGTTTCCTGCAGGCAGCAGATTGATGGATTGTGATTTTTAATCCAAGTTTGTAATCTGTGTCTCTTGATCGGTGAGTTAATTCCATTAACATTTAGTGTTATAATGGAGAAACTATTTTTAATTCCAGACATTTATTATGTTTAGTAGTTTTTATAAGTATATTGCTTCGCTTTTAATGGTGTTATACTTGCCTTCTGTTCTCCTGGATATGCCTGTTTTTTTCTTCAAACTTGAGTATCATTTCTAGCATTTTTTGAAGGCCTGGTTTAGTGCACATGTATCCCTTCAAGTTGTCTTTGTGCTGTAAGATTTTTCTTTCTCCCTCCATCATGATGGATAGTTTTGCAGGGTAAATCAGCCTGGGTTGACATTTTTGCTCATTCAATACTTGAAGTATGTCTCTCCAAGTTCTTCTTGCTTTTACTGTTTCGACTGAGAAGTCATTTGTTATTTTAATAGGTTTACCTTTAAAAGTGACTTTTTTTCTCCCTTGAAGCTCTCAGCACCAGTTCTTTATCTTGAATGTGGAGTGTTTTAACTATTATTTGCCATGGCGTGCTTCTGTTTTGGTCGTATCTGTTTGGGGTGCGGAATGCCTCTTGTATATGGATGGGCCTCTCTTTTTTTAGATGAGGAAAGTTTTCCTTGATGATTGTTTGAAAAATTTCCTCAGGGGTGGTATTTTGAGATTCTTGCTCCGGTATTCCATGAATATGCATGTTAGGCTTCTTCAGGGTGTCCCATATCTCTTGGATATTTCTCTCAAGTATCTTTTTGGCTTTAACAACCTTTTCCATTGAGCTGTTTAGTACTCCCACTTTATCTTCAAGGTCTGAAATTCTGTTTTCTGCTTCCTTAGTTCTGTTGATAAGACTCTCTGTGGAGTTCTGGGTTGAAGATAACTTGTGTTGTAGCTCAGTTTTAAACTCTGCTTGAGTCTGTTTTAACTGCTCTATGCCAGTTTTTGTTTCTTGCACTGTTTTTCTCAACTCCTCCAAGTGTCTGTTGTGTTCCTCTTCAAAGCAATTGATTTGATTATGTAATTCCTCCCGGATTTCCTCTTTCATAGTATTGAACATGGTAATGATTATATTTTGAAAGTCCTTATCCTGGGTCAGGCTTTCTTGGCCTGTGTCCGCGGGTTTGTTCTTGTTGGAGTCTAACATTATGGGATTAATTTCTTCAGTGGGAAATTTGTTTACTTGAGTGTTGCTTCTCATGGATTTGCACTTTGACTTTGGCATTGTCATTTTAACTCTTAAGATCTCTCAATTTCACTAAACTGAATTATTTGGCCTGGGGTACTGGTGGGCGGGGCCCGAACGGGGACTTACCTAGGGCGCGGGGTGAGACCCGGGTGGACCGCGCGCGTGTCCCGACTGGCGGAGCGGGGTGGGGTGAAAAGGGACGATGGGCCTGTTGGCGTGGAGCTATTTAACCCGAGGGCAGCTGGGGCGGGGCCCGGGCTCAGGGGGAGGTCCTCCTCGTCCCTCGGCCCCCGCGCGGCTCCGGCTGGATGGTGGGAGTCGGAGCCGGGTCCCTGTGGGCTGACCTGGGGTCCTAGGGCGCGCAGTGAGGCCCGGCTGGATCGCGCGTGCGCGTCCCGACCGGCGGAGCGGGGTGGGGTGAAAAGGGAAAAGTTGATAATTTTTATATACCACTAATCTGTTAATCTTTTCTCTCATGACTTCTGGATTTAAAACTTTAGAAATTATTTTTCATCCTAAAATAATACAATTTTTCAAGATTTTAAAATCTAATGCTGTTGAATTTGTGCTTGAAAGCATAGTGCTAAAAAGCACCTGAATTGTTTCCAGTGTGTTTGGTATTGGGTAAAATCCTAACTTTTTCTTCTAGAATGGAATCATTCAGTTGTTGACTAATTTTTAATTTCTCCGCTGATTTGAAATACTGTATCATACTTTGATAATAACATTGAAAATGCAGTAGTCTTTCCCATTCAGCTTTTAGAGATTCTTATGTCTTGATTATTGTCAATGTAGCCTGTTTTATTTTATTAATAAGCACACTAAAATAATGGTATTAAATCTAGGCATTTTTTTTCTTCTCCATGAAATCTTTCTGTGTCTCATGTCCTCTCAACAATTTTGTGTGGTGGATATATTTGTATACTTATTATGTCATTCATAACCAAGTGCCATAGACTGAGTAGATTAAACTAGAGAAATTTACTTTCTCAGTTATGGAGTCTGGAAATATGAGAACAGAATATCTGCTAGCTTGGTGTTTTCTGGGGGGTTCTTCTCTAGCTGCATGAAGCAACTCATCCTGTGTGAGTTCACATGGCCACTGTGATTGTATAGAGAAACAAAGCAAGATAGGGGAGAGAGGGATGGGGTGAGAAGGAGAGAGAGGGAGACAGAAATTGAGGTTGATTCATGTGCACCAATGCACTAATGTCTTTCTTTAAGGACACTAATTCTACTGTCAAGGCCCACACTTAATTCATTAATATGAATTCTCTCTTTCTCTCTCTCTCTCTCTCTCTCTGTCATGCTCTCCTCCCTCTTTGTCCCCTCCCCCTTTTTTGGTGCTGGACCAGGAACCCCAAAGCCTCACACATACTGTGCTGCACCAAGCTACACACCAAACTCAGAACATTCTAGGTACTTTGTTAATCAGTCTTTGGAAAAAAATACTCCTTCCCTTCCTGGTTTCCTTCCTCTCTTCTGCATCCATTTCAGCTTTTTTTTCTGGCACTATCACTTTCATTTCATTTTGGAAACGTCTCTCTGCCTGAATAAAGTATGGCAGGAATATTCATCAAGAGACCTTGTCTTCTTCCACTTTAGGAGTGAACCCATGTTAAATCAGTCAGTTCAAAGCTACCACTTGAATTAGATCCATTAGTGCAGTGATAACAAGAACAGATGAAATTTCCAGCAGCTTTTGCTTGATGCTTTCTGGAGCTTCCCTGGTTTCTGCTCATGTGTCTATAGAGTGTTTTCTTAACTCATATCCTTCAAATAAAGGTACCCTTTCTCATAACTGACCAGAGCTGGATTTCATTTGTTAAAATTAAAATACCCCATCATATAAAAGTGACTCACTGAATCATTCAGAAAATAGGTATTAGTTACTGTTTGCCTAGTACTATGTTAATCACGTGGGAAGGTTTTCCAACTACTCAATAAGGTGATTTCTTTTGTCAATAAGACAAAAAACTTGGAGTTAAATACACATATCTTGGACTGGAGAGATGGCTCAGGGGGTTAAGACTCTGCCTTGCTAGCAGAAGTTCCCGAGTTTGAATCCCAGGTTCCATATAAAAAACCAATAGTGGCTTGCACTTTAGACTCTGGTGGTCAGAGTCTGGGAAATCCTAGAGGGAAGCAAAAAAGGAGGTAGAAGCAATCTAGGATGATTACCAAAGTGACCTTTGGCCCTCCACAGGGACACATAGTACTCTATGACACACACACACACACACACACACACACACACACACACACTAAGTAAATAAATAATACACCTTAATGGTGTTAGGGAGGAAAGAATGAGTAAATCCCCTGCTTCACAGAATATGTAACTATGGGTAAACGATGCAGAACAGAAGCAACAAAGACAGTAATATTGCTACTGTAGTCACTTTCTACAGTTGAAATGCTAATTTCAAATTGTAATGGTCTTCAACTTTCTGGTATGGGTTTTCAGAAGTCCTATTTATTGCTATGCTTCAGAACACATATGAATCATGCCTACTGCGCCCTTCTCAGGAGCACATTACATGGTGTTGCTTATGTGAGAAGCAGCTCTGTCTGAAACTTATGCCAATTATTTAAGGCATCTGCACTCGAGAATTATTAATAGCCACGCTGGAGTTTGGAAGACATTTGTTCGCTATTTTAGGCATTTAAAAGATGAAGGGGGTAGTGTGACGGAACCATTGGTTTGAGAACATTAAAGACAGGTTCCTTTATGCCTCACACCATTGAAATATACAGTTTAAGCTTTGATATGAGCTCAAATATGTTGAAATTGTGGATGTTACAGCATAAGTTATGATATTTAGCATTTTTGGAAACTTAGAAATGGTTTCAACGTGACCTTTTCACCGGAACATTCGGGCTCCCCTTTCAGAGTCCAGACATAGATCTGGTGGAGATTCTTTGGCACAATTGATTTGGAGCTCAAATTTAAAGGTGCTATTTTTTCCAGCAGAAGCATCTGGATTTATATCTGACATCTCTTGATTAGCAGCCAAATGGCTCTTTGAACTGGATTTTGGTTTCCACTGCATGGGGAAGAACATGCTTCTCTTTCACCAAGCCTTGTTCCCCTTGCCCTTTCATTTGCCTTTGAAATAGACTGTCTTTCCCATCATCCCTTGAATAGATTGATTTCCCTTTCAAATTGGGCTTATTTATCATTAAACAGTCTCATTTAAAGATTGCTTAGTGTTTCAAAACCAGGACTTATACATTTTGGGAGCAATTATTGTGGTATTTAAATTCTTCATTGTCTGGGCAAAATAAAAAATCAGCAATTTTGAAAAAAATTGTGAACATTCTCATCAATCTATGATATTTCAGAAACATTCACTGGACTCGTGAAATGACTTGGTGGGTACAAGCACTTACTACCACATCTGATGACCAAAGTTTGTTTCCTGGAGCCATGCAATAGACAGAACCTTTTAAGGTTATCTATTCTTATATGTGCAGTGGCATGTACACACACACACACACAAAACCTCATACCCACGCTAAATAGATACATATGTAAAACATTAAAATCTCAAAAACATAAATTACAAAAAGGAAAAAATTCAAAAAGTATAAATTCCTTGGACTGGAAATGCATCTTAATGATAATGTGCATGCATATCAAGGAACACATAAAGCCCTGGTTTGACTGGCTCACCACAAAGAAAAGTAAATTTTGAAATAATAGATGTTTTCATTTCTTTATTTGAGAGAGAAAGAGACAGAACACGAGATGGGGTGTGGAGGTGAGAAAGAGCACCTGTGTGTCGTGATGTACAGGTAGGTGGGGGTCAGAAGGCAGCTACTTCTCTCTCTCCACTGTGTGGGCTTCTGGGGATTGAACTCGGGGTGCCAGGTTCACAAGCAGATATCTTACCTGCTGAGCCATCTCTCTGGCCCTGGAAAAGTAAATTAAAAAAATACTTATTTGAGAGAGAGAGAGAGAAACAGATACAGAGAAAAACAGAGACAGAGAGAGATCAGAGAGAAGGACACACAAAGGAGTTAGTGTGAAGATCAAATGACAACTTATCATGATAGCTCTCTTTTTCTACCTTGTGGACTCACCAGGTTTATGTAAAAGTGCCTTTACAAACTGAGCCACTTCTCCAGCCCAGAAAAGTAGATGTTTCCTTTTATTATTTTTCTCCATTTTTAAATTTTAAATGTTGCATATATGAATACAGTGGATTCATAATGTTTAATTTTTACCCCATAGTACCAAGTCCATTACCCCCTTTTCTCCTTACAATCCTTTATTTCCCTTGGCAGACACTCTATTTTCAAATTTTTTCAAGAAAAGTAATTTTTTTTCCCGCTCATACAAACTTAACAAGTACACCGGTCCCCTCCCTCCCTCCACCTCTCCCTAACCCCCCGTTCCCCTCTCCTCTCCCCCCTCCGTCTCCATCCCCCAGTGCCGCCCCCCCAGTGGCTCTCCCCCAATCCCTGGAGCATCCTTTAATGTGCATGCCAAACTCTCCTCTGGGTCCTCCTCTCCGATGAGGTGCAAGGACCCAGGGGTATTTCTCAGAACCGTTTCCTGTATTTCCCTTAAGCTTAGGAACACTACTGTGACTGTCAGTCCCTAGCCTCCAAGGATCCTAGTGCCTTTAGTCCATGCTAGACTTTGTGGGGTCAATAACGTGTTGGACATAACCAGGTCATGCAATGTCCTGTTATGATTGCTTCAGCCCTAACTTGTGTGGAGTATCTTGCATATCATTACTCCTCCCATCCTTGTGCTCTTAAGAAAAGTAATTTTTTAATTGAAATTGTTTATTTTTGTTCATTTGTGTGCGTGTGCGTGTGTGTGTGTGTGTGTGTGTGTGTGTGTGTGTGTACATGGGTGTGTATCAGAAGACAGTGTGTGTCTCTGTGGAGGACCAAGGGTGACTTCAGGAATCTCCTGGATTGCTTCTACCTCTGAGAAAAGTAAATTTCTTAATGCACCAACATTGGTAAAGTGATGAGCCTTAAAACTCACAATGAAAAGAGGAAAATAAGAAAGGTGCTTTCAAGTGTTCTCCAAGTAAATTTTGCCAATATATATTTTTTTATTTCCGCTCATACAAACTTAATAGGTACCCCGGTCCCCTCCCTCCCTCCACCCCTTCCTGGACCTCCTTACTCCCTCCCCCTTTTTCCCTTCCTTTTCCCCCCTCCCTCCCTATCTCCCAGTGCCTCCTCCCCTCCATCCCTGGAGCATCCTTTAATGCGTATGTTAAACTTTCCTCTGGGTCCTCCTTGCCAATATGTTTTTAAGTCACACTATCATCTCAGACATAACTTCCCAGTACGATGAAATTTAACAAGTTGATTCCACACCACAGAGGAACAGAGAGAACTGGATGTTATTTACATGTCACTAATACACAGGTGATCTGGGCAATAAATGAGTTAATGGTGATCCTGGTTCTTTCCTGCCAGATACTTGTTGCTCATTAGTGCTTCCACCAGAGGGCAGGCAATAAAAGAGAACGAAAAGTAGAGGAGAGGAAGTGAGACTCTAGGCACTCCAACAAGGAAGAGTTAGCTGCCTCAACCCATCTGAACCCATTCGCAGAGGTCCCAGTGGGCCTAGCTACCATGGACCATTGTGAAATTAACAGTCTAGCCTTGTTTCACAATCCTCTTGAGCCTCAGTTTCCTTTCCTGCATGTTGGACAATAACACTAGAGGTTTCTGTAAGCATTTAAACTGGATACTTAAGCACCAAACAGAATTCATCATATTTTAATTTAAGCCTGTACATTACTTTTACATAACACCTATAAAATTTTAATTTTTCATGTTTTACAATCCATACATAGTTTTATTTATTTAGGCTATTTATTATGAAGCACAATCCACACATGGTCTTACATTGTGCCTAGAAAGCTATGCATCTTGACATCACAGAATAAAGAGTTTCCTCTGTTTTTAATGATTGTGTAATGTTTCATTGTATGAATTTATTATCATACTTCAATACAACTCCATTCTAGCATTTACCTGGTTCATAGTAAGCTAGTAAATGTCAGTTGAAGGGATGCATTAATATTGCACATTTTAATTTACATTTTTAATGTTATAATAACACTGTATAATGAAATAACACTGTTTTCTGATAAATGTTATGAGTAAATCAAAAGGCATGAAGCATGGCATAAAGGCTTTCCTGACTCTTGATCCGCGTTGCCTGTATGCTGCCTTGAAAAGGCACTGAAAGAAAATTAATGGCTACTATATCTCGGTTTCATTTGTGTTTGTTAATTATTGAAGTTGTTGAATTTCTTTCATTTAGTTACTTACTGTCATGGTTGGGCACAGGTGTCAAGTTGACTCTTGAGAGTTTGAGCTCTGGGCACATTTGTAGAGAATTAGTGGTTGAGTTAGACTCAGAGCAAACCTGCAGGAGATTGTCTAGCTGATGGGGAAGATCCAGCCCATGGTGGGTGGGACTAGGCCCTGAACAGATGAATAAAATACTGAGAGCCGGTCGAGGAAGTTGGCATCCTTCTGTACACTTGACCAGACATGCTGGTCTGGCAGGTAAGGATTGTCCCTCTCTCAGCCATTAGGTGGTGATGGTGTGGCCAGTTCCCTCAACCCTGGTGTTGGTGCGTGCTCTCCCATCAAATTAGACTATGAACTGTTACTGGACTGTCACAAGGAAATAAATCACTTGTTCCCTTAAGCTGTTTGAAGGTCATTTATCAGCATATGCAGGTGGACTGTAACACTTACTATGTGGAGTAAATTCTGAAGGTACTGGGGCCACAATTCAGGACCATTCCCTTGGATAAAGGAGTAGGGACATTTATATCTTATTACTACTATCTTGGCATTAGACTAGAACTAGCTGCAAATACAAATTCTCAGATCCTTTTTGCTCTTTTGGATCTCATCAGTCTGAAAACAATCCTTCGACACAACACTGACCTGGGTGCTAACTGGAATTTAAACCACAGTAGGATCCTACATGCATGTAAATGACAGGAGAATCTAATCAAGCAAATGTGGGCAGACACTGGGAGTCTAGTCCAGTCATACCAACTTATCCCTGGTTTATTGCCACGCTTATACTTATTGTAATTAACATGGAACCTGTTACCAAACTTGGATATTGTTAGACAAGGACAATTTCAGAAGAACAAGAGGGAAGTCTTTTGGTGTAGTATGTTCACAGGGAAGTAAGTGCCTGAGCCATCAGGACATCAGGGACAGGACATGAGGCCACACTAGGAGGAACGATACAGAAAGTAAAAAGTAAGGGCACTGCGATACAGATGCTATCATTGTGCCAAGGGAACAGAAGACAGAGAAAGACACTTGCTGCAAAGGAGTACCTCCTTGTTTCAGCATACCAAGTATGGGGCTATTCTGCGTGCTCGGCACCTGTGGCATTGAGAGTAAAGTTGGCAAACCCCAGAGTGCTGGGTTGGAATTGAGAGTGCTGACGCAGCAGCAGGAATGGAAATTTTGATGAATTAGTGCAAGTTGGGCCTGTTTTGCAATGTGATTTGCATAGCTGTGGTTTGGGGTTATGCCTACCCATACTTTTACCTCCTTTGTTCTAAACTGGTTGAGTGGTTGGAATTAAGCAATGAGCCCTTGGTCTTAAGTGATTGAGTAAAATAAGTGATTGTGTGGTTTTTTTTTTTTCTGAAGTGAATATGCTTTGAAATACTTTCAAACCAATAGAAAAGTTGTAACTCCAGCACGCAAAGCTTCCATATACTTTGACACCTAGATTTCCATGATTTTCCTTATACGTATGCATATCTTCCCTTATATTTACTACATATTATAAAACACACACACACATACACGTGCACACACACACACATACACACACACACACACATTATTGTTGTGAGTCAATTTAGAGAAAGGTAAAGACATGATGTTCCTTTATATACCATGTCCATTCTCTGAATCTGCCAGCATAAAACTCCTCAATTTAGGAAATCCACATTGGTACAACACTACTATGTGAATTGAAGACTAACAACTTTGCATACTGTTTTGACAAATGACTCTCTTTTGGTCCTGGGTCCCACCCAAGAATTTTTAGTTGCCACTCCACGTCTGGAGTCCACGAGTTCCAGTCTTTCTTTCTTCTAATAAACTCTATCTTAATCCTCAAAAAAGGAAGAATTTTTAGTTGCCAGCAATGTCCATCCAGTATTTATATGTTATAATATCTTTAGGACCCTCTTATAGGAGATAGTGACATGTCTTTTCTTGGCTTTCTTGTGTGTGTGTGTTTCAGAGGATACTCTGAATGCCTATGGTGGCCCAAGGGTGACGTTGGGAATCATTCTGGATTGCCTCTACCTACTTTTCTTTGCTTTGGGATTTCCCAGCCTCTACCTTCCATAGCTGGAAGTGCAGACCACTACCATTTCTGCTTGGTGTTTTTATGTGGAATCCAGGATCTGAACTCAGGTCCTTCTTGTGAGGCAAAGGTTTAACCTCTGAGCCATTTCTCCAGCCTTTTTCTCATTTTCTGTATTTTCAAAAGCTTTAGAAATTATTACATTGACCCTAAACACAACATCCAATCCCCTCTCCAAGACTCTGGGAATATCATGGTAGACAGGGTAGAAAGAAAGAGGAAAAGAATGGAGAGGAGTCCTTTCAATGTATGGCAGTTAGTTACAGAGGTCAGCTTGACAAAGGCTATCTTTAGACACACTGATGAAGAATTATTTAGCTAAGCCAAGTCTCTGAGTAAACCTGCAGAATATTAGGTGTGAAAACCCATAGTGGGTAGGAATATTCTGCAAATGGATGGCAGAAGTAAAAATGCTCTGAAGGAATGCTTATAGTCCAGCTTTGTTTATCTAGCCTAATGACTTCTTTTTAAACCTCAAAGACATACTTTGGGGCAACACGGGATATCCTTCTTTGAATAAATCTTTTTTTTTATTGTCCACTGTTGATTTGATTTTGTAAGCTAATTCATGGAGGGCAGATAGCCCAACTGAGGGTAGGCAGTTACCCCAGGCTTGATAATAATTCCCTGGCAGGTAGATAAAATGCAAAGTCAGAATGTGTGCTTCTCTCTCAGTGCCCCCTTTTTAAAAAAAATATTTTTCCTTTTTACAGCTTAATGAGACTATCCTAACCATCTCCTTCCTCTCTCCCTTCCTTCCTCCCTTCCTTTCCTCCATTTCTACCCTCCCATCCCTGGGTGGATCCAACCTGCTCACTCCTGCCCTCTTAACAGTTAAGTCAGCTTGTATGGGTACTGGAGTCCTCTCTGGATCGTGTGCTCTAGTGGGGGTTCAGACCTCTTTGGCAGACCAAGAGACCCTACGTTGGGCCAGCCACTGATGTGGGTACTCCCCTTCCCTGTCTAACCTCTCACCCCTAAGAGGCCTACTTACTGCTTGAAATTATTTCTCCTGACTCTCAGCCCTTTCTGTGAATATTGGGTGGCCAATTTTCTTGGCCCCTGCCACTGACTCTTTTTCCACACTGATGCGGTGCAACCAGAAAATGAAAGCCAGTAATAAAAATCCCCTAAATGGTCGGGGCCATGTATTTTTGTAGCAAGGAAAGAGCAAAAGGAAGACACAGTGTTTTCTGGAAATGGTAAGGTACTGTAAGGTGTTTTTTCCTCTGGGCACAGCTTCTTACCACCTCAGATTTTACCTCCAGTCCAAGCCAGGGAGGATATTGTACAGCAATTTGAAACATTCCATTCTGGAAGCCCAGGAAGTAAACAGTTCTTTCTGCTCCAGAGGATCCTGAAACTAACTAGATTCACCGGGTCTCTCGAAAAAGCTCAACAGTCTGAATCTCTTGAGCAGTTCGGTATTCTGGAAGAGTCTCTGGGCAGTCTAGAAGATTCTAGGAGACTCTCATAGGAACAAGTGCAGCAAGAAACCGTAGAGTCGCAGCTCCTGCCAGTCTCACCCATGCTGGGATGGGTTTGTTGGTGAGATAGTTATCTTTGTGTCATCTCTGCTCCTGGAAGAAACCCTTGCTCTTCCTCTTGTAGGTAACTCAAACTCACTGGTTCTTCAACTTGGATTTTGCTGTCATTGTTACTTTGGTCTGTCGTGGAACTCCTAGCTGGGGTGGAAAGACAGCTGTGTGATATCTTCTCAGGAAAAGTGTCACATAACATAAGGTCACCACATCTGTGACTGACTTCAGTTCTGTTTATCTATACAAGACCTACACAGGATCAAGCCCATCAATAGTAAGTATATCATGGATGAGGGACGGGCCCATGTAGCCTCATCCCTGTTTTAGTGAATACTGATGGTTAATGCTGTCTGGGAGAACTGACTTCAGTAGTATAGCCACTGATATATCACCCATGTTGTAGTTAGTACCCAGGCACATGCTAATGCGCAATACCCCTAATAAACTCAGGGGGTCACATACAAAAAAAGATATAAAAATAGGAGGGAAACTTGTTGGAAAGAAAAGATTCAGGGGGAGGGGGAATGGGTTAGGGTGTATGGAAAGAAAATGACAAAAGCATGAACCTGACAAAGAAATAAAAGAAATGACTGTGTTTGTGGACTGAGGAGATGCCACACAAATATGAGAACTTGAGTCTGGATCATCAGCACCCGCATAAAATTCTGGTGTGGTGCTGTGAGCCCTGGGGAAATGGACACAGGAGAATCCCCCAAGTTCATTGATTAGCAAAGTTTTCCAATAGGTAAGCTCTAGGTTTAGTGAAGAGAACCTTTCTAAACAGAGTGGAAAGTAACATAAGAAGACACCTGATGTCAGCTTCATGAATAAACACACACACACACACACACACACACACACACACACACACACACACACTTTATAAAATAGAAAATAATAAATCTCTGACTGTGTTAAACTTTGTAGGATGAGGGCTGGAGCGGTGGCTCAGGGGTTAAGCCTCTGCCTTGCAGGCGGAAGGTCCTGAGTTCGGATCCCAGATCCCACGTATAGACGCCAGGCGGAAGCGGGGGCGGCCTGTGCTTCTGGTCCTGGTAGGGCGGAGCCTGTGAATCTCCGGGCAGAGTAAACAAGAAGGAGGTGGAGGCGTCCATGGTGGTACCCGAATTCGTCTGTGGTTCTACACACACACACATACACACACACACACACACACACACACACACACCCCATACATGCACAATTGAATAAATAATAATAATAATAAAAATTTAAAAAATACTTTGTAGGATGACCTGCACATCTCTACTAAGTAATATTATCTCTTCAGTAACATTCTAGAAATGATACTATGTTCTTCTCAGTGCTTCACAACATAGGTGTGCTTCAGAACCTGTTCTATTACTGATGATGCAAATTTATAAAACTTTTTGTGCATATGTGTGTGTGTGTGTGAGAGAGAGAGAGAGAGAGAGAGAGAGAGCGAGAGCGAGAGCACATATATCTGTGCCACAATACCTGTGTGAAAATCAGAGGATGCCTTTCAGAAGTTGGTTCTTCCCCTATGCCATGTGTGTTCTGATGATTAAATTCAGGTCGTTATATTTGTATGTAGGTGCTTTTACCAGCTGAGCTATCGATCGTTCCAGCTTCTTCATGATGCAAACTTTTATCAGTAATTTTGGTTTGTATCTGCAGATTGTTCTACCATCAATGTGCTAACTTTTCTCTGTGTAAATAATTAGTACTTTGGGGAGAGATATTCTCAAATCATGCCAACATTCTGCTCCTTGGTAATCTTTGCCACTTGCCACCTTTAGCTTCCTGTATTAGTCACTACTATCATGAATGCCAAGAAGTGATTCTCTATTTCCATCAATCTTCCTACATTGGTTGGCATTTTACTAGAAGGAAGAAAAGGGATTCTCTTTGGTTCTAGCTATTTACTTTGTCTATCCAACTGGCCCCAAATGTAACCGTTTCATACCATGAGTGTTTAACTAGCTTGTAAATCTGTAATCTGGGCAAAGCAATACATTGATTGCTAAAGCAGACTTGACACAGCCACTTTGAAGGCTGCTCACCTACATAACTAATTGGTGCTGCTTTATGGCTAGGAGCTCACCTTGGGCTGTCAGCCAGAACTGTAAGACACCTCTCCAAGTGGCTGCTTGTTTCATGCCAGGGTCATGATTGAAATTCAACAGCAAGGATTACAAGAGGGCAATATGGAAGTTCACTCACCTTTTTTTGTGACATGCCCTTAGAAGTAAAGTTTTTTTTTTTCACTTCCATTGCAAATCTGTTGACTAAAAAAGACATAAGTTGAAGAGAACCTGAGGGTGTACACACATATATTTACAGCTATTTTTACATCTCTGTAGATAAAACTGAGTTCATAACCAAACCTCCAATAGCCCCCCCTTCCAAATCTCAGCATTTGATTGGGTCTTCCCGTTTTCATGCTTTTTTTTATCTTCTCCAAAACTGAGAAATCCAGCATTTATCATCTTCAAGACAGTCTTCACTTATTACCTCCATTAATATAATCAGTCTTCTCCACAAACACAGGTCTTTTTCATCTGCCACTTAATGCTCTCTATTATCAGTTACCTATACTGTGTGTGTGTGTGTGTGTGTGTGTGTGTGTGTGTGTGTAGGCAGGGTGTCATACATCTGAGGCTGGCCTTGAACTTGCTATGTAGCTGAGGATGACCCTGAACTCCTGATCATCCTGCCTCCACTTCTTGACTTCTGGGTTGATGGGCTTGTTATCCCTCCTTCCCCCAGCTTATGCCGTACTGGGGCTGGAACCCAGGGCTTTGTGCATGATAGATAAGTGTTTCCCACTGAGCTGCATCCCCAACTCCAGTGATCTGTGTTCTTGTGTTATCAGTAGGTCCATTGCCTATGTGTGTCCACATGCCATTTTATATACATAGCCTTTAGGACTTCATATCTCTTGACATTAACATGCAACCTTCCTTCATATCTTTTTTTTTCTTTTTTAAGTGTATCTTTATTAGGTTTTGGGATTAAAAAGATATTAGCTTCATAGAAGAAATTTGGTAGTGTTCCTTCCTTTGCAATTTTTTTTTTCATTTTTACTCTTTATTACCCAATCTCACCCTTCCTTTTCCACTGCAAACCTCCTCCTCCACCGGTCTCCACACTATTTTCCTATCTTCGTGCATATGCAGCCCTGAGTTCTGTCTGGATTGCCTTTAAGGCATGTGCCTGAGCCTCTGCTGGAGCATGGATGTTCATACCATGAAGTGGATACCATTGAAGAAAGCAGCGCCCCTCTCCCTGCCAACCTTTTTTTTTTTTTTTTTTTAATTGGGATTTTTTTACTTCTTTGCTGTTTTTTTTTTTTATTTCAGCTCATACAAACTTATTAGGTACACCAGTTTCCTCCCTTCCTCCCCCCCCCCGTACCCCCTGCTCCCCCTCCCCACCTCTCTCCCTCCCCATCCCTCAGTGCCTCCCGCCCCAATTCCCAGAGAGTCCTTTCTTGTGCATGTCTGATTTTCCTCTGGGCCCTCCTCTCCGATGACGTACAAGGACCCAGTGGCCTTTCCCTGAACCCTTTCCCGTGTTCCCCTTAGGTATAGGAACACTGCTGTGGCTGCCAATCCTTTACCTCCAAGGCTCTTGGTGCCTTTAGCAGATGCTAGACTTTGTGAGGTGAACAGTGTGTTGGACAATGTGCAGGGCATGCAAAGTCCAATTATGATTGCTTCAGCCCTAACTAGTATAGAGTATCTTATATATCATTGCTCCTCCCATCCTTTTGCTCTTACACTCTTACCGCCCCCTCTTCCGCAAATTTCCCTGAGCTTCAAGATGGGGAGAGAGACTAAGCTGGCCTAGTTCTAGGTGGTTGATATAGAGTCTCTGAAGTTCTGGATTGTGGTTTGTTGATTTTCTTTTGCAGTTTTGCTGCTCCTGCAATGCCCTTCACTCCATCCTGGTGGGCATTGTATGTTACCCCCTGGCCAGAGACAAAAAGCTGTTAGAGTCTTGTGATAAAAGCACATTCAAAGGTAGATGTAATAAAAAGTGGGAAACCACAGTGAGGGAGGGGTCTATCACCCATTTGCAAAATGGTTACTTTTATCTGCCAGACTATATGCCCTCCTCTTCTGGTGAGATCACACCCCCTCAGTAGTAAATGATCAGGAACAAAAGTCTGTGAACTTAATCAGATGTCTCATTACTTATTTGGGTCCTTGGTGGAGGCCTATTTTCCCTGCTGTAACATGGTCCCTTCTCTCCTTGTTTCTGGTGTGGCCCTCCTACCCCATCCCTCTTGTTCATAATCCTTGCAATTACTGTCTCTAGGTGGGCTGGGTGGGTTTGATACTAGGAGCCACCTATTAGGGAGTACATACGGCACTTAATTTTCTGGGTCTGGGATACTTCACTTAATATAATTGTTTCTAATGACATCCATTTCCCGGCAAATTCCAGTAATTCATCATTTTTGATGGCTGAGTAGTACTCCATTGTATAGATGTACCACAGTTTCCTTATCCACTCGTCAACTGTTGGACATTTGGGCTGATTCCATGACTTTGCTATTGTAAACAGTGCTGCTATGAACATGGTCGTGCTTGTGCTATCGAGGTGAACCTCTGCTGTATGGGGGGTTTATTCCCAAAAGTGGAATAGCAGGGTCATATGGCATTTCAATCTTTAATTTCTTTAAGAATCTCCAGACGGCTCGCCAGAGTGGCTGTATGAGCCTGCATTCCCACCAGCAATGTAGGAGAGTTCCCCTCTCTCCACATCCTCTCCAACATTTGTTGTTGTTTGTATTGTGGATTTTTGCCATCCTGACCGGGGTGAGATGATTCCTTCATATCTTTATGCACTCTCTTCTTACCATCTCATGACTATGGGTGCCACTGATATCTTTAGTGTAGCACTGCCTACCAGCCTCCCCACAATTCCTTACCAGCCAGCAGCACGCATATCACTGATCAGCTTCGACATGATAGTCCTCTTCCCTGCCACCGTCTCTCCCAAACTTAGAAAAGAACATGAAAAGAAAAGAGGAGCTATTTATTGTAATATAGCTAAGACTTCTCCAAAATGTGCTTTAGAATTCTCTTTTGAACATCCATACTGACTCTATTTAATCATCTTCTTCTCAAAACTTTACTGCTTCTAAAGATTTAAAACAGGAGGGCACTTAGCAAAATATTGTATAGGACATAAAATTCCTAAACTATAAATAGAAATGTAACATTACAGAATATTTTATAACATACAAAGACAGAAATATAAAGGAGCTGTATACCGTCTAAAAATTTAACCAAATTTACAGTTCCTGGTAATGAGGACCATATTACTATACAAATCTTCCAACACAGTAGGTAGTATTTTTCAATTAACTGTGTGTAGTCTTATCTTCTTCTAAATCTTCGACCATCTCTGCTGTGATCACATCAATATGCCTAACTGTATTTCTGAATTTTATACCGTAAAATTCGTCAGGTGACTTGAGTAGTTCAGGCCTAAAAGTAGCTGCAATAAATTGAGCATGTATAGCAAGCACCATCAGATATGATTATAATCATCTTTTATGACTGCAAACTTGGGACCAGCAAGACGGCTCAGTGGATAAAGGTGTTGGCCGCCAAGCCTGATGACCTGAGTTTAATCCCTGGAGCCCAACAGGATAGAAATCTGACTCCTGCAAGTTGTCCTCTGACCTCTACACATGCTCTGTGACATGTGCATACACGCACACATACACAAATGTGATAAATAATACTTCTAAAGAATGTTAAACTGGATCATGTTGTTTTACTGTTCAAAACTCTTGGATGACTTCTAGTTTTTGGACTAAATTCCAAAACCCCCTTATATGGCTTCAAAAAAACACTATATAATTTGACATTCTGCCTGATTTTCCAGTATAAATTCTGATTTATTTTTCTGGGATTCATTAGTCTCCTAAAGTAGAATCTTGTAACCTCTTGCTTGATATGTGTAAACTTGGCTGACAGTATCTTGGAAACTGAGCCAAGTGTTCAGAATGCTGTTTTATGACTTAATCCCTGTTTTCTGCATGGGATCTCAGTGGGCTCTTGACTGTGCTGGGATTAAGTGTTCCATTTCCCACTAGGGTGGAGGAAGTGATCTGAGAACTAAGTGCTCCCTCTAAAAACTGTTCAATCAATCATCTCATTTTCAACTGAACTCTCAAGTTCAGAAATATGTAGTAGCCTCAATTCCTAAGCCAGCTGGGGTTTGAGGTATAAACACCTTTCTTGGTTTTCAGCTTTCTCTGATATATTAAGTCAGTTATGACTTGTTTATCCATTTTCTATTGTCCACATTTTATACGCATGTGCATATGTGTGCAGGTACCTTGTTTTGCATTGTGTAAACTCTCAGGTTTTCTTTGTATGTACTGTTTTTGAGGGATGTTAGAAGGGAGCTAAGTGCATAGGCTCAATTTGACAGATTAACCGGAAGTGGAATTTGTGTGTGTGTGTGTGTGTGTGTGTATGTGTGTTTCTGTGGGAATCATCATGGATTGCTTCTACCTCCTGCTTGCTTTGCTCTGGGATTTCCCAGGCTCTACCCACCATGGCAGGTGTAGGCCACCGCCATTTCCACGTTTTTTTCACGTGGGACCTGGGATCTCAACTTAAGACCTTCTGCTTGGAGGTGGAGGAGTCCATGGTGGTTTGTGAATTCGTCCGTGGTTCTACACATACACAGACACACACACACACACACACACACACACACACACGCGCGCGTGCACATACACACGCATATGCACACAGTTGAATAAATAATAATAATAAAAAAAAATTAAAAAAAAAAAAAGACCTTCTGCTTGAGAGAAAGAATCTTAACCCCTGAGCCATCTCTCCAGCCAGGAATTAGAATTGTTTTAAATAACAAAACACTTGAGTTTTTTTTGAAGCCTATTACATGAACAGAAATTGGGTTAAAAGCATGAACTATTATAACCCTAATTGTTCAATCAGCTCGGTAGTTCTTGCCTTTTTAGTGCCAGCCACGTCTTGCATTGTGTTTCTACATTCCCCTCCTTACCACCTAACCTTTAATTTGGGAAAATTTTGGTAAGTCAATGCCCTCATTGAACAGACAAGACTGAGGTCAGGAGAAGAGAGATGCCTTGCCAAAGTCTCACAGTCAAGTGGGAGGCCAAGTTAAGATGGACACCAGGTCTTCTGCTGGCCTACTGCTACTTTGAGATAGTGGACATGGAAGACCAGAGGTTTCTCGCCTGTGTAGCTGATGGGCAGGTGAGAGAGACTTTTACTTCTATCTTTTTGCTATGATTTTTCAGATCAGCTTCATTAGTGATTCTAAAAACCCATTTCGACTGATGCCTGGGAGGTCAGTGCCTCCCTCCTGTCTTGAAGGCCACACAGAGCCAAACATGCTGGGAATCACGAGAGCTTTTTCAGGGGCTCTCATAAGGGGAATTGTTCCTTGGAAACACTAATGAACGTTTCTTTATGCCAAACATGGACACAAAGCAATGCTGGGAACATTTCACAGGCAGCATGGGAACCTCTTAATTAGCCAATCAGTGAGGACAGACTAGGCACCTACTGTGAGCTCTTCGCTCTGCCTGAAGTTACCAGGGATACACAGGCTTGGCCTGGATGCTTTGTGACCAAAGCCCCTGACCCAGTAGCTGATCAGCCAGCGCGTCCCCTCTGTGAAGGTAGTACCTTTGTTTATGTCCATCCTTGTGGGACTTCAGTGCACCTGGCCTCTTGCTGGTTACACATTAGCTGTCTGTGGTTCCACTACAATTCTTTGTCGTGTTCAATTATTTCTCCAAAATGGAAGTAAGGAGCAAATGCTGAATTGAGGCAAATGGTGTTATTCCCCTCTCAGGGTGTAGCGACCATCTGCCTTTGTCTGGAAACTCATTTCCTTCTGGAAAAGGTTCCTTTCCCACCCGGAAAGGTTAAATTTTGCTCTTCTCCTGGATCTTAGGGAAATAGCTCCTACAAATGAGAAGGCTAACAATAAAAGCCCTGCGGGTCGTGTAGGCTTTGTAGTTCCCCGTGAACTTGTCTAATCTCCTAGCTTGTCTTTTTCCGCGGTACTGCTTGGTACACACATGTTATTGATTCCCCCCAGAGGCAGCCACGTGTGGCGGGGTAAACAGCTCAAGCCTGAATTTTAGCACCCACGTCTTAAGCTAACTAGCTGATGCCCCTCCCTGGGCTTCGATTTGCCCACAGACAGGAGGCAGGCCTTGGATTCCACAGAATCGTTTTGAGGTCGCTTCTAGTTTCAACTTGGGAGTACAGTATGATGGTGCAGTTTGGGCTGTGGGTGTGATTGTTCCAAAGCAAAAGGCAGCGACAGGATGCAGCCTGACTGATGGGGACAGAGGAGGTGTGGTCCAGCACCTTTGCTCCCAACTCCTTGGCCCTCAGAGTTTCTCAGTCTGTTTTAAGTTCATGATCCCAGGGCACAATCTGTCCGCCCCTACCACACACCCTCTAATTCAGTATTTCTTTCCCAGGGTCTGTTTTTAAAGCCGGAGAAGATATTCAGAGGTCTCAAATCTTATTTCTTGCTCTCTGAACATCTGAGGTCTGAAAAGAACTCGGGTGGCCTGCCTTAGTCAGGCTTCCGGAAGGCACAGTCTTCTGTCTTCCGGGGCTTTGGGGGCAGTCATTGTTTGGGTATCGACTCAAAGGAGTAGGCACCACAATGTGCAGGAAAAAGGATGAGCTCATGACAGCTAAATGAAAAGATTCTTATCTTGGAAACAGAGGTTTCTTATGCAAAACAGGGGGTGGCAATGTGATTGTGCTCCCTGGAGTACATTCAACAACTGGGATTTCAAACAAGAAGCTATTTTGCATACCTACCGGAGCAGTAACAGGCCAGATTGTACATTAATTAGAAAAGGGTGGGGGCAGGCGCAGAGAAACCCACGCTCACACTTGCTGCAGAGCTGAAATAATTCATTTGCTTCCCCTCAGTCCCAGTTGATCAACTGAGAGACAAATGTTTTTCCAACCCTAGACACCTCTGGAGAAGGGAGGGAAGGAGACAGATTGAGGGAAGGGATGGGGTGAGGAGGTGCCAGGAGTTACCAATAAATAAAACAGAGGCAATCGCTCAACCATGTCTATCTGGTGTTATTGTACAGAGGTCGTGGGTTTTATTTTTTGTTGTTGTTGCTTGTTTTTCCACCCAGGAGATTTACCTTCCCAGTTCCTGTTTGATTTCATATGAAAGAACTGAGCAAATCTCCACTAACAGGGAGGAGGAGAAAGATTGGGGGGATGGGAGAAGCTGGGAACACGTACCTTGACTGCAGTTCCTCTATTTCCCCAACCTGGGCATGTGATCCTTAAAGGGAAAGCACTAGAACACTGGCTGTCCCGGAAATTCCACAATATAGGTCGACCATTATCTGGGTAATGCCGTAAGTGAGGAGGAGAGTTGAATGTGGTAGCTGGTGGGAGGTGCCAGTGCCACCCACACATCCTTCCTATTAGTCATACTGCTATTTCAGCCTTTCATCTTTGGTTTAGGAAGAAGAATGGTTATCTTTTATCAAGTACTTTCTTGTACCTTGCCTCTGATATACTCTCTTGTCGTGGGTTATATATGTGTGCCAGGTACTATAACTAGTATTAGCTGGCTTGAGTTTTTAAGGTATCCAAAGAGATAGGTGGGGATTACTGCTCCTGTTTTCAAAATGAGGGAACTGGACAGCTTGAAGATTCCTGTTTTAACACAACAAAAAAGAAGAGGAAATGAATAGAGAGTCAAAGATAGAATCTTTACCAAAGGGGGAGGAGGGAGATAAGTGATTAGACACTCGGTCCAACTGCATCCCTGGGAGATTGAAGCAAACAATAGGCGTGTGACTGCAGAAACAGATGGGGTCTATGACTATACCACCCTGAACATAGGCACCATCTCCTCTGATCATCTTGAAAGTGAAGCAGTTTTGACCTGGATAGTATTTGGATGGGAGAAAGAAGTGGTGTATCAAGGAAAGGCACTGGATTGTAATAGTAGTTGGTGTTGACATAAAAAAGAGTCCTCGTCTCAAAGTATATTAAAATTAGTTTATTCTGGAGCCAAATATGAGTGGTCATGGCCTAGGAACACAGATTTTAGGTTACACACAAATTTATTGTTAAATAGAATGAAGAAAGTTGAAAATGTTTTTAAAATATAAAATACCAGGTGAGCCAATTATAACAAATTGGAACAATCTCTGCCACAGGTCTCAGATGCTGTCTGATGATCTTCTAAGCTTTTGAGTTGGTAGAAGTTAGGGTTCTTTTCATACATTCCAAAGGTTTTGCTTAATTATCAGGAGGATGTTATGTGGCATATGGAGACAATAAATGGTCATTTAAGGGAGCTAAAGATTACACGAGATAATTTGGCCCTGGACCTGCAACATTCCAACTTTTTCACCATTTGAAATTCTAATCAGTCAATTAGCTTTTGAAAAATGTTCAGTGTAGGTTATGTCTTCTTTTCAGGAATTTTAGTTAATACAAGCAATCCTATGAAAGCCAGAAAACACTGGATTTTAGAATTTCTACGGAGATTGAAATAGAATAGGAGCCACAAAAAAAAATCGATGCAACTCTAGCCGTCTGATTCTTGACCAAGGTACTAAAATTATACATGGGAGAAAACACACTTTTTAATTTTGCTGAGAAAATTGGATCTTCACATACAGAAGTGAATCTGGATCTCTAGCTCTCATCTTTCTTTTCTATTATGTTTATTTTTTTCAATCAAACAAACTTAATAGGTACCCCATCCCCTTCTTCCCTCCACCCCTCCCCAGTACCCCTTGCACCCACCCCCCATTCTCCTTCCTTTCACCCCCCCTCCCTTTCTACCAGTGCCCCCTTTTCCCCCCTCCTATTCCCTGAAGCATCCTTTAGTGTGAAGTTCAAACTTCCCTCTGCCTCCTCCACTTTAATGAGGTGTAAGAACTCAATGGCATTGCCCAGAGCCCTTTCTTGGGCTCCCCTTTAGTATGATAACATTAATGACTGTTAATCCCTTGCCTCTAAGGATCCTAGTGCCTGTGATCCATGCTAGACTTTGGGGGGATCATTGACATGTCAGTCATTGCGCAGGTCATGCAAAGTCCAATTATGGCTACTGCAGCCCTAACTTGTGTGGAGTTTCTTGCGTATCATTGCTCCTCCCCATCTTTAGGCTCTTACAATCTTACCACCCCCTCTTCTGCAAGTTTCCCTGTCTAGCTCTCATCTTGTACTAAGTAATCAACTGAAAATAGAGCAAAAACTTAATATAAGACTTGGGATGCTGAAAATACTAGAGGAAAAGAGGGAAAACACTTCTAGGTATAGGCATAGATAATGCCTTTCTGACTAGGACTCCAATAGCTCAGGAAGTAATAGCAAGAACACTATAGCAGGCACTTAAGACACTGCTTTACTGAGCTGATAGTGTGGTTCACTTAGTAGAGTGCTGGCCTAACACACACAAAGTCCCAGGTTCTGTCTCCAACTGCATACAGAAACCAGAGATGATGGTACACCCATATTTATATTCTTATCACCCTACAGTGGAGGCCCGAGGATCAGAAGTTCAAAGTCAATCTAAACCCTTATTATTATACCCATAGATTAGAGAAGCTCTCAGAACTTGACCAACAAATATCCTTTTACAATGAAAGGTGTGTAATGCAGAGGACCACAACTGGCCAAAGTGTAGATAACGTGACATCAAAATCATCCCCATCCTGAGGCTCAGGGAACCTTTCAGAAAAGGGAGCAGTAAGGATGTAAGAGCCTTAGGAGGAAGGAATGGTACTGCGAGACAGTATCCTCTGTTCCCAGACAGAGCTGTTGTACCCATGAACTCACAACAGCAACGTCCACTGCCACTAGACCTGTACAGTAGATGGCCTATCAACATCTCACCATGGATGAGGGAAGACCCCAAGAGACACTACACTTCCCTGAGAGCCTATTGAAGACTAATGCAAGACAGGAGAAGGAGAGTTTCTTTATTCAACAACTTATGGTATACTGATAAGACATACATGCCCTGGCAAATACTCGGGGGCTTGACAGTATGGATATCCCAGATGAAGTGTGTCACAAATTTAAAAAGATGTAAAAGTAGGAGAAAGACTGGCTGGGTAGGAGAAAGTATGAAGGTATGATCCATCATGGTAGGGAAGGCATGGTGGCAGAGGTGTCCACAGTCAGGAAGCAGAGAGTGATGAATGCTGGTGCTCCTTTTTACATCATTCGGTTGGGTCTTTCTGTCTTAATTCGCCTAATCTAGAAACTTCCTCACAGCCATGTCCAGGCATTTGTCTTCTAGGTGATTCTAGATTAGGTCATCAATCTATCTAGAAACTAATGTTGCTTAACCCATTTCATTCCCCTTCAAGGCTGAAAGCGTAAATGTTAACAGTAATGGAGGCAACTTACTGTCAGTCTTTCAGTACCCTGCTCCAGATCCCACAAAAAAGATCTCCAGTTATTGTCCTAAACCTGCGGTCAGCTAGGATTCTAGGAGCAGCTAAGTCTTGAAACATAGACTACCCTCCAGATGATTGCAATTCTCCAAGATGGTAAAGTTGCATCCTGGATCATGTTGCAGAGTTACAGCTGACACAATGATCAACCAGGCCATAATTCAATGGGAACTATTTAGTTAGATATGTTTCCCGCCCCACCCTAATTCTTCCCTTTTTAAGTTTAAAGCTCATCAACACCCCTCAAAACAAACTTGAAAGCACTTAACTGTTCCTTTCCCCAATGCACACATTGATTAAATTTCTTTTCTCTGCTTTTGATTCTTTAGGTCATATATGCTCAATCCTTATTGCTGTTTTAACCTTCTCATGTGAAGTCATCTCTATATAATCAAATGTTGACTCTTTGTCAGTTTTTACAGAATGTGGTTAATTGTGTTGAGACTGTTGACTGGCATGAGGCTCTCCTTTCTCTTTACTGATGCCTCTTAACTTTTCCATCGTTCTGTTTTGTCTCATACTCACATTGCACATCAGTTTGAGAGCAGATTAAAAAACAACCCCAAACTATGGGAACCAGTGAGATGGCTCAGAAGGTAAAGGAACTTAGAGACTGGTGACCTGAGTTCGATCCCTAGAGCCCATGTGAAGATGGAGTGAGAGAACAGACTCCATAGACTTGTCCTCTGAACTACACATGAACACTATGACATGTATGAAGCATGTGTGCACATGAACACACTAAATAAAAAATTGAATGAAATAGCAAACCTCCCTAAAAGTAAAAATGAGGCAAATGAGTATATTAGTCAGGGTCTTCTAGAGGAACAAAATTGATATAATGAACAAATACTCCAAAGGAGATTGAAATAGATTAGCTGACACAGAGTCTGGGTAGTTCAACAATGGCTTCATACTAGAGAGGTTGAGAACCTGGCAGCTGCTCAGCTCACAAGGCTGAATGCCTTAGTAGTCTTGCTATGGTGCTGGTGGCCCTATGAAAGATTCCTGGAGAGCCGCTGATCTTCAGTCCACACTGGAGCCCACAGAAGCTGGATTCCAATGGCAGGGAAGAGTGGCAGCAGTAATGCACTCACCAGCAAGGGGTGAAGGTAGGTAGGAAAGAGCACCTTCTTCCTCAGATCCCTTTATGCCTGAGTCACTGGTACTGCCCACTGTGATGGATGGTTTTGCTCCTTTAGTTACTCCTTTGAGGAATTACCCCTAGTGACACACCAAGGCATGTGTCTTGTAGTTGACTCCAACCTACCAGTACCACACTCCTAGACTGAGCATCACACCGAGGCTTAGGGATAGTTAAGATCACCCATGGTCACATGACTCAAAAGTAGATGTTAGGATTTGAACCCATATGGATATGGATGTCCAAACCTATGCTTTAAACTACTGCTTAGGAGGAAAATCAGACATGCACAAGAAAGGACTCTCTGGGAATTGGGGTGGGAGGCACTGGGGGATGGGGAGGAAGAGGGGTGGGGAGGGGGAGCAGGGGGTACGGGGGGAGGAGGAGGGAGGGAGGGAACTGGTGTACCTAATAAGTTTGTATGAGCTGAAATAAAAAAAAATAATAAACTACTGCTTAGTATTGACACTCCTCTCCTTCTTCCTCTTCTCTTTATCCCTTTTGACCAATTGTTACCTGGTCAAGGTCATTACTCTGGCAAGGATAGAAGTCCTTCGTGAATGTGAGACACTTCCCCCAACTATGCAAGTCATAATAATAGAAGACAAAATATGGAACTTGAGTCCTATGTACTTCTGTTTCAATTAAGCTCACTAATAAGATAAGCTTTATAAAAACTGAAGTGTACTGAAACAAAATTTTCATATAACAAGAGGATCCTTTAAAAGGCCAGTTCAAGGGCTGGAGAGATGGCTCAGAGATTAAGCCTTTGCCTCTCAAGCAAAAGGACCTGAGTTCAGATGCCAGATCCCATATGAAGTCACTGGGCAGAAATGGCAGTGGCCTGTGTTGCTGGCCCTGGAAGGCAGAGCCTGGGAAATTCCAGAGCAAAGCAATAAGGTGGTAGAGCAATTCAGGATGCTTCCCAAAGTCACCCTTGGGCCTCCATAGGCATACACAGTGACCTCTGATGCACACACACACACACACACACACACACACACACACATACACACACAAAATAAAAGGGCAATTCAATGAGTTTAACATGCATAAACTTATGTAATCACCAACACAATGAAGATATAGAATGGTTCTATAATTCCAGTAAGTTTTACCATGCTCCTTTGAGGTAGTCAATGCCCTAGCACAAACTTTAACCATTTATTAAATACCCATCTATTTTTTTTTATTCACGTAGACTTGTCTTTCTCTCAATGGCATACATGCTAGTTAGATACAAGTGTCAACTTGACAATTGAAGCCTATGAGTTTGAGCACATCTGTGAAAAATTGGTAGTTCAGGTAAGCTTTAAGTAGGCCTGCAGAGGATAATCTAATTGGTGAATGAAGACCTAGTCTGTGGTAGTTGGGATTATTTCCTGGGCAGGTATATAACATGGAGAGAACTGGTTCAGCACTTTCACATACTTTGGTATATTAGCATGCCGGCATTCTGGCAAGTGAGAAAATTTGCCCTTCTCTTAGCAATTTCTGTGGATATGGTGTGGCTAGTTCCCTCAGCTCCTGGTGTGGGTGTGGATTCCCCTGTGATGCTGATGAAGCATATCTGAGAATCTTAAGCAAAAATAAGCCCTTGTTCACCTAAGTTGTTTGGTCACATATTTATTGGTAACAGGAAGACAAACTGTAATAGGATGTATGTGCAATCATGCAATTACAGTGTTTTAGGTTTGAGTTATTTCATGTTTTTTGAGATACATGCATGATGTAGTCATTTATTTTTATTTTCAATATTTCATTGCATGGATATACCATGATTCATTCATTTATCCATTTACCAGCTGGTGGATATTTTGATAGCACTAACTTCGTGTTCTAGTTAATAAAAATGATGTATGTGTAAATGTATATTTTCATTTCTTTTGGGTGTATACCTAAGGATTGGGTTAGCATGTAAGTATGTATCTAACTTTATAAAAATTGTTAATTGTGTTCAGGACATGGTTCCTGCGTTTGAGAAAATATTGAGAGCAGGGAGGTCCCTTTGATTTTTTCTCTGCCTTTTTCCTTTCCTTATTTGGTAATTTTACTGATTCTCATTATGTGTGTTGTGTCTCATTTTTGCTTAACTTTCCATTTGCAAATGAAGAATGATGACCAGAAATGCCCTTTCATGCTTAGTTCCCATCTGTATCTCTTCCTTTTGAAGCAAGTGTTATAATTCTTCCCTATTTTAAAGGATTTATTGAGGTATGCTTAAAGTAAAGAAATTAGTGAGTTTGTACATATGGACAAGAAAAAGAAGAGGCACATAGGAACTTTACGAAAAAAATGGGAATCCGTTTAGTATAGGTTATGCATGTATAAAAATTCATGAATAGATCAATCTTTTTTCCATATTATATATGAGAGAGTGCAGACCCATGTGTTCACTTGTCCGTGGGTTGCATGTGTATGTTCAGATGTTTGCAGCAGTCCTAGGTTGAATTAGGAACCATCCTGTATTGTTCTTCCTGTATTGTATTTTTTTTTGAGATAGGTCTCCAATCAAATCCAGAGCTTACCAATAGGTCAAGACTGGCTAGTAAGCTTGCTCTGGGGATTTCCAATCTACTTTCTGAGGCTGGAATTACAAATGCCCCATATGGCATTTATGTGGATTCTGAATATCTGAACTCTCGTCCTCTTGATTACTTGACAAGCACTTAAATTGCTGTACAATTCCCTAGCCCATTTAAAAATAGTTGAACATACAATGCTATGTTGTGGTCTGTCAGCACTGTGTTGTAGAGCAGATCACTACAGTGTATTCATTTTTAAACTGGGTTGTTTGTTATGGTTGAGATTTGAGAATTCTTTCTACATGTGGGATATAAATGCTTTACCAGATTTATGTTTTGCAAGTATTTCTTCTTGGCTCATCTTTTCAATTCCTCCCCTCCCCTCTGTTCTTCTCCCCTCCTTCCCTCCCTGTTTTCCCTCCCTTCTTTCTCTTTCTTTTTCTTTCTTTCTTTCTTTCTTTCTTTCTTTCTTCTTTCTTTCTTCTTTCTTTCTTCTTCTTTCTTTCTTCTTTCTTTCTTCTTTCTTCTTTCTTTCTTTCTTTCTTTCTTCTTTCTCCTCTCTCTTTTTTCTTTCTCTCTCTCTCTTTCTTCCTCTTTCTTTTTCTTTTTCTTTCTTTCTTTTCTTTCTTTTTTCTTTCTTTTCTCTCTCTCTTGCCTTCCTTCCTTCCTTCCTTCCTCCTTCCTTCCTTCCTTCCTTCCTTCCTTCCTTCCTTTCTTTTTTCCTCTCTCCCTCCTTTTCTCTCTCTCTCTCTCTTTCTTTCTTTCAATTGCTGACATTTTTCAGCAATGCCCTTGGGTTAAAGAATCTACTGAAGAAATGATATGATATCTAGGGGTCACAGACAAAGATCAGTTAATTGAGAGGAAGCAGGGCCGGGCATCAAACCTCAAGGCTTGCCCTCTGTGACAGTCCTTTCTCCAGCAATGCTCCACAACTTACATGTGCCACAATCTCCAGGTATAACACCAGTCAAGGATTCACAGGCTTGTGGGAGACAACCAGCATTCACATGATGAACATGACCATCTCTCTTTGTGTTGCAATGGGTAGGATTGGTAAACACCCACCAAAAACTTTCACTCTTTCTCAGCAGACAGTTTGAATGGCATTTAGAATGAGGTTAGAAGAAACATATCTTTAGCAATTTCTATATGCTTATTTGCTTCTGAAGTGCGCCTGCAGATTCTTACCTACAGAATGAAGTGCAGATGTGATTTCATGCTTTGAAACATGAAATCTACCTTTATTGTATCTCTATCAAGACCAGATTACATGTGCAAATGTAGTCACTCATGGGACTAGAGAGATGAGTCAGGAGTTAAGCCTCTACCTTGTGAACAGAAACACCTGAATTTAGATTCCAGGTTCCACATAAGAACACGATGTAAATATGGTGGCAGCCTGTACTTCTGACCATGGAAGGTAGAACCTGGGATATTCCAGAGCAAAGGCATTATGAAGTAGAGCAATTCAGGATGATTCCTGAGGTCATCTTTGGGCCTCACACAAAGAAAAAAGATGTTAACTACTACCTGAAGACTTGATCAATTTATGGCTAGATTTCGTTCTTTCTCAGAAACCTGAAAAAGTTCAGAATATAATGATTGCCCCATGGTAAAGAATTGTGGGCCTCTGCTGAGTTGTTGCATTTAGAAAATGAAACAGCTTCGTAAATAAGATGTAGGTTTTCAATTAGTACTTCTAATTAGTGTTTCTGTTTGAAGAGTTAGGTGTCTGTGTCTCTGGAATTTGGCATTAATGTGTGGCTGGATTTCTCCTTCTTTACACAGCAACACTGGGGGATAAAGTAAACAGTAAGCAGTACTCCCTACATCATAAAGTTTTGATGGATACATAAAGTTAGGGAAAAATAAATTTATGTATTGTTGTAGTTTGATTGCATGTTCTGAGAATTTCACAACTAAAGAGGTTATGGGAACAAGTAAGAGAGTGCTTTTTAAATAATTCTTTGTTACAGTTGTTAGTCAAGTTAGACAGGAGAGTTCATACGAATGCAAGAAGCCAGAAACTGGTCATCCCGTATCCACAAAATTGCTGAGAGAGAGGCAGACATTACTTTCCAGACTGCAAGTCTGTCTAAATATGATGAAATATGAAAATTCCCTGAGCCAGTTCCCTTAATCTTATCTACCTGCCTAAGGAATGGTTCCACCCACTCTGGCCTGGCTCTTCCAACATCTATTAGATATTCTCCTGCAGGGTTGCTCAGGGTTTACTTCAACTGTTAATTTTTTACAGGTGTGCCCAGAGCTCAGCCTTCAATTATCAAGTTGACACACAAACACACATGCACACACACACACACACACACACACACACACACACACACATATAACTAAAATACATCATCATTGTCAGTGCTACTACTAGTATCACTGATGTTAACTTTAATTTCCAAAACAAATGAGCAATTTTATTCTGTGACCTGAACTTACCTATACACTACTTCTAGATGAAGGAGTAACATGTAAAATAGTGTGTGGGGAATATTCATTCATTTTCATTTTTGTATCCTAAAGATACACTTTGTGTAAGAAAACAATCAAAAATTGGTTATATCTTAAAAGATCTTATCTTCCTTTGTTCATAATAATTTTCAGTTTGAATTAATATTCTTGAAACTTCTGCCCTTTACTTGGAGAACTCTTGGCAATGTAAGTGAAATGAGATGTATTTTTAAAATAACCTCTTTTCCGGTCCAAAACACTTGTTTGCATTTTCATGGAATACCATCCCTGGTGATTACATCATCGAAGGTTTAAAAAAGTGTGAACTCCTGGAATCCAGATACTGAGAGGAAGAGGCAGAGGCAGGAAGAATGTGAATTGAGGTCAGGTCGAGGTTGGACGAACATGAATACTACATTGTGGATCCTACCTCCCATAACAAGGCCAAAACATAGTGTTACTGAAGAGTTTTTCATTGTATGTTAAAATGGAAAGGTGCAGAAAAAGATGGGTTGGGGATGATCTGAGGGATGAGACATAATTTTCATTTCTATTATAAGTTCCAATGCTTCTTGAAAACTGTGTACATCAATGATATCAATATCTCTCTGATGTCTGATTTATTTAATGGTTTCATGTATGTTTATCATTAGTTGTGTCATATTCTCCCTGATATATGTAAGTTTGTGTGTGTGTGTGTGTGTGTGTGTGTGTGTGTGTGTGTACATACATACCTGTAAATGAAAGTTGAGTTCTGGTCACATCTGTGAAGAATTAGTTAATTCAAGACTGAGAAAGACTGAAATGGGAAGATAAACCATTTCCTTGGCAGGCAGATAAGATGGAGAGACCTGGTCTGGTAGTTCAGCAAACTTGGACATACCTGTAGTCTAGCAAGTGAGGTACGCCCTGTTCTCAGCAATCCCTGTGGATATGATGTAGCTAGCTCCCTCAGGCTCCAAAGTTGATATGAATACTTCTGTTATTCTGGACTATGAACTCTAATATAGACTCATAAGCAAGCACAAAACCCTTTGTTCCCAAAAGCTGTTTGGCTATGTCTTTGTTGGAAACATGCAGGCAATTTGCAACATCCTCATATTACAATAGCCTATCTCCCTCCTTCAACAACTGAGAATCATCTTCTTGTCAGAAAGTTTCCTTCTTGTGTGTGTATGTGTGTGTGTGTGTGTGTGTGTGTGTGTGTGTGTGTGTATTTGCATTATTCATTAAATCTAACAAGAATTACCTGCATTGGCATGTGGCTATATTTTTCATTTGAACAAAGGCAATGACCAAATATTTATTATACTTGATCTTAGCCAAAAGGCTGAGAAATAACTAAATATTTATTAAGATCCACATGCCCCTTAAGTACCATATGTAATAAGAATGAACATGCTACTCATTTTGTACCCATGAGACCATATAAACACAAAATTCGGAGAGTGACATCTGGTGAGCCTTGAGCACCTTGTCAGCATCAATAGCAATGTTCTTCACTTCCTACACTTGGCACTTTCTTTTCTACTGCATCCCCTTAGGAGCACCATTTGCTATCAAGATGACATTTTGTGTTTGTTGTTTGGGGGAAACTATTAACTAAGCAAGATACAGAGATGTTTGATAGTATATCTAAAGTATAACAACAATGCCAGATGAAGTAGGTCTGACTGTTGGGGAATCATAGCATTGAAATGGAGAGATGAAGGAAGAGAAAGGAGAATGTGCTGTGGCTCTTAGGATAACTAGCCTGGCATATGCAGCTGAAAGATTACAAAGAGTCACTGTCCTAAACTAGGTGGAAGGTAAAGTCGACACCAGATGTTGTCCACTGACATATACATGCATACAATACATATCCACATTATTGCATGAATACATGCATGTATACCTCCCACAAATCTGCATTAACTTACAATTGCTCATAATAAAGACTATATAATGTACTATCTTTATGTATGATTTGTCTCATATTTTCTTTCTTTTTTACATTTTTTATTATTATTTATGCTCATTCAAGCATAATAGGTACTTCAGTTCCCTCCCTCCCTTCTCCTCCCCCTAAACCCCCTGCTACCCTCCCCTCACCCCTCCCTCCCCATCCCCCAGTGCCTCCCCCTGCAATCCCCAGAGAGTCCTTTAATGTGCGCCAGACTCTCCTCTGGGTCCTCCTCTCTGATGATGTACAAGGACCCAGTGGCATTTCCCTGAACTCTTTCCTGTGTTCCCCTTAAGCATAGGAACACTACTGTGGCTATCAATCCCTTCTCTCCAAGGATCTTGGTGCCTTTAGCAGATGCTAGACTTTGTGAGGTCAATAGTGTGTTGGACATTGCACAGGGCATGCAAAGTCCAATTATGATTGCTTTGGCCCTAACTTGCGTGGAGTATCTTGCAAATCATTGCTCCTCCCATCCTTTTGCTCTTACAATCTTACTGCCCCCTCTTCTGCAAATTTCCCTGAGCTTCAGGATGGGGAGAGATTAGTCTGGCCTAGTTCTAAGTGCTTGATATAGAGTCTCTGAAGTTCTGGATTGTGGTTTGTTGATTTTCTTTTGCAGTTTTGCTGCTCCTGCAATGCCCTTCACTCCATCCTGATGGGCATTGTATGTCACCCCCTGGCCAGAGACAAAAAGCTGTTAAACTGGAGTCTTGTTATAAGAGCACATTCAAAGGTAGATGTAATAAAAGTAGGAAACCACAGTGAGGGAGGGGTCAATCACCCATTTGCAAAATGGTTACTTTTTATCTGCCAGACTATATGCCCTCCCCTTTTGGTGAGATCATACCCCCTCAGTTGTAAATGATCAGGAACGAACGTCTGTGAACTTAACCATGTGTCTCATTACTTACTTGCATTCCTTGATGGAGGCCTATTTTCTCTGCTGTAACATGGTCCCCTCTCTCCTTGTTTCTGGTGTGGCCCTCCAATCCCATCCCTCCTGTTCATAATCCTTGCAATTACTGTAGGTATTACATAGATTTATCTTTGAGTGTCTCAAGGTGGGCTGGGTGTCTCATATTTTCTACAAATTTTTGTTCTTGATTTCTTTGTTCTTGAAAAGCTATTCATGTAATCTAGAAGCAGAAAATGTAACATGTTTCTAAGAACTCCATCTCATGGTCCTCTCAGAGGATCTGAAACTTCAGTTCATTCTCTGTGGACTGTTTCTGTCCATGTACCTTGCCACCATACTTGGAAGTCTCATCATCCTGGATCTCAGCTCTGACTTCCATCTGCACAACCCCATGTACTTCTTCCTCTGCAACCTGTCTTTGGCTGGCTTTGGGTTAATTTCCACTGCCATCCTGAAGATGATTGTGAACACCCAAACTCATAGAACAGTCATTTCATACTAGCGTTGCCTGACATAGATTTTTCCTTTGTCATATTTGGATGTATGGATGACCTGCTTCTCACCGTGGTGGCCTATGACAGATTTGTAGCCATCTGACATCTTCTGCATTACCATGTCATAATGAACCACAATTGCTGTGTATTATTTATTTTGGCGTCTTTCTTGATAAGTTTTTGGGACTTCCTTGTCCACAATTTGTGTTGTGATCTTCAACTCTTAAAGATGTGGACATTCAGAATATCTTTTTGTGATCCTTCTGATGTCTTTAATTTGCTCTGCTCTGACACCTTTTATAGTAATATTGTGAAGTGTTCTGCTGGGGTGCTGTTTGGCTTGCTCCCAATCTCTGGGTTTCTTTCCTCATATTATAAAATCATATGTAGCATTCTGAATGCCTCCTCTAAAGAGGAGAGATCATAAGTCTTCTCCACCTGTGAGTCATACAATTTTTTGCTTATTTTGTGGAACAACCAGCGGGGTATACCTTGGCTCTGCTGTGTCACAGTCATCTAAAAGTGTGCTGGTGACCTTGATCATTTATACTGCAGTCATACCCATGTTGAATACTTTCATTTACAGCCTGAGCAACAGGGAGATTCAGTGTTCCCTGAGGAAAATCTGGATCAAAACATCAAGTGGAGAAAACCACGAGGAGAAGTCTGCCTTTGCAGCAAGCAGTCTGCAGCTCTCAGCTTCCAAAATGTCTGTGGTGACTTAGCCTCCTCCAGCTTTGGCCAGCCAACCATGCCACCTATGCTTTGAGAGACTGTCCCTTTCCTCTGGAACTGTAAGCTGAATAAACCTCCCTTTCTCCCTAAAATTGATTGACTTTGGATGTTCTCTCACAGCAATAGTAAAAAGTAACTGATACAGAAATTGGTATCGGGTAGTGGGGTATTGCTGTGAAATTAAGAACAGCTGGTACCACAAAGTGAAGTTGTTTGTGAAGCTGAGAAAAGTTGGTACCCAGAAGCATGGCCAATGCTGTGATGTGGCTAGTGTGCCTTTGGAACTGTTTGTTGGGAGAAATACGGAGAACTTTGGGATTTTGTGCTGGGAAAGTCTTTGCGTCTTGGCGATTGGGCCAAAGAGACCTTTCTTGTGAGAGCTCAGAGGAAAGCAATGCTGTGAGAGATGCAGACAGCAGAAGCCCAGCTTGTGATAGTCCAGAGGGGAACAGACTGTATTTGCAACTGGACAAGTGACACATGGAGCCATGTGTTGGCCAAGAGTGTAGTGAAGTTTTGCCCTCGTTCTGAAAGTTTGCCTGAAATTAAGCTGGAGGGCTTGGCGGAGGAAATTTCAAAGCAATGTAGTCTTGACAATGTGATATGGCTACTTTTTAGTTGTCTTCAGAGTTATGAAAAAGAGCAAAGAATCAGGCAGGAAGAAGCAAAAACTGTAAGATCCAATGATGAAAAATACAATGGCAAACTTAAAAAGTTGAACCAGGAAGAAGCAGAGAACAAAATGGCTGTTGAAGAGATTAGCTCCATTTGTAAATCAAAGCCTGCTCTTAATTTGAATAATAGAAGAGGCCCTAGCTTGAGGGCAAGATCCTCAGGGAAGGCTCCCACTCATAAGAATGCAAATCCTTTCAGAAGACTGGAGCTAAAGAGTGGAGTTCCAAAGCAAGAGTTGGTTTCTCTTACCAAGCAACTGCCCAGGAGTGAAAGAGATGGTCAACATAGAGAAGCAGAATCAGCTGTGATTCAAAGGGGCCAGTCTTGGCAAAGTCGTCCACGTGATTCTGGTTTTAGAGGCAACAGTGATGCAAGAGGGAGGAGATCATGGAGTCCTCCTCCAAGATTTCAAAAATTGGCAGAATCCAGGCATCATGAGGCAAGAAACCTGCAGTTTAGAGGCCCAAGAAGGGCAGTTTGTGCTGTGGAGTTAAAGCCTGGTTTGCCATTGAGAAGTAAAGATGTCAGAGATTCCAGACACAACGTGGAACACCTGCCAAGGTGAGCTGTATATCCTGGGAGGAGTCAGCTCAAGAGACCTACCTATTCTATGGGCAGCTGCATTGGAGGGATGGAACCAAAGCCCTTTGGAACTGAGATGATTTCAACAAGAGGCTCACCTGTTGGACTTGGAGCTCCAAGATTTGGAGTTTGTCCTGCTGGTTTTCGGTCTTGTTATGGACCAATCTTTCCTGGATATGCCCCTATTTCTTCCTTTTGGAATGGCAAGCAAAGGAAATACCTAGAAATGACAAGTAAAAGACTGGAGGAGTCCTTGGGGATGGGTCAGATGGGACTGGCCAAAGTGCTCAAAGTTTTGCCACCCTTGAGCCCGAAGGTGGTGACAGAAGAAGAGGTGAACCGAATGCTGACGCCCTCAGAGTTCCTGAAGGAAATGTCCCTCACCACAGAGCAGAAGTTGGCAAGTACACGCTTCATCTGCTGGCCACAGATCATTGAACTCTTAGACATGGGAGAAATAACACATCAAAAGTATTGAGGAGTTGACTTGGATCAGGCATTATTCCAGCCATTTCCATCAGAAATTGTGTTCCAGAACTATGCTGCCTGTGAAGTCTAGGAAGTCCCATTGATTTTGAGGAACAATGACAAATTTCCAAGGATGGTGAAAATTGTCGAGGATAGCTCACCCTACTTTAAAGTTATTAGCCCCAAAGATATTGGCCACAAAGTGGCTCCGGGGGTACCATCCGTGTTCCGAATCCTCTTCACTCCGGAGGAGAACAAGGATTACGCCCATATGTTGACTTGTATTACTGAAAGAGAAAAGTTCGTTCTGCCCATCAAAGCGAGAGGAGCTCGGGCCATCCTGGATTTTCCTGACGAGCTGAATTTTTCCACTTGCCCTGTCAAATACAGCACTCGGAAGATTCTGCTGGTCCGAAACGCCGGCAACAAAGATGCTGTGTTTCACCTCAAAACCAAGAGGCCTTTCTCTATAGAGCCAACAGATGGGACTCTCAATGTGGGGGAGTCCATGCAACTGGAAATGGACTTCGAGCCGCAAAGTGTGGGCAACCACAGCGGAAGACTCATCGTGAGTTATGACACAGGTGAAAAGATATTTGTGTCTCTCTATGGAGCTGCCATAGATGTGAACATAAGGCTGGACAAGAATTCCTTGATCATGGAGAAAACCTACATTTCTCTGGCCAATCAGTGGACTGTTACCATTCACAATCGCAGTAATATCATCGCCCATTTCCAGTGGAAGATATTTGCTACCCAGGAAGAGGAATATAAAGAAAAATATAGGGTCTGTGATGATCTGAGGAAAGAGGAAAAGTATGAAACTGATGTGTTTCTTGAAGAGTGTCTTCTGGATCCTTCGCTCCGAGAGCATCTTTCTATTCTCTCACGCACCTTCGAGAACCAACTGGAACCTTGTTCAAGGAGACAGCATGCTCTTCCTGAACAATATTTTCACGATTGAGCCGCTGGAAGGTGATGTCTGGCCCAACTCGTCATCTGAAATCACTGTGTACTTTAACCCCCTGGAGGCCAAGCTCTACCAACAGACTGTTTATTGTGACATTTCAGCTATATGTTACTGAATGGTCCAAGATTCTAATAGCGTGGAGAATAACAAGGAGTCCAATATTTAGTTTCAAAATACTACTGAAAGAAACCGATTCTAGGCGTGCCTGGACCTGCCTATACAACCAGAAATGGAGGAAGTACTCCGAGAAGGATGGGCACATGTCAACGTGTAGTAGTTAGCTACAGGCGTCAACTGGACAATTTAAGACTTGAGCTCTGGGTACTTTGTAAGAAATTACTAGTTGAGTTAAGCTCTAGACAATCCTACCAGAGATCACCTAATTGACGAGGAAAGACCCAGTCCATGGTGGGTAGAACTTATTCCTGGGAAGAGAGTAAGATGGAAGGAAGTAATTCAGAAAGTTGACATTCTCCAGTATACTTAAACAGACATGCTATCTGGCAAGGAAAGTTTGCCCCTTTCTCAGCAATGGTTTTTTAGGCTCCTGGTGTTGATATGAACTCTCTCACCAAGCTGCAATAAGAAATGTAACCAATAAACCCCTAGGTAGGAAAACAGTACATCAAACTGCTCTGTAGACAGCCATTATTTTACTCATAGAATGGAAAAATCACAGTGGAAACCTTTGGATCTAAAAATGGATGAGTGAGGGGAAATGCACATACCAGTGGGGTGGACTGAAGAGAGGCCAGAACCTACACAGCAATAGACAAGCCAAAGCTAATCCTAAAGTCCACAGACGCATACAGGCGGAGTAGGAGGGAATGGTGAAGGGAAGGGAGAGAATGGGAGGGAGGGAAGCTGGGATGAATACTCAATATGTTTGTAAAACTAGAAAAAAATACAAAAAATGGATTGATTACAGAAATAACTTTCCTAAAAAGCTCAAAGGATGCAGAGCAGGGGAAACTATGTGCTTAAATAAAGTAGATCTAATCACCCCTCAAAAATGTAACTAAACAATCTAAGAGAAATAAAATTCCTTGTTCCTCCTTAAAAAAAACACACACACACACACACACAAGAGAGATAGGAACCTCTAGCTGGAAAATTATGCTTCTTAGCTCCATCATTTTATTTTATTTTATTATTTTTTGTAGTTTGAAGGCATTAATTTCTCAGCACACTTCATGACAGAAGTTTGATAGGCAGTATGAGGGAGAGAAGAAAATTTTTTAATAATGGGTAGAATGTTTATTTTGAGAAGAATAAAATCAGAGAGGGGGTGAATAATCCTGGATGCAATTTGATAGTGGAGAGTAAGAATTTAGAAACTTTTATGGACATTTATCTCTCGTCTCATTTTCTCATGGCATGGGGGGGTAAATCACATGTGCCATTACTCACAAGTAATGGTCAGAGGACAACTTTTTAGATATCAGTTCTCTCCTATCATGTGGGCTTCTGGGGTCAAGTCAGGAGGTATGGGTCCAAGTGCCTTATCCACTCAGTTATTTTGCTTCCTGTTGTATCTCATAGTGGAATAGTAGTTGCCAGCATTAGGAAAAAAATAAATAAAGATATTTTTAAATGGTTATAATCTAATTTATAAGAAGAAGTGTTTGTAGGGATTGACATAATTCTGCAAAATCATGAATCAATAAATTCACTGAAGTGCGTGATTACTACAGCAAAAAATAGTATGCTCTGTAAGGACCAGCAAACATGGAAATGGAAGAAGGAAGGGTCTTTTAAAATGTGTACAATTAACACAAGTTAGGGCCGAAGCAATCATAATTGGACTTTGCATGCCCACGCAATATCCAACACACTATTGACCCCACAAAGTCTAGCATCTGCTAAAGGCACCAAGATCCTTGGAGGCAAGGGATTGACAGCCACAGTAGTGTTCCTATGCTTAGGGGGAACACGGGAAAGGGTTCAGGGAAATGCCACTGGGTCCTTGTACGTCATCGGAGAGGAGGGCCCAGAGGAGAGTCTGGCATGCACATTAAAGGATTCTCCAGGGATTGGGGGGAGGCACTGGGGGATGGGGGGAAGGGGAGGGGGAGCAGGGGGTTTGGGGGGAGGAGGAGGGAGGGAGGGAACCGGTGTACCTACTAAGTTTGTATGAGTGGAAATAATAATAAAAATGTTAAAAATGTGTACAATTAAAAGATATCAACTGCACACAGAAAATTTTCCCTGGGCAGAGAAAGACACTTATATCTTCATTAGTATAATTTTCTCCTCTGCTTCTTTCTCAGTCAGCATTGGAAGTCTTTAGAGACTGGCCATCATAGACCAATTTGTCTAATTGTGAGCTCTGTGGATTGAGCCTTTTATGTTACATTCTAATCAAGCAGCCAGCCCTACAGCACTTCAGCTTGATCTCTCTAGTATACTTGCATCTAATTATGTCTTTTCTTCCATTGAAGAGCATTGAAAGTGTTTAATCCTGACCTCACCTGGGTACCTGACAAGGAACTGTGTCTCATCTGTGCATCATGGTCACAGCCCAGCAAAGAAGCATCATAGCTCAGTAAGTGTAATGGAAGCCCATGTGGTGGGGAAGTTGTTAAAATAGAATGTTTGACAACAGTTTGGGTAATGAGATGAATGAGAACTACATAGTCTTGGTCATAATAGGGATTGTCAGAATATTTTGCAAAGTATTTCTTTATTCCTTGCTATTCTACTTCTCTTGGATACACTTTACATACACCTAAAATATCAGAGTATGAATCTTCATAAACTATTTAAGTATTCAAAAAAGACAATTGTGCATAAGAGAAAAGAGAGTGAAAATAATCAAACAAACCATCATGCATTGCCCTGAGCATTTTTGTCTTTTTTCTGTTTTGTTTTTTTTCTCTATAGTTATAAATATTTGCATCTTTAACACTCGATAGAAAATTAAATAATACCTGTTGTTATCATGAAGCTTTTTCTGGTTGCATAAACTACAGTAAAACCACATACAGTAAAGATTGCATTGGGCTATCTCTGCATGGATGCAGAACCTCATGCCTAATGGGAGAGCTCATGGCTATTGAAGTGTATATATTCCTTCTCTTGGACTAAAAGAAGAGATCATTTTTGCTCTACTCTCTTTCATGGAGTCTTCTTGGATGACAGACCAATTTCATAACAAAAAAATGATACTGTTGGCACAAGTATCATTGTTGTAAGAGCAGCCAGGAATCATAGTGAAAGTCACAGCTAGCATAAATGCATCATAGTTCAGTCCAGATCACCTGTGTAATCAAGATAGCATATGCCCTATGCTCTCCATTTACTTCTGTATTTATAAATAAAAGACACCACATATTTCTAAGGGACAAAAGCTAGGTCTTGGTTTAATTTCTTCACAGGAAACCTAAAAGTATCTAAAAAATGACAATGAACTGGAAGGAAGAAACCTGGGTCTCTTCTTAAAGTTTGCATTTGGGAAAATTGTATTTTAAATAGAATAGATGCAGAGTCTGACATTTTATTGTAAAGTTGCTCAGACTCTGATGATTATTTCTGAGACTGGACAAGTTTATTTTTATCTATGATATGTCAAGGTCCTCTGGACGGGCCTCTGGTTGATACAACTGATAAAGCCTGAGACAGAAAACATGGCTTCTCTTGTAGTTAACACATGATTTGAATGCAGACAACCTATCTTCTCTTTATAGTTAACACATGATGTGCATGCAGACAGGGTGAAGTAAATGCACATATTATTATCAGCATTTCTGGTGAGGTTCATTTTCATAACAAAGAAGCCAAATATCACTAAGATTTTTTTTCTATTCTGGCTGGGGAGAGCCACAGCATAGGTGGTTAGAGCACCTGCCTAGTAAGCAAGAGCTCCTGGGTTCAAAAGTCAACAAAGCCTAGGGTTGAGTTCTCTTCTGGATGGGACAATTCATTTTTGCTTTTGTTTCACTGTCTGATTCTTATATTCTAAATAAAAATTCCCTTATTTTAATATTTTATTTATTATTAGAGAAAGAGAGAGAGAGAACCAACTCATTTGCCACTGTGTGCATGTGGAGATGTAGAGGCTATCATTCAGAGTCCATTCTCTCATTCCACCATAGGGTTCAGGAGATCAAACTCAAATGTCCAAAATCGTACACTGGTGACTTTACCTTCCTAAGCCATCCTGCCAAAGGAGGGCTCAGGGGACCATGTCATTTACTGCTGCACTATTGACAACTAATGGATGCTGAGAGAGGGTGTTCTGAATTATGGTTTGTTGTTATTTTCAGTTTTGTTGTTCCTGCACCACCCTTGGCTCCATACTGATTGGTATTGGAGGTCACCTCCTAACCAAAGATAAAAGGCTGTTTAAATGGAATATTACTATAAGAGCAGATTCAAAGGTAGATGGAATAGGATTAGAAGACTCAGTGGGGGGTCAGTCTCCCATTTGCAGGATGGTTACCATCTATCTGCCAGTCCCTATACCCTCCCTGATTGGTGAGATCAGACCTGCTCATTGGCAACTATTAAAAAGATAACAAAAACATTGTAATATGTATGAGAATCAGAATCATTAGTACATAGCTTTGAAAACAAATGCTTTCACATGGATAGACCAGCCTGTCTTTCTTCTTTTATAGATATACTTCTTATCAAAGACCGCCAAGAAACCTTGATTACAAAACTCTTACATTTCAAAACCCACCGAAAATAAAATAGACACAGGGTGACATAATTTGATCAATAAAACATGTAAGAAATGAAAAGTAATCACTCAGCATCAGACAAACCAGAGGGAATCCTGAAGTCCATAGAAGCAGAGAGGAATGAGAGTGGGAGAGAAAAAGATGGATTGATGATGGGAAGAGAGAAGGATGGGAGGGAGGGGGGATGGAGGGAAGCAGGGATAAGTACCCAATATGCTTGTAAAACTAGAAAAATTGCAAGAGTTATATACTAAATACTATAATAAAAATGGTTCTGAATGAAAGTGAAAAGGTAAAAGACAGGCATAAAAAATCCCATCCTAAGGCTTAGGGAACCTTTGGAAGAGGGGGCAGTGAGAGTATAAGAACCTAAAGATAGAAAGGTCACCATTGGACAAGATATTCTGTTCAAGGCAGGACTGCTTCATCCAGGAATTCACTGCAGTCAGACTTTTCCTTACCAGACTCGTATAATGATTGACATACCAACGTGCCCTTATAGATTAAAGAGGAACTCAAGAGAGATGAACATATACAGTAAAAACCTTGGGGACTAAAGCTGGATGATTGAAGGGTAATGCCCCTATCAGTGGGGTGGGCCAAAGAGAGGTATGCCACAGAGGCTTGAACCCCAACAAGAGTGGACAAGCCAGGAGGAATCTTGGGGTCTGTTGAAGTGGACAGGCAGGAGGGCTGCAGGGAATGGAATGGATTAAGGAAGGGAAGGGAGGGAAATGGAAGGGAGGGGGAATGGAAGGAAGCAGGGATAAGCACTCGATATACTTGTAAAACTAGACAAATAAAATAAAAAAATACATTCCATGTTCTTGAAAAAAGTTTCTAAAATATAAATAAATGAATGAATACAATAAAAAAATCACTCAGAATTTGGAAATTATTACTCTGTGTCCAGTAGTGTTAAATAAATCTTGAGTAGAATTTCATCTAATCTCGAGTTGCAGTGTAGTCTTGTTTCAAACATCTCAGATAAAAAATCTCTCTTTTTTATTTCTTACTCTTTAATGTCTCTGGTAAGACACTGAAACTTACTGCCTAGTTCATTTTCTGCTTCGTGAATTCCTCCCTCAAAGATATTCTCCAATGAGAACATTTTTAGAATGTCGAATGTTATTGAAGAGTTGGAAAAAAAAATTTTATTCATTATTTTGTGACAATGTAATGAAATGAAGAAATTTGAAATTTGGTGTGGCAGTCTCTTGAAAACTGAACACTTACTAACCATATTATTTAATGTCACTCTGAGTTGTGTATATGAAATATGTGTATATTTAATATATATATATTTCATTCTTTGACAGCTTCATACATGAACACAATGATTTTAAGTACTTTTCTTTTCTTTCTTTTTTTATTAAAAATGTAATTATATATTTTAAAATTTTTTACCAGTTCCCTCCCTCCCCCCTCCTCCCCCCGAACCCCCTCTTCCCCCTCCTCTCCCTCCCCATCCCCCAGTGCCTCCCCCCCAATTCCCAGAGAGTCCTTTATTGTGTACGCCTGACTCTCCACTGGGTCCTCCTCTCCGATGACATATAAGGACCCAGAGGCATTTCCATAAGCCCTTTCTCTTGTTCCTCTTAAGCATAGGAGCACTACTATGGCTGTCAATCCCTTGCCTCCAGGGATCTCGGTGCCCTTAACAGATGCTAGACTTTATGAGGGCAACAGTGCGCTGGACATTGCGCAGGGCATGCAAAGTCCCATTATGATTGCTTTGGCCCCAACTATTGTTGAGAATCTTGCAAATCGTTGTTCCTCCCATCCTTTTGCTCTTACAATCTTACCGACCCCTCTTCCGCAAATGTCCCTGAGCTCCAGGATGGGGAGAGATTAGGCTGGCCTAGTTCTATGTGATTGATATAGAGTCTCTGAATTTCTGGATTGTGGTTTGTTGATTTTCTTTTGCAGTTTTGCTGCTCCTGCAATGCCCTTCACTCCATCCTGCTGGGCACTGTATGTCACCCCCTGGCCAGAGACAAAAAGCTGTTAAACTGGAGTCTTGTTATAATAGCACATTCAAGGTAGATGTAATAAAAGTAGGAAACCTCAGTGAGGGAGGGATCCATCACCCATTTGCAAAATGATTACATTTTATCTGCCAGACTATATGCCCTCCCCTTCTGGTGAGATCAGGAACGAACGTCTGTGAACTTAACCAGGTTTCTCATTACTTACCTTGATGGAGGCCTATTTTCTCTGCTGTAACATGGTCCCCTCTCTCCTTGTTTCTGGTGTGGCCCTCCTACCGTATCTCTCTTGTTCATAATCCTTGCAATTACTGTGTTACATAGGTGTACTTTTGAATGTCTCAATGTGGGCTGGGTGAGTTTGGTACTAGGAGCCACCTATTAGGGAGTACATACGGTGCTTAATTTTGTGGGTTTGGGATACTTCACTTAATATAATTGTTTCTAATGACATCCATTTCCCAGCAAATTCCAGTAATTCATCATTTTTGATGGCTGAGTAGTACTCCATTGTATAGATGTACCACAGTTTCCTTATCCACTCGTCAACTGTTGGACATTTAGGTTGATTCCATGACTTTGCTATTGTAAACAATGCTGCTATGAACATGGTCGAGCTTGTGCTATTGAGGCGAACCTCTGCTGCATGGGGGGTTATTCCCAAAAGTAGGATAGCAGGGTCATATGGCATTTCAATCTTTAATATCTTTAAGAATCTCCAGACGGCTCGCCAGAGTGGCTGTATGAGCCTGTATTCCCACCAGCAATGTAGGAGAGTTCCCCTCTCTCCATATCCTCTCCAGCATTTGTCGTTGTGTGTATTGTGGATTTTTGCCATCCTGACCAGGGTGAGATGATATCTCAGGGAAGTTCTGATTTGCATTTCCCTGATGGCTAAGGAAGTGGAGCATTTTTGAAGATATTTGTTAGACATTTTAATTTCATCCCTGGTAAAGTTTCTTTTAAGTTCCAGGGCCCATTTTTTAATTGGGCCATTGTTTTCCTTGGAGTTTAGTTTTTTAAGTTCTTTATGCACTCTGGACAGTAGAGCTCTATCAGATATGTGGTTAGTGAAGATTTTCTCCCATTCCGTGAGTTGCCTTTGAGCTCGTGTTACAATCTCTTTATCTGAACAGAAGCTCTTTAATTTCACAAGATCCCAACTTTTGAGAGTTGGTAGCAGTGACTGTGCCATTGGATGTCTGTTTAGGAAATGTTGGCCTAGCCCAATCAGCTCGAGGGAGTTCCCTATCCTTTCAACTATGTTTTTAAAGTCTCTGGCCTTAAATCAAGGTCCTTGATCAATTTGGAATTAAGTCTTGTACATGGTGACAGCACCATTGGTTGAAGATGCTGTTCTTTTTCCATTGGATTCTTTGGGCCCCTTTTTCAAAGACCAAATGGCTGGATTTTTGTGGGCTTATATCTGGGTCTTCAACCCTTATCCATTGATCTGTGTGTCTATTTTGGAGCCAGTACCAAGCTGTTTTTATAACTATGGATTTGTAGTATAGACTAAGGTTTGGTATGGTAATACCTCCAGCAGTGTTTTTGTTACTCAGGATTGTCTTTGCTATCCTGGGTCTTTTGTGCCGCCATATGAATTTTGAGATTATTTGGTCTACTTCTTTGAAGAATTGCTATGGGATTTTGATTGGTATAGCATTGAATCTGTATATTGCCTTTGGTAGGATGGTCATTTTTACGATGTTGATTCTACCAATCCAGGAACATGGGAGGTCTTTCTACCTTCTGATGTCTTCTGCAATTTCTTTCTTTGGGTTTTAAAGTTTTCATTGTAAAGGACTTTTACCTCCTTGGTTAGGTTTATACCAAGGTATTTCATTTTTTTAGGGGCTATAGTAAATGGGATTTTTTCTCTCAAGGCATTTTCACTTCTTTCATTCTGGGCATATAGGAAGGCCTCTGATTTTTGCACATTTATTTTGTATCCTGCCACCCTGCTGAACTTCTCAATTAGTTCCAGGAGCTTCTTGGTGGAGTTTTTGGGATCACTCAGATATAAGATCATGTCATCTGCAAATAGGGATAGCTTGACTTCTTCCTTGCCGATTTGAATCCCTCTTATGTCCCTTTCCTGTCTTATGGCTTCAGCTAAGACTTCAAGTACAATATTGAATAGAAGTGGTGAGAGTGGACAGCCTTGTCTAGTTCATGATTGAAGTGGGAATGCTTCCAGCTTTTCCCCATTGAGCATAATCCTTGCCGTGGGCTTGTTGTATACAGTTTTTATTATATTGATAAAGGTTCCTTCCATTCCTACAGTCTCTAGCGTTTTGATCATAAAAGGCTGTTGCATTTTGTCAAAGGCTTTTTCTGCATCTATCGAGAGTATCATGTGGTCTTGGACTTTGGACTGGTTTATATGATGAATTACATTTATTGATTTGCGTATGTTGAACCAACCTTGTGTGCCGGGGATGAAGCCTACTTGGTCCCTGTGAATGATCTTTTCGATATATTTTTGAATCCGATTTGCTAAGACTTTGTTGAGAATCTTTGGATCTGTGTTCATCAGAGAGATCGGCCTATAGTTTTCTTTTTTAAGTGAATCTTTATTAGGTTTTGGGATTAAGATGATATTAGCTTCATAGAAGGAATTTGGTAGTATTCCTTCCTTTGCTATTTGATGGAACAGTTTAAGGTTTATTGGTGTTATTAACTCCTTAAATGTCTGGTAGAATTCTGTGCTGAATCCATCTGGCCCAGGACATTTTTTGGTGGGAAGATTCGAGAATACTTCTTCAATTTCCTTGTATGTTATAGGTCTATTTAAATAATTCACAACTTCCTGATTCAATTTAGGTAGGTTGTGTTTACTTAGAAATTCATCCATTTCTTTTGTGTTGTCAAACTTCACAGAGTACAAGTTTTTGAAATATGATGTTATAATTCTCTGGATTTCTTGTTATAATTCTCTGATTTTGTTAATTTGGGTTTTCTCTCTCTTGCTTTTGGTTAATTTAGCTAGGGGTGTATCAATCTTATTGATTTTTTCAAAGAACCAGATTTTTGACTGGTTGATTTTTTCTATTGTTTTCTTAATCTCGATTTCAGATATTTCTCCCCTTATTTTGCTAATCTCCTCTCTTCTACTACTTTTGGGATCAGATTGCTCTAGTTTCTCTAAAGCTTTAAGCTGCATTGTTAAGTTGTTTATTTCTGATGTTTCCATTTTTTTGATGTAGGCATTAAGAGCTATGAACTTACCTCTTAGGAAAGCTTTCATTGTATCCTAGAGATTTTGGTAAGTTGTATTTTCGTTATCATTCACTTTCAGGAAATCTTGACTTTCCTTTTTAATTTCTTCCTGAATCCAGTTCTCATTCAGCATCATATTGTTAAGTTTCGAGGAGTTAGTGTATTTTCTCTTGTTTGATGTGTTGTGGATGTCCAGCTTTAGGCCGTGGTAGTCTGATATGGCACAGGTTAGAATTTCAACTTTCTTGTATATGTGTAGATTTGTTTTGTGGCCCAGTATGTGATCTATTTTGGAGAAAGTTCCGTGTGCTGCTGAGAAAAATGTGTATTCTTTGGTGCGTGGGTGAAAAGTTCGATAGAGATCTGTAAGGTCCATCTCCTTAAGGGTTTGATTAAGTTCCAAAGTGTCTCTGCTAAGCTTTTGACCTGTTGATCTATCCCATGTTGAGAGGGCAGTGTTGAATTCCCCAAGAATTATCGTTGGGGCTTGATTTCTTGCTTTAGACGCTGTAGGGTTTTCTTAATGAATGTGGAGGGGCCCGTATTGGGTGCATATATGTTCAGTATTGTGAAGTCTTCCTGGTGAATTGTACCTGTGACTAAAATGTAGTATCCATCCGTGTCTCTTATAATTTTCTTTGGTTTGAAGTCCACTTTGTCTGATAACATAATGGCTACCCCTGCCTGTTTTCTGCTTCCATTAGCTTGTAGAATTGTTGACCAACCTTTTATTTTTATGGTGTTCCTATCTTTTGTGGTGAGATGGGTTTCCTGCAGGCAGCAGATTGATGGATTGTGATTTTTAATCCAAGTTTGTAATCTGTGTCTCTTGATCGGTGAATTAATTCCATTAACATTTAGCGTTATAATGGAGAAACTATTTTTAATTCCAGACATTTATTATGTTTAGTAGTTTTTATAAGTATATTGCTTCGCTTTTAATGGTGTTATATTTGCCTTCTGTTCTCCTGGATATGCCTGTTTTTTTCTTCACGCTTGAGTATCATTTCTAGCATTTTTTGAAGGCCTGGTTTGGTGGACATGTATCCCTTCAAGTTGTCTTTGTGCTGGAAAATTTTTCTTTCTCCCTCGATCATGACTGATAGTTTTGCAGGGTAAATCAGCCTGGGTTGGCATTTTTGCTCATTCAATACTTGAAGTATGTCTCTCCAAGCTCTTCTTGCTTTTACTGTTTCGACTGAGAAGTCATTTGTTATTATAATAGGTTTACCTTTAAAAGTGACTTGTTTTTTCTCCCTTGAAGCTCTCAGCACCAGTTCTTTATCTTGAATGTGGAGTGTTTTAACTATTATTTGCCGTGGGGTACTTCTGTTTTGGTCGTATCTGTTTGGGGTGTGGAATGCCTCTTGTATATGGATGGGCCTCTCTTTTTTTATATGAGGAAAGTTTTCCTTGATGATCGTTTGAAAAATTTCCTCAGGGGTGGTATTTTGAGATTCTTGCTCTGGTATTCCATGAATACACATGTTAGGCTTCTTCAGGGTGTCCCATATCTCTTGGATATTCCTCTGAAGTATCTTTTTGGCGCTAACCACCTCTTCCATTGAGCTGGTTAGTACTCCCACTTTATCTTCAAGGTCTGAAATTCTGTTTTCTGCTTCGTTAGTTCTGCTGATAAGACTCTCTGTGGAGTTCTGGGTTGAAGATAACTTGTCTTGTAGCTCAGTTTTAAACTCTGCTTGAGTCTGTTTTAACTGCTCTATGCCAGTTTTTTTTTTCTTGCACTGTTTTTCTCAACTCCTCCAAATGTCTGTTGTGTTCCTCTTCAAAGCGATTGATTCGGTTATGTAATTCCTCCCTGATTTCCTCTTTCATAGTATTGAACATGGTAATGATCATATTTTGAAAGTCGTTATCCTGGGTCAGGCTTTCTTGGCCTTTTTCCGCGGGTTTGTTCTGGTTGGAGTCTAACATTAAGGGATTAATTTCTTCAGTGGGAAATTTGTTTACTTGAGTGTTGCTTCTCATGGATTTGCACTTTGACTTTGGCATTGTCGTTTTAACTCTTAAGATCTTTCAATTTCACTAAACTGAATTATTTGGCCTGGGGTTCTGGGGGTGGGCAGGGACAGAGCTTACCTAGGTCACGGGTGAGGCCCGGCTGGACCGCGTGCGGGTCCCGACCAGTGGAGCAGGGTGGGGATTGGGAGGTTGGGGGCATCGGCTTGGAGCTATTTAACCCGATGGCAGCTGGGGCAGGCCCGGGCGCAGGGGTAAAAAAATAGGGAGGAACGTAAAACAAAAAAAAAAAAAAAATGGTGGAAAAAACAACAAAGAACAGTAGGGAAAAAAAAAAGTCTCCTCATCCGTTGGCCCTGAGCGCTGCTCCGGCTTTGATGGCGGGAGTTGGAGCCCCAGGG